>JALJCO010005240.1:305000-845000 GCA_023101725.1 Atherinomorus stipes | reverse complement strand
ATATTTATATGCATTTAGTCCCTTTGTAAAATCGTCTTTAGGAATTCACAGGATTGATACTCACACAGGGTCCTCATGTGTTACAACTGCGTAACCTTTCTGAGACATGTGTCTCTGCAGTCTAGCTGGTTACTTTTTCTCTCCAAAGAAAGTCCTTGAAACATATCAGAACTGGCACACGTCTTCATCAAAGTGCCACACACATAGTTGGCCTCTATAATGCTTATGAATAATTACTGTCTTCGATTCAGTTCTGTAATCAGCAGTGGAAGTACATCTGGCTGGCTCATGCATGGATGTAGCAGGGATATCAGGAGAGTACAGCCTGCTTTTAATTTTCTCATTTTTATTGCCTTGAAGGCTGAAATGAAAGCCCATTAAATCAAACTTGATATATTTTTTTTTCTATTTTTGTTTGGAAATGCTGAAGTACTGAGCCAAAGCTAAAAATGAGCAGTTAATTTTAATAATGTGCTTAAAAATGAAACCCGAAAAATCCATGATCATATAAAGGTGAACACTGTGCACCTTATTTTTAATCCCCTTCCAAATTTGAGAAATTTTTAATCTAGAAAGGGTTTCTGAGCTATTTTGTCTCGACTGGTGGTTTATTTGCCTGTATGCTTTGCTTTGTTGTCAAGTTTTGAAGATGGATTCATTCTTTGACACATTTGTTCTAGAAGGCAGCAGACCGACCATAAATTATCCAGTTTATTTAGAATAATTAATTCCCCAGTACCAAAGCAGAGCTCCTGTTAAGGCTTACCCATGAATACCTGTCATTAACAGTTATAGACTCGCCTCTTATGATGGATTTTGTATGTATCTAGTCATTTAACAAAGTAAGCTGAATGGACAAGAGTATTCTGAGGTGTTCTGGATGTAATCATTGATTTTCCCTCTCATTTATTCAGCTGTTTTATCATAAATGTCCTGGGGCTCATTTCAGAACAATAATAATGTCCACAGATTACACACTAAACCAGGGTCATTAACTCAGCATCTCTTTGCAGCACTGCTGAACAATTCAAGGTGATTGGTGTTTCTAGCATCGTGCTTTTTTATTGCTTCATATACTGTAGTATTTTAAATGCCATACACAAGTTACTTGTAGGGCAGGGCGATATGGCCAAAAAGATTTATCACAATATGAATTAGAAAAGTTGAAATAACGATATAACCAACGATATAATTGACACTAGACAAAATACCTGAAAACTGCTCAACTTTATTGGTGCAAATGTAACTTTTCACTTTAAAAGCAGCTGTTTCGTTGTGCACTAAAGCTTCAACTCTGTATAAAATCAACAGCGCATACAGTACAATACAAATTCCTTGCTGACAGTTTAAGCTAAAAAGCAATTCCAGTGGAAATGGGCTGATAACCATGTACCATTGGTGGAGCACCTTGGTCCTAATCCTACATATATTCAATGTTTCTTTGTTCTAACACACCTGATTCAAAATAATGAGTTACTGAGCAGAATGTGATCATATGAATAGAACGTTTGTCTCATGGGGCTCTGGGAAGTATTGAGTGATTGGTTGGATATTCGAGGTGGGCGTGGTTAACACAGAGAAGCTTGAAGCAGAAAGCTGTCACTTCCGTATTTTCACTGATGCAAAGTTAAACGGATAGCTTAGGGCTGGACGATATAGAAAAAAAAGATAA
The DNA here is from genome assembly GCA_023101725.1 of Atherinomorus stipes. Lineage (NCBI taxonomy): Eukaryota > Metazoa > Chordata > Actinopteri > Atheriniformes > Atherinidae > Atherinomorus > Atherinomorus stipes. The sequence continues at coordinate 843,328 of JALJCO010005240.1, read as the reverse complement.
TCGATAAAAAAAAATCTGTATCGATTGATATCGATATTTATATAAAAAAAAAAGTCATTATCAAATTAAAAGCTATTTTAGGTGCAGCCTTGGCCATTTAAGCTTTTGCTGAATGATCTACTCCTAATAAAGATCACACTAAAGCCGTTTTCAGACCTGCATGGTGGAACATGAGCGGTAAAGTCCGTCCGCTCTTTAAACAGACTCGTCTTCTCAAACATGCCGCTTCCTTGCAAACTTATCGATTCCCGGCGCTTTCAAACATCAGGAAATGTTGCAGAAAAGTCAGTACAGCCCCGCTCTCCCTTCAACTCTGTCTAGAACATTTTCTTGTGCTTTCAGCCAAAACGACGTGCCGCAACATTTCCGCTCCTGTGACATGTAGACCAGCCGGTACATGTCCGCTATATCTATGAGGTAAAAGACCGGTACGCATGTCTGAATGCAGTAGGACATGCGTACCGCAATATTACCACTTTCCAGTGGAAGTCTGAAAGGGGCAGAACACTGAAACCCAATTCAGCCTTTGCCTGGGTCAATGTTTGTGATTGGTTTGGAGAAAGGAGTGACTGTAGTATCATGCTACCTGATAGGCTACAGCAGAAAACTGTGCTTCTATATTGAACTATTATTGACCCTCTTTTTTTTATATTGACAAAACCTCTATCGATCGATATATATTGATATTGAATTATCGTCCAGCCCTAGGATAGCTTTAATGAACAGCTGATCGGGGTGGTGAGAAAGTAGAAAAAATAAAACATGTGGCAAACCACCGTGTGCACATCTCTGCCCGCCAGCCATTAACAAAGTTTGTCACAGTCACCCCCGCATTAAGGGCTGAACGATTTATCTTTCTGAGATCAAAATTGCGATTTCAGACCATGCGATCACGTGATCGCCAAAGCTGCGGTTTTTCCAGCGCTCCTGACACTCCCAGGATCTGCTCTGTCCGCTGTTGAACACACGCGCTACTTGGCATCTCTGTACCAGCCAACTAAGCTCACCAATCAGAAGCGGAATGTTACTCATGGACAGGTCAGCTAACCAATCAGCATCAGGGCTGGGATGTGGCATCTCCTGCTGTGTAATCTTTACACCAGATAACGGCTTCGGTAGAACTTCATCCAGTTTCTAACTTTCCATTCCGTTGTTTGTTGTTCCGCTTCGTGAAATGAGGGAATTTAATGTTCACTAAAGTATCATCTTGAACTGTCTGCGCCATCAGATTTCATGACTCAACAGTTCAGTCACCAGCAGCGATCAGCTGATCAGACAGTCTAGTGAAAAATGCCGTCTGATCTGTAAAATCATTTTAATGGGAATAAAAGCGCGACTAAATTCCAACCAGTTTTCTTTTAACCTATAAAGTTTTGGGCTTTGTGCTGTGGACACGAGTGCGATGCGGGCGAGTAAATTAAGGATCCGTATTTAGGCGGATCTCAGTAAAAGGAGACAAATAATCAGCTGGACTTGCTTCGTGAACGGGGCGAACCGGGGCAGCACACAGAAGCTTTGTCCTTGTTATCTGGGACATTAGTTAAGCCACACAGTTAAACCAGAAACAGGAGGAAAGTTGTTGCTGCTGCTTTCAAGCGGACGTGAGAGGATGAGTACGGAACGCCGTTGTGGCCAAAAATGTGCGTCCAAACGTCAGAAATGCAACCTGATAAAAACAATCAGGGTAAAACCACCTGATCATTGATGATGTAGTCTTCTTCACCTCAAGTTCAGGTGACAGAATGACTTGAACATTAAGTCAAATGTAAAACCAAATATTTTAGATTTATTTTACAACTTAATTACATTTCAGTGCACATACGAATCCATGATAAATTCCCCGGTTTGTATGTTTCACTTAACATAACCTACATACAAGAACTGTAAAAAGAAATTATGTTGAATTCTTATTTGGAGATTCTTCAGTGCATTGTGATGAGAAATAGTTCAAATATTAAAAATAGCACAGTAATGTCTTTTTTATACTGGAAATTCAAGTGTGTAAAGCAACATGCAGATTACCTGATTTGAAAAAGCAGTAAGTGGGGTGATGAACTGTAGTAGAGGGAGGAGGACTGCAGGGAATCTGAAAATCCCGGAGTTCCAGTGAATGTACATGCATTTTTTTAATAAATGCATTTGAAAGTAAGCTAAATCTTACCTTTAATTGTCATCATTGATTAAGAGTAATAGCTTTTAATGTTTTGATGATATAATGGAGTTTTCTGTCATGTTCATAAATAGTATTGTACATTGTAAATATTGTACTGAAGCTTGATTTGAAGAAAATCGTGAATCGAATCGAAACCGCAATATTTCCCAGAAAAATTGCAATTAGATTTTTTCCTGAAATTGTTCAGCCCTACCCGCATTAATAACCACCCCTGCGGACAAAGCTTCTTGTGGAGTATGAAATGGCCGCACCAAAACAAACTTGTTTTTGCTACCTTGAGAACAAGAAGAAAGTTCTCAATTCTCACGGAGTATGGAACATGCAGATGCTCTGCTTTTAACTTCCTCCTTCTCAGCTGCCGCCAGGCTTGTGACTGCATGTCCGTTTAACAATATCAAAACACGTGCGCATGTGCGTTTTATCCAAATTCTATTGTGATTAGGGATGTTCGAAATTGGCTTTTTCACCGATATCAGATATTGTCCAACTCTTAAATTCCAATATCCGATGTCAACCGAAACCGATATATGCAGAGAATTATGAGGTTCTCAGATTTTTGAGAAATACAACTATATTCTGCTCTGAGAGCAAAGATCCCAAAAATAGCGTTTACTCACCCAGAGGAGTTCATTTTGGACATCTGGCTGCCATATATCAGATACTAGCAGGTATTAGCCAACATGTGGCTAATTATGTTTCTGACAACTTGGTAACTTAACCAACAACTTAAAACCAGACATATTATAAGCAGCTTCAAAGCAAGTCAGTCTGTAGCAGCAGCAGCTGCACTGTGGTCACATGACTCTGAAAGGAATGCTGGGAAATGAAGTTCTTCCACAATAACAGGGACTTTTTGCTGGACCAATGCAAATGGAACGACATCTCGTGAGATTTCTCTGACAAAATCTAAAAAAATTTAATTTTTTTAAATATTGGCCCAAAAGACCGATTCTGAAATTTAACATCGGACATCCCTGATTTCGATGTTTAATTTTCTTATCATTCCCTAACGTTACACCGGTATTACTGTGAAAGGTATGACATGGCCCAGCCCTAGTTGCTTGTGTAAATCACACGTTTTTGATACAATATTATGTGGATTGAGTGAATAAAAATTTGATGTTTGATGAAATCACACAATTCTGCCACAATGAGATTTCAATTTGATTGAATTCAGGAGCCAATGATCAAAACGGGACAATGTCTCATGCTGATAACACAATCACTTCTATTTGAATTACAGATATGATGTTGCTACGATTAATGAAAACTAAGCCAGTTATCCCAGTGATGTGCATAAAAATGGAGATAAACTGCTTTTGTTTTTTTTTTTGGTTCATTTGTTTTTAACTTTATGTAACATTGTGGTGGAAGATGAGTTTAAGTTGCCAAATAATAAACATTTTCAATGTGCCTAAAATACGCAAGCAAATGAGGCAAGTAATGATGAACAGTGTCATCTTGGGCTTTCATGATGAGCAATGCTTTGACCCCTGAACTGGGAGGATGGTCACAGTCAATCCCAGACACAACATTAGCGATCACCAGGTCTATCCAGGTATACTTTATTTTATGTATAAAATAAAGTAAACAGTATCTGATTTAAATACTGAACCTGAGAGGTGCTGACTGAAGGATTTTTTATTACGTTTGGGCAAAACCAGTGTGAGTTTTTCATCCTTTTATAAGCTATTATGAAAAGCTAAGCTAGCTGGCTGCAAGGTGAATCCTTTATGGGCACATAGAGGCAAACACTGATTTGTTATGAAACTCTGAAACTGAATAAATGTATCTTATTAAATGATCCTTAAAGGCTTCAGCATATAATATTTCTTTGAACATTAAGAATTTGAATTAACTTTCACTGCATGAAAATTTCTAGATGTGACCATTTAACAGCCTTTATTTGCATCTCTGGTCAATTATTCCTCTCTAATATGCTGTATCGCTAATGTAATATCTTATAAATAAAAATGAGCTAAGTTTTTTTTAAATTATCTGCGACCGTGCTGAAGGTTTGCTTGGATGATCCTAAAATACCAGTGTATTCATTTAGAAGTTATTCATGTGAAACAGGCAACTCCTGCTTTCTGAGTAACCTTTGGGAATTAAAACCAAAAAGTTAAAACTCAAGTTTCCATTCAATCCCAAAGGCTCTGGTGGATAATTTCGAGAAACTGAGTGCATCTTCTTGCATAATTAAGATGAACTGGATGTTATTTTTAGTGAAAAGTGGAGTCTGTCTTGCCACCTGACTGCACAGCCCAGAAACCTTGCAAATATGCAAATGAGAAAGGGATTCCAGCAGACTGTACTGTTCAGTTGTTGATATTGCTGCTGGCCTCCTTGCCTCCTGGGTGTGCTTGTTCTAGCAACTTCATTCATCTAAAAGGAACCTCCTGATCTTAGCAAGATCCTGCTGTTTGTATCAGTTTTCATTGTGTTTTGATTTTCTTAAACACAACCCTTTATAACTCCTTCTTCTAATTGAAGTTCATAAAAAAAGAATATGGAAGATATGTGAAATATAGCTTTAATTTCAACACTTAATGTCACTGATAATTCTTTGTTGAAGCCAAAAAATGACACATTGTCAATAACATTAGTTTGTTTGTTTGTTTGTTTGTTTGTTTGTTTTTTTTTTTTTTTTTGGGGGGGGGGGTATATATATATATATATATATATATATATATATATATATATATATATATATTGGGGGGGGGGGGGGATATAAATCTAGTCGAGCTGTTGACATGAAATTTTCACCAGATGTCGACAACAACTGAAAAAATGCACACATACAAAGAAATCCTAGCATTTATGTCCATAAATTAATGTGTAATAAAGAGAAATGACACAGTGAATAAGTATTGAATACACTTACTGAAATTTACTTAATACTTAGTCCAAAAATTTTGTTGGTGATTTCAGCCTCCGGACGCCTCCTGTATGGAGAAACCAGTGGAATACGTTGCTCAGGTGTGATTTTGGTCCATTCTTCCAGACAAACTACCTTCAAATCTTCAAGGTTTCGGGGGTCCCTTCTGTGAACTCGAATCTTCAGTTCTTTCGGGTCGGGTGATTGACTGGTCCATTCTAGCAGCTTTATTTCCTGTTTTCTTAAACCAGTTTAGTGTTTCCTTGGCTGTGTGCTTGGAATGGTCGTCTTGCTGAAAGATCCAGCCTCTTTTCATCTTCGGCAGATTGCAGCGGATTCCGGTCCAGAATGTCTCTCTACTTTTCTCCATTCATTCTTCCTTCAATGATATGAAGTCTGCCAGTACCACATGCTGAAAAACAGCCCCCACCATGATGTTCCCACCTCCAAATGCTGTGCCATTTCTCCTCCAAACGTGTTTTATGACATCAGAAGAGTTCAGTTTTGGTCTCATCTGACCAGACTATGTTTTCCAGAATGTCATGGGTTTGTCCAGATGTGTTGCAAACAAAGCATCAACATACTTTTTCTTCAGAAATGGAGTCTTGCGTGGTGTGCGTGCATGAAGGTCATGGCAGTTGAGTGCATTCCTTCTGTTTTCTCTGAAACAACTGTACCTGCTGATTCCAGGTCTTTCTGAAGCTCTCCACGAGTGGTCCTGGGCTGTTGGAGAACCTTTCTGATTATTGTTCTGATTCCTCTGTCTGAAATCTTGCGAGGAGCATCTGGCCGTGGCCGGTTTATGATGATGCCGTGTTCTTTCCATTTCCGGATGTTGGTCCCAATGATGCTCACTGGAACTTTCAGAAGTTTAGAAATGCACCTGGAACCAATGCCTTCAGTGTGTTTGCAATTAAAAGGTTGTGTAGGTCTTTAGACAGCTCTTTGCTTTTACCCATCATGGAATGCTTCTTGTCTGGCACCTTGGTGATGAGAAACCTTTTTAAGGGCATCAGTCAGGACCAAACCAGCTGATATTACTTTGCACTGAAAGGGGACAGGATTACTTTCTAAATACTGACAGACTCCAGCTGGTTTCTTGGCTTTCCAGATCATTTTGCTCCTTCATTTCTTCATGTATTCAATACTTATTCCTTGTGTTGTTTCACTATATTACACATAACTTAATTTATTGACATAAATGTTAGGATTCCTTTGTCCTTTGTATCTGTGCATTACTTGGGTTGTTGCCAACATCTGGTGAAAATTTTGTGTCAATAGCTCCACTAGAAATATATTTTCTGAGAAAAAGTTAATGTGTTCAATACTTTCTTCCCCCGCTGTATATGTATATACATATATATATATATATATATATATATATATATATATATATATATATATACATAAAGTCTGTAAATTATCCCATTTGAGGATTCGGCTAACATACCAGACATGTATTTATTTATATATATTATTTATTTATTACAAGTTTAATATTTCTCTTCAATGTTTGTTTACATGTGCACTGTTTCTTTTTTATATATTTATTTGAAGTTCTTTGTTCTTTTATATTAACAGAGTTGTAAAATTACTTGCCATTGTATCTTCATTATATTAATTTGGGAGTCAAATGCAGTATCGGCCTCAAATATCAGCAGGTTGAATCAGACAATGACTGAGGCTGATGAGGAAAATATCGGTATTGTATCGGCCCTAAAAAATCTGTATTGGTTGATCCCTACATTTTACTCCCTATATTGGCCGATGATAGCAGACATTTCTAATAAAAACACATATGTAAGGGAACGGTATGGCAGGGCTCTAGCACGTTGACCATATGCCAAAATTTTGTATTTTCTACAACCACAATGGCCCCTCATGTTCAGTGACCGGCAGCCTTTTAGCATTCATAGGTGCTTTGACACAGAAGTTGCAAGGAGAGTCTCCCTGAATGCTGTCTATGAGGAAATGCTTCCCCTTTTGTTCTTTTGTTGGTTCTGCTATGTGATACTTACGGGTAATGTGTCAAATTAACATGGTCAAGGTTTCTCTACAAACAGTGGGTACAGAAAGTATTCAGACCCCTTTAAAGTTTTCACACTTTGTTTCATTGCAGCCATTTGTTAAAATCAAAAAAGTTCATTTTATTTCTCATTAGTGTACACGTAGCACCCCATCTTGACATAAAAAAAACAAACAAACAAAAAACAGAGATGTAGAAATCTTTGCAAATTTATTAGGATTTATTTATAGGGATCGTATTGGGCAGGTGATGAGCAGTGCCTGGTTTTCTCCACACATACCGCTAAGATTTAAAAAGTTCAATCTTGATCTCATCAGACCAGAGAATCTTATTTCTCACAGTCTGGGAGTCCTTCATATGTTTTCTGGCAAACTGTATGCAGGCTTTCATTGCAGAGGCTTCCATGGGGCCGCTCTGCCATAAAGTCCCGACTGGTGGAGGCTGCAGTGATAGTTGACTTTGTGGAACTTTCTCCATCTCCCTACTGCATCTCTGGAGCTCAGCCACAGTGACCTTTGGGTTCCTCTTTACCTCTCTCACCAAGGCTCTTCTCCCACCATTGCTCAGTTTGGCTGGACGGCCAAGTCCAGGAAGAGTTCTGGTCGTACCAAACTTCTTCCTTTTAAGGACCATGGAGGCCACCGTGCTCTTAGGAACCTTTAGTGCTGCAGAAATTATTTTGTAACCTTGTCCAGATCTGTGTCTCGCCACAATTCTGTCTCTGAGCTCCTTGGACAGCTCCTTCCACCTCATGATTCTCATTTGCTCTGACATGCACTGTGAGCTGTAAGCTCTTATATAGACAGGTGTGTGTCTTTCCTAATCAAGTCCAATCAGTTTAATTAAACACAGCTGGACTCCAATGAAGGAGTAGAACCATCTCAAGGAGGATCAGAAGAAATGGACAGCATATGAGTTAAATATGAGTGTCACTTCAAAGGGTCTGAATACTTTTGACGATGTGATATTTCAGTTTTTCTTTTGTAATAAATTTGCTGCCGTCTCAAATAAAACCTGTCAAAAATAAATCAGAGTCAGAGGATTACAGACGTGTTCTTTCGATAAGGATTTCATGGATTAAGATGCTGCACGACTGCTGGAAGGGTTAAACATTCAGAGATCGTTATCAGACCACGGATAGAAGTTTCATTTCCGGACAGTTGTCATTTCTGACGTTACAGTTTCACATCACAGCCAATTATCGACATACACAAGCTGATCCGTCCATACATTTATAATATCACTAGCCATATGTGACAGCTGGAGGTTCCATCTTTCCGTTTCCGAGAGATGGTTTGGCCTGATCATTTCACCTTACAGCTGTGTCTCTCTCTGGGTAAATGGTTAAGGTGCACGTCTGTCATGTGGAGAGCTGCAGTTCAATCCCTGGTGTGACTTTTTCATGTTGCCATACGCTTTCCCCTCAAAGCATATTGTTTATTGCCCTGCATTTTTTCGCAAATAGATTTTTTTCCTTTCATTGGAGATGTAGGGCATTTGAGAAATGCAACAGTTATATTTAATCTTAATGCTGCCGACAAGACCACTTCTCCCTGAGGGATTTCACCCAAGTTAAATAAATAAAAAGGCTGCGGTGAAAGTACAGAGGTAGATTCGGACATCAGGTTCCCAGGTGGGGGGTAGGTGCGCAAACCATTAGACCAAAGAGCCGTTCACATATAGAATCACCTGGAATCATACTGACATGATCCGAGACTGTTGCGTTACCATTAAACAGTTCTACACTATAACATCATTGTGATTGGACAGCATTCTCCCACGCCGTCTTTCTCTCTTTCTTTTTTCTTTTCTTTTTTCTTGTTGCTTGCAGCAGCAGCAGCAGTTCAAACTCGCCATATGAGGCTTTAGAATAGTTCCATTCAATGCCGAACGCAGCCCCGCCCTTGCGTCTACGTTGCCATGGTGACCCGTCGAATCGGTGCTCAATTGATGCTGGCTTTATATTATGGTAAAACGTGTGAAACCCCGGGTTGAACCACCCTGAGTTGATTAAACCAACTCAAATCAGCTGTTCTGGAACTGAAAACTCAGAGTTTCGTATCTCCGAGTAGATCAACTCAGAGTTTGTTGAACCTGCTTTGTGCCCAGGTTTGCTAATGTGTCTGCTTTTGGTAAACCTTAAACTGGTCGCCTTGCTTGTGAACTTGTTTTACAGAGTTTATTGTCTGGGTGCATGCATCCACTGAGTTGTGACCTTGGCATTGTGACACATGACTGAGGCTATTTTTCTGTAGCAACCCATTTGTCTTGCTAATCAATATCCATTTAGTAAATAAAATGTGTTTTTCTTGATTTTGTCAGGTACCACAGGAAAGAGTGCATCAGTTCACAGTCACGGGGAAAGCTGTGATTGAATAGGTTATTTCAGGGCGACGGGGTTGGTGGACAAAGCCGTTGCAAGTCCAGATTCAGCTGTGAAAACTTTCACTCTGTGGGTGAAAAGATGAATTTTCAGCTGGTATTTTCTTTCACCTTTGGTTCACATTTGTGCTAGACTCACCCACCGAGCTTTAGAGCGTGACATACTTCATCTAATTTCTTACAATCAGAGGTATAAACTGGTCCCCATGTGGCTTTCAAACTGTGAAGTTTTCATTTTCATTGATCAAACAGCTAAATTCATCTGTGAAGCGTGTGTGGACCTCTGAAGAGAATCATGGGGTGAAGGAAACAAACAGCCAGCCCCTCATCCTCAGTTAATCAGATGACCTCAGGGGAAAAAAAAAAAGTTTCTGTACCGTTTGATCCAGTTTTGATGCGAATCACACCTCCAAGCACATCATCCAAGTAAACACATCATATATTTGTCAGATAAGCTCAATCCATTTTAAAGGGGCAAGTAATCAGCTTAAAGGATAATGCCAACTTTATTGTATTTTTTATTTATATTTAATCTGCAAAAGCTTGTGATCCTCTGTATTCTCCACTAACAATTTCCCCTTGGCTATCTATAAATGAAAATTACCTCGTTTTTATTGCACCAAGGTTTTTCCAGATTGTATCAAAAGACTTGAGACCAAGAAATGTTGCAGTTATCCTACGGAGTTAATGTGATGAAAATAGGCAAAATCATAATCCCTGGTTTCAGCCATTTGATCTCTCTCCGACTGTAACACCCTAATACTCATATCTTGCCCTCATGAAGATGCTTCTCGTATAAATATGACCTGAAAGTGAGCTGCTGCTTTGTAATAACTGTGACAATGATGGAATCAGTCTTGCATCAACATGCAGAAGAAGTATGAAGCGGACAGACAATCATTTATTCTCTTGCCATTGAAATAGAGTAGGACTCTAAAAAGGATTGAATGTTTGACTTGCATGTGGATTTTAGAGAAATTAAAGCTGATGTGTGCTTATCTGTAAGTACATACTATTGCCTCAGTGGTTTTCCTGGTTGAAGTCATAGGATAAATTTAATCAAATATTTTCTCTCATTGAGTCTTTGTTGTGATGATTTTGTTCTAACTTCCTTTATTAAGTTTGTTTTTTTCATTTCATTCCATTAAAAAGTTCATTTTGAGGTTGAAAGATAATACAAATCCAAACATTTTCAAAGTTTATATCCTCATTACTTTTCTCTGGAGCTTTCATAAATATCATCACCCTGTTCTGTTTATTCATCAGAGTGAACAAGTCCTAATTCTTGCTGTTAAAGTATAATACAGTCTCACAAAGTACTAGAAAACTAGAAACTGGCACTGCAGGTGTGATTCTATTGTTATATGACCTGTTATTTCTTATGGTAGAGCAAATTTTGGCTTCAGTTTTGGGTCATCACGTCACATTTGTTCTCAGCTTTACGCTCAAGCTTATTTAACATGTTTGTTGCCCTCACACTTTCTTTTCTCACACATATTAGTGCCGTTAAATTGCCACAAATCTCTTTCACACAGCTTAATGTTTAAGTCAGTTTAGCAAAGAAACAAGTTAGAAATTGTAACTAAAAACATGAACCCGATCATGAGGACCTTGCTTCATAAACGTCTGCTTCAGCTTTATAAAAATGTGAGTTTAGAAGAATGCTCCAGTCTTTTCAGCTTTTGTAAATTTTGAAAACATGTATTTCACTCAGTGTTATGAGTAATGACATCAAGTAGTTGCTGCTGTCTTGGCCCATATTGCAGCATTTTGACTCAATGTTTTCTGTTCAGTCTTTTCATTTTGAACCGCATTATAACGACAGAGAGAAACGTGGCAAAGAAATCTGTAAATGCAGTTGTAGTTGAGGACGCTTAGATGGATGAAGAGGGCAGACTGGACAAAAATAGCCGCTGTCTGTGCAGCAGATGCCGTCCAATACCATCTCAGAGAGTGTTTGCTACAAAGAGTTACACGTTCTGTCAACAGCTGTTCATGCTAAGCATTGAGATTGGGGGGAGGCGGTTTGGAGTGAATGTGTTACACATTATATGATGTAATGAACATAGAAAAACCTACATCTCTATGTTTGACTGTGTCAACAGACATTCTGTTCATAACAGCACACCTCAGACTGTCAAACAACACTAGCTGGGTTTCCATTAAATTTTTTCGAAAAATAAAAGCGATATTTCTTAAATTTAGAAAAAAGCACAATAGGGGATTATCACGCTTCCGTGTTCCGAACTTCCGGTTTTATACAGTTAGAGGGCCCACTTCCGGCCCAGTTCAATGTCCCTGCTTTACTTCGTAGATAACGTGAATAAACGCCAACCCTACTAAAATTTTCACGGATTCCAGACTGAAGTGATACTAAGGAAGAAGTGGATCAAAGCGATCGATTCGCCGCGGTGAAGGGCCGAACTTTATAATAAAACACACGTTTGTTTGTCGCCGGTGGGGCACAACACCAGCACTTCACAGCATGCTAGCATTAGCTAGCTAGCGTTTACTGATGTGCTTAACATTGTGCATCTTAAAACACACAAACATCTGAAAATTGGGTCTGTACCCCCCGTTTCCAGTGGAACAACTGGGGACTGCCAAGAAAGGAGACGCTTTCAGATGCTTGTGTGTTTTCAGCCGCACAAAGTTAGGCACGTCATCAAGCTGGCTAATGCTAACCTGCTAACAATAGTCCGCCAGCTACTACTCTGTTAAACTTTGTCAATCGGATAAACGCCAATGCCAAGTTTTCATTCCAGACTGAAGTGATGCTAAGGAAGAAGTGGATCAAAACGACCGATTCACCGCAGTAAAGGACCGAACTTTATAATAAAACGACACACGTTTGTTTGTGGCCGGCAGACTGCGCAGTCGTGTTAGCAGGTTAGCATTAGCCAGCTCGATAACGTGCCTAACTTGGTGCGGCTGAAAACACACAAGCATCTGAAAGCGTCTCCTCTCTTGGCAGTCCCCAGTTGTTCCACTGGAAACGGGGAGGTACAGACCCGATTTTCAGATGTTTGTGTGTTTTAAGACGCACAATGTTAAGCACGTCAGTAAACGCTAGCTGGCTAATCCTAGCATGCTGTGAAGTGCCGGTGTTGTGCCCCACCGGCGACAAACAAACGTGTGTTTTATTATAAAATTCGGCCCTTCACCGCGGCGAATCGATCACTTCTTCCTTAGTATCATTTCAGTCTAGAATGAAAACTTGAGTATGTTTGGAGTTTATCCGATTTAAACAGTATAACAGAGCAGGAACGGCTGTCGTTAACATGGCCCGGAAGAGGAAGTGTCCAAAATCCGGGAACTTCCGGTAAGCGTGATAATCTCCTATTGCAATACGGAGGTGTTTCCATTGAATGGTATAAGCTGTATTTCTCGTAAAATCCCGTCCCGCGAGACTCCACTTTTGATGGAGATATAAATGTGTTTTAGAGCTGCTGCTGCTCCTCATCAGGAGATAAAAGCAGCGGATGATGATTCAGAGGTAAAGTATGTATGTACGGAGCCTCTGATCACATCAGCAGGGAAAAAACACTCGTGGCGACTTCCAGGACAGACGCCCGAAACGAAACACAAATTAAAAACTCCTCAGGATCAACTTCTGGAGTGTGGATGTCATTTCTTGATCTTGTATTCCACTTTTATCGGCACCAGTTCCTGACTGATGTGGTGATGCAGCTGTTGATACGAAGGCGCAGTCATACGATGTTATACGTGGTCACGTTTCATTAAAGGGGAACTTTGTTTTTTTTTTTTCAATCTGGACCTATTTTCTAGCATGAAATACATTTATTTACTCACCCAGATAATTTTGGTGCAACTTGAATTCCTTCGGGAGATATTTAGATCCACTCCACATCAGCATATGTCCAATATAATGGAAGTGATGGGGCAACTGCACGCAGCCTTTAAATAAGGCATTATCTGCCACAAACTCCTTCATTTCACCAATGTTTTGTTACGAAACATTAGTGCCGCTTCGAGCTCACAGGGGGGTCCGACTAATGTTTAGTAGTAGAGTAGAGTAGTAGTAGTAGAGTAGTAGAGGCGCCGGCCTCTCCACAACCGTGAACAGCGCCGGCCTCTCCTCCACCAGCTGATGAACTTCTCCTCCATCTTTGTCCCACATGATTGAAGATGATTGATCCAAAACGATGCCAAACGATGTAAGAGTGTGCGTGAATGAATACAAGTGAAACATGCAGGAGCCGCTGCTGGTTGACTCCCTCTAATGCATAAAAAGTAAACTAATCAGCACAGAAATCCAAAATATGACAATGGCCTGAAAATGAACAACTTCTGGACAACATCTGTTATGTTGTCAAGTTCCTCTGAGTTCAGGGTCACAGTCTTGTCCGATTGCTCACACTCAGAGGCCATGATGGGGGGAATGGCATGTTTACACCCCAGTAGAGGAACATCCAGCATCTCCTGTCTGACCCTGTGTTTTTTTAAATGCCAACCTGAGGCGTTGGAGCTCTTTGTGAGAGAAAATTGTTGGTTTCAGCCTTTATTTATATCCTCCAGGCCCGTTAGCTCCCAATGGCTTGTACTGTAGCTGGGGTTGACAAAATGACTCATAGGCATGAGGAGAGAAGTGTCAAGAACATAAACAGGCTGTCTATCCACAGGCTCTCTCCCATTCAGCTCGCCTCTTCATATCACTTAGAAATAAGTGAAAACTTATGTAGCTGGTTTTGTTTTTTTACTGGAAACTGTGATCAGTAGCAGCGCAGTGAAGCATTTTCTCTGTATTTTCACTGTTCAGAAGGAAAAAATAGTCTCGCCATAAACAAGTCACATTTGCCTTCACCTCCTCATCCTCATGTGTGGAGTACAACCATCCCAGAATGCATTGCACAGGTAAAATAACAGCAACCTTTGAAGGTCAAAAACGTGATAAACGTATAAGACTTGTAAAGTAGCTTGATGTTTTCATGTGTCAGAAACAATGGGTTTCATTAGAACAGGGCAATCACATATTCAGGCCAACGAGTGTTGCTAGTCAGTGATCCTCTTAAGGCTGCTGCTCTGCTCTAGTGACACTGATTCTATAAACACCCGTTGAAGATAAAAGCAACATGTGTAGTAATCTTGGCTGTATTTACATATGTGATGATCTCCAAGAGAGAAAGTTGAAAACAGCTGAATGTCTCAAACATTGCAGGGCAGCCCTGCTCGAGTGGAAGAGCCTCACAGAGAGTAACACAGGTGCATCCAATGCTCTTGCGGTGCTGCACCAGGGATGTTTGTCTCAGAGTTGCCAGACTTTAAGGCTATGTCCACACGAAGTCAAAACGAACACGAAACGCTCATATTTTCCAGACCGTTTGTCTTAAAGACGGAGACGTAAAATAAATGTGATCGACCACATGAATGCATGTAAAACGCTGCAAAATATATGCCAGGCCTGTAAGTGGCGCTGTGGTGCTAAAGCAAAAATAGGCAAAAACAGGCAATGAAGTATTGGGCATGCGCAGACATATCTGTACAATGTTAAACAACCACACCGAATGTTCCGATCTACGGTTGCGATCCCCCAGAAACTCCCAAAAAGAAGAAGGTTGAACAACCAAACTGAAAAGATGGCAGCAAGTACAAATGGGCGAACAGGTACGAGCAGCAAACATTCAATGACGGCGCCATTGTTGTTGTGATGCTGAGTGTAGCGCATGCGTGTTTAGAGGCGAAGCTATGACGCATGCGTGTAAGAAAAAAAAAATGCGGTCAGAGCTTAAAGACAGAATCGCAAAAACGGTGTTTCAAAATCTTCCCACTCTGAAGGCTTGATTAAAAAAGATAGTTTACAGACCTCCGAAATGCCGGCTTCATATGGATGAGAGGCTGGTTTGGTAAAACATTTGTGAATTTAGGCCAGAGTTTGACTTCGTGTGGACGGGGCCTAAGATATTTACTGCTTTTAAAACTGTTGCTGAGGGGGTCTGAGTGAAGGTAAATCCGGTGTAAGAAAGTGGATGTGTGACTGTGTGAGTCAGTCAGTGTAACAGACTGGAGGTTGGAGCGTTAGACCATTGTTCACATCCTGTCTCTGATGGAGAGACAGGATGTCTCTGATAGAATTGGATGGTTGCGCTGCTGCTTGGCTGTTGTACCACTGCCTGTTAGAACTGGCTTTTACCTAAAATATGTAGAAAACTTCAAATATAGGCCACTCTTGTTTGAATTTGTGGTGTTTTGGGGCTTTTAGCTTTTCCCAAGAGGCGCTTATGAAGAAAGAGTAATAAAAAATTAAAATATGATTGCACATTTTAACAACATGCAACATCTTACTTTCAGTCAGTTAACATTCAACACATGGACAGTGACATAGAAGATGATAACTGTTTCATTTACAGTTTCATAGTTCTGTATTTCCTCATTTCAGGGAGCCTTTTAAGGTCAGGCTACAGATGAAATATAGCCTTTCTTTGTTGTTTATATGCTTTGTCCCTAGCAAATAAACAAATAGAATTTAAAAAAATATTGATAAATATCAGGCCAATAGCGACATTCAGTTTTAAGTCCAATATCGTCTGATACCGATATTGAGCCGATAACATCGTGTACCACTAATTGATATTGGAAGTTCAGCCTTCCATTTGAAGAGGCCTGGGTAGCATCAGTGGTATGTTTATCATAACCTGAGAAATAAGGGCTGGGATCATGCGCCTAGTAATGGTAAGGTCAACATGACAATGGCACCCCCCAGGGGTGGCCAAGGGTGGCCAGTGCCCCCCGAACAAAAGAGAAGGGTCTATCTGCGGCTCGCAAGACAGAGACGTGTCGTAAAGTGGGCGTGTCGCAGAGTGACGTCACTCTACGATACGCCCACCAGACCTATGAGAGCACGGTAAAATCTAACCCTACCCCTGCCCCTAAACCTAAACAAGACCCACCCACTATGTGACACGCCCACTATAGGACACGCCCTTGGGTTGCAAGCTGCAGATAGATACACTTGGAACAAAAATCTTTGTAAGCTATTTAAAAAAAAGATAAATTAAAAATATTACACTCGACCCACCATTTTCTGCCATCGGTGATTTGCTGTAGTCTGTCACACTTATTTTAACTCTGCCTTTCTTATGTAAATTCATCCAGGAAGGCGCCACCCAGCATAACTGCCCCAAACAGTTTTGAATGCCCTTTTCACATTAGCACCTACTTAGCCCGGCCCTCACTGGGCCAATACCACACTACCCCAGTTTTATTTGTTCACATTACAATTGAGGCCATCTTCAGCTGTAGTTTTCAGTGATTTACCTGCTGTTAGTTATCAACACTGTTGACCACGGTGCTGTAGGCGTGCGGCTGGTAGACATGTTGAGAGCGCACGTCTACTGGTCACAATAGTACTTGTGTACAATTGTACACAATGGCTACGTTCATTCAACAACAACTAAAAAACTGTTTCAGAAAAAACTAAGTGAAATGTTTCTCTTTAGGTACTTTTGTCATATTTTGAGTGCAATGAGGTATCTTGACTAGACATCAGAAAAATAGACTTAGTAGGATTTGAGTTTTTGCAGTGGCGACCAGCTCATTCTGCCCCCTTCACTGCCATTATATGGATACACGCCGATCTACGATTATCTAAATAGTGTCAAAAGGATTCAGAGTGATACAGAAATGTTACCACTGTAATAACCCTTGGCCACCCTTTGGCCACCCCTTAAAAAATCTCTGTGGCCGCCCCTGCAACATGACAAATTAAGAATTGTATTCTGGTTTTGTTTTAGCTGTTGCTTTCTGTGATATTTCTCTGACAGAAATTGGCCATCACATGAGCTGTCAGATTATCAGCCATGATCGTGGCTTTAGACTTAAACCTCATGCTAAACAGAGCATGTTATCGTCTCCCTAATAGCTGACATGGTTTCTCCTTTGCACAAAAAAATGTTTCCTTTTTTTTTGATAATATATTTGAATCAAAATGTATTGAGTTGGATGCTGTCCCTCAAACTGTAGTTTTTGCTTTGAGATCCTGGTAAATACTTTGCTTCATAAGTCGTTTCAAGCTTTTTCTCTTTGTAATGCATCAGAGGATAATTACAAGTATCAAGTGTTTTATAATCAGTTTAATCAACGATAAGCCGTTGGGTGTTTAATCAAGAACAATCATAATTGCGATTCGTCATCCTCATCTTTGATGTAAAATGAATAAAGAGAAACTTTTAGAAACGTACAAGAATTAATTTCTTTTCATAGTTAAGAAAAACAAACACCTGCTTTTTAATACAGACTGAGCGACTAATGAAGATTATTTTTAAACATACTACTTTTTTTAGACACATGATATGAACACAAATACTTTACCAAGATCAAAGCTTATTAAAGGGTTCCAGTTCCCATGACTACATATTGATCATTATGAGAACTGCAAGAATACACATTAAAATGGTTTAAAGTTTTGTCATTTGGGACCTTAAACTGAACTATAGCTGGTGGCAGTGATTTGCTGCAAAGCCCAATTAACCCTGATGTTTCACATGCAGGGCCTAGAATGCATCCCCTTCAAGGCTTATTCACAAATTCCTCCTAGAATAAATAATTTGGTTAGTATTTTAAGAGGACAGAGCTGACAAGGACATAAAACACAGATGGCCCCACTGCTTGGTCCTGAAAAACCAAATGAATAAACTGTCAAGTAAAAGTTTAAAAAGGTGTGAATGTCTTTTGAAGGTCTATTAAAAGTTAATGGAAGAGGAAAAGGTAAGCAGAAAGATAAAGGCTTTTTCAAACTAAACCCATGTCCCTAAAAGCTTCATTTTTTATGAGTGCATTGAAAATATGTGCTTCAGGAAGATAGTTTGCCAAACAGATCGCCTGACTGAAAATGTAAAAATATATTCCCTGTTTAATATTAAAATTGCATCCTCGGAGAATAACTTCAAGCTTGCATTTTGGTAATGAAAGAAACCTCCAGAAATGTCCTCTTTGAGCTCAGAGGTAGATTATGTAAGATTTATGTAAAATAGCACCCCCTGTAGGCACAGCAAGCAGACATGAGTGGAATAACTCAACGAACGACCTTCCGCTCTGTGCTCTACATTTATCTGGAGGCCAGGATGCTGGAGGCAGAATAAATAAATCCAAATCCAAAGTTTTCCGCAGATCTTCACAACAAGTTAATCAGTTAAACGTGGTGCATTTGGCATTAGAGAGCAACAGGGAACTCAGAGTAGAATATTTGATTATAAACCAAGAAAACTCAAAGGATATTTCACCTGCTGTAGGCAACAAACAGGGAGAGGTAACAAGTTCTTTCTTCCCGTTTCTGAGTCACATTGAATGCAGCAATACTCACAACAGAAGAGACATAAAGCTGCAGTTTATCATAATTAGGTATGCAAAATATAATCGGCCCCCTATCGGTATTGGCCTATATCGGCCTCAACCCTGAGTATCAGACATCAGCCACCCCACCGATATTTAACTGATATTTAACCGATCAGCCCGCTGTTTCTGAAGTCTAAAAAAAAAAACAAAAAACAAAAACGTCTCCTTCCTCTTCTTCTTCAAAAACTTCTTTTTTATACTTTAAGACTTCTAAAGACTAGGGGGTGGGAAAAAATATTGATACGCTGACAAATGCGATATTTTCAAATGCTAATATCATATTGACATTTGAAAATGCGGTATCGATCTATTTTACTAATGAAATTTCACGATATTTCATGGTTCTGTTAAAAAATCTCATGAGAATTCACAAAAGTCTCACAATATTTTCTGATATCATATTGACATTTAAAAACGCAGTATCGATCTATTTTACAAACGAAATCTCATGATTTTTCATCGCTCTGTCACGCAATCTCGCAAGAATTCATGAAATATTGTGAGATTTTGTAACAGAATGATGAAATCTCGCAAGATTTTTGTTAGTAAAATAGATCAATACTGCAGTTTTAAGTATCGACTAGATATTAACATATGAAAATATTGCAATATGTCAGTGTATTGATATTTGTTCCAACCCCTGTTTTTCAAAGTGTCAGAACAAAACAGCTATTTGCAATGACTGCTTATTTTTACAGCTTTAATATCGGTATCAGTATCGGTTATCGGCCACATGACTTTTAAAATATCGGCATATTGGATATCAGCCAAAATTCCAATGTCGTGCATCCCTAATTATAATTATTATAACTGGTGGGCAGACAGAATACTTTGCCTGATACTGATATCATGATCTTATTGATTATTTCATGGCTTCCCACCAATACTTTTTCAGATATGTTTGCGTCTGTCAGCTCTCTGTATAATGTAATAGTCATATTTCCAGTAAAGCACCTCTTGCTTATGTCTTTCTTCCTTTTCTTTTCTTTTTGATGGCAAAATGGGGCTAAAATTGCCCATGAAAGTAGACCATTAAGAATAAGTATTAGCCACATTTCCTACCAAAGCATTTCAAGACTGCTGCTTTAAATGAAATGGAGATTGTATAACAGCAGGATAATCTGACTAAATCACCATCCAGATAACCTGAAGATAAGCTGTGCTGTGATTATGCCAATGAGTTCTCAGACGAAAAACTTAACAGAATGTGTCCGACATTTACCGTCAATTAAGGTAACCGTTCCATCTTCTTTCCGTTTTCTCCGTTTTTCTTTCCTAGAAGTCCTCCCAGCCCTCAGCATAGGGGTTCGCGATATCCCCTTTCCCTTTTATTTCTTTTTTCGGGCCATTTTTACCCTTTTTTTTTAATTATGTAAATTGTTATATTTCCATTTATTTATATTTTTCAAATTTTTTATATTTCTTTTTTATTATTTTTGCCAAATTGTGTAGATTGGATTTTTGATTTCATATACTATATTTGATCTTTTTGCTCATTTATTGCGAAGGAATTATACACCCCTAAGGTCATGACTCCCCCCCCGACTCTCGCCATTTGGTTGGTTCGTTGAAAAAAACAATTATATTTGAGTCCTTTGGAAAAAGAAATAGGAGAAAAGGCATAGGAACGGAACCAGACATCGCTAAATGTCCCCCTCTATCCCCTTCCAGCCCCGCATTTCCCACTGTCCCTTCCTCTCATCCCTTCCCCCCCCCACTCCCAACTCCCCCCCCCTGAAAACCCCGCCCCCACCCTCCTCCCCTCTCGAGCTACACTTTCTCCCCTCCTCTCCTTGGAGGAGTATTTATTTTCCTCTTCCTCTCGTTTCCCCTCGCCTTTCTCCTTCAATTACCCCATTCTAACACCCCTTCAGGATAAATTCCGCCCTTAAAACATTTTCTTCCCGCTCCCCCCCTCGCCACCCCTGTTTTCCCCAAAATTTCTGTAAAGCAGCCATATTCTGATCGGTATCGTAAATGCCATCTTTTATTAGCAGCGTTCTCCTCATATACTGTACTTTATTATTGGGCCCCCATTGTCATTCCTCCTCATCTTTTTTTTTTTCTTATTTCCTCCCCCTTTTTATCTTACGTTACTATTGCTCCTCCTCCTTTATTTCTCCACTTTTTCCTTCCCTCCCCTTTTTCTCTTTTCTCTTTTTTTTTCATATTAATGAATATATCTAATCCACCCCTGATCGTTCTTTTCATTTTTTCTATTTTCCATTTTCTTCTTTTTATTGTTTGTCTTTCAATCCACCAGTGCCTCCTCTCCCCCCTAGGGATTTTTAAGTTCTTAGCTCCCCCCCTCATAAAATAAACCCCTGTAGTGCCTCTACACCCCCCCCTTCCACCTTCCTTTAAACTTATAGACCCCCCTTGTTTGCTTTTAATTTACCATACCTTCCTAAAAAGCTGTTTACTTTCCTGGAGGTATTTCATGGAGGCATTTTCCTAACACAGACAGACATGCAGTTTCCCTGAAAAGGCTCATAATGTTATCTGGAAATGACATTAGGAGCTGATCAGAGATCAACTGGTAGGACGTTAGCTAGTTTATTAGTGGTGGGAGGGTAAAATGACAGCAGAGTTCATAATATAAAGAG
Organism: Atherinomorus stipes; assembly: GCA_023101725.1. Lineage (NCBI taxonomy): Eukaryota > Metazoa > Chordata > Actinopteri > Atheriniformes > Atherinidae > Atherinomorus > Atherinomorus stipes. Next base: position 821,912 of record JALJCO010005240.1, on the reverse strand, counting down.
GAAAACAAAGAAAAACATAAAAAAGCATAGTAGTACAGTAAAAAAAAAGGGTGTCAGGATTCCTCCCTGATGGTCTCCTCACCGGCTCTGTTGAATGACCAATAAAAGAATTGAGTTCAATTCTTTTCCTTTTCACACGCAGCATAGTGAGCCATCTGCAATTAATCGAAATTTGATTGTGATTTCAATTTTCATGTCAAATGATCTCCAAACTCATATTATCGATTTGAAATGAATTATTTGCCCTTTTTCTTTACCCAATTTCTGAAAGAGGCGCAAAACATTCCTTTTCACACAGCCTTGCTACAACCTACATTCATGCAGCTGAAGAGTGAAGTTGTATTTTGCGTAAATTATCAATGACAACGTGGTTTTTAACAAAGACAAATACTGAATAAATGCATCATGTAACTGAAACAATTATTGTTTTAATAATTGTGATTTTTTTGTTGACCAAAATAATTGTGATAATGATTTTTTTCCATAATCGAGCAGCCCGACCATGTTCAGTTCATAATCATGCTTAACAAGGACAAGATTGAAACCAACTCACAGCCACTGTTTTCATTTTTAAAAAGCAAATTTTAGACAAGAGGAGATTTTCTAATGAGATTTAAAGACACACAACGCAACTTTTAGACCTTAAAAATATGCGTTTCTGACTCATTTTGATGGCACACCAACATTCATTATACGCGTTTTCAAACCGTCACTGTAGGGATGGGCATATCGATACCTTGGAGTCGATACTTCGATACCAGCCAAACAAAATATCGGAATCGATACTTTTGTGAGTATCGCGATACCACTGTACAGATACAAAACATGCAATTTGTTTCTACTTCTGAGAGTTTTAGGCAAAGAAATGATGAAAGCAGACAGATTCTAGCTTCTGTATCACATGATGGTGGTAGCCTATCAGATGTCATGATGATGTTGCTACTGTTTGTGATGATGATGATGATGATGTTTTACTGTCTTTCAGTGGTTTAATGCAGGTTATTGTACATTATGTTTTGGTAAATTTGTAATATAACTATTACGTTTTCTATTTTAACATTTCCACTTAATAAATTTGATTATTTTAGTTAGTATATATTATGTTATTTGATAACTGAAAGACATTTTTAATCTATTTTTGTTTAATTTTATCATCAATATAATTTATTATTATTTTAAAAGCATTTCTTTCCAGTACTTCTGTTCTCAGGTTTTACTTATATCTAATATTGCCTTTGGATTCAAGATATTGATGCAAAATGTATAATCATGTGATTTTCTTTTAAAGGACAAAAAGTATCGGCATCAATATCGGTATCACTGAAAAAGTGCCATAAACTACTGGTATCGTATCAACATGAAGAATTTCTGTATCGCCCATCCCTAAGTCACTGCCCAGCGGCATCCCAAGCCTCAGAAACAGCAGTACGTAAGTTTCCCATCCGGGACGCGAACCATGTAATGATTGAACAGGTACATGGTTTGAATGTGCATCAGGTCAGATTCAGTAAAGAAACGCAAGGAAGCATTGCGGCAGGAAGAGAGGAAAAGAAAGAGAGGAAGCGACAGAACAAGAGTCAAGATAAGACTGTCTTTTCCTGGCTGGAGGGAATCACAGTACAGGTACGATACAAGATGGATGCTAGTTTAGCCGCCAATAGGGGGCACGTCACTGAGAAAACTGCTAAAAGTTCTGTTGTGAGTCTCTAAGGGGGCAGCACCAGAGATGTTGGGACGGAAAGTTTCTACCATCAGTAGAGTTTATTTGCGTTACCACATCCTTCTGTTTTAGCTAGTAGCTAACGTCAACTTGTAAGGATCACAGCGGGCAGCTGGTCGCCTTCATATAACAACAAACTATGTCAACACGCATACATAAGGTTTTATTTATGGCTAAAACTGCTCTGACTATATACAAATATACATGTGTATACTTGAATGTAGGCTTGGGCATTAAAAAAGATATACTTTATTAATTCCAATTAGTGAGCCAAAAGAAATTCGTTCTCTGCATTTAACCTATCTCAGGTTGAACCTGAGAGCAGTGGGCTGCTATTTAAAGCAGCCCAGGGAGCAGTTGGTGGGGGGTAAGCTCAAGGGTCCACAGTGGTTCGCCTGAGTGCCGTGTCAGGGACTCGAGCCCGGGTCTGCCGCGCCAAAGCCTGTGACATTACCACTATGCTACCCACTCCCCCAAATAACTGAGCGTTGATGAAGTGTTTGCTGCTAATATGTGCGAGATTGGAGGGGCTGCCATGGTTTGCTGTACCCAGGGACCGAAGTGCGTTTCATATTGCTGATCCACAGATTTTTCCTCTCATGGTAGGTGATAATTCTTTTAACCAATTTCTGAGAGTGAAGCTGCACCATTCAGGGTGGGATTGGTAACGTTGTGATACCAGCAGAAAGGTCCAAGAAAGTAGGATGGCTTGGATCACATATTCTGGGACCCTTTCCAGTTTTTGCCTGGGGTAACGAAAAAAGAAAAAAAATTCACCATTTCAACCTGCACCAAGCCCGACCCGTTAGTGGAAACAGCTTTTGTTTTCTTCACTGGGTTTTTGGCTAACAGTCACTTCCACTCTGTTTACTACATCAGTGCGTAACTTCGCCTGCACACGTAGCTCATTCACGCTCTTCAAATTAAAACACCCGTTCAAGCATTTAGTTTTTAACATTTAAAGATGATTAAATTGCTTGAACAATGAAACGTATCTGCCTACAACAACAGACATTTCCATTTCGTTCAAGCATAACCTCACAGAGCCCCTGTCTCATTAACTTTAATATAAGCTCAGAGTTCTCAGCTGTTAGTTTTCTTTCATGGAGCAGACCTGTGCATTTAATCAAAAAGACTAACAGACATACATAAAACCAGGTGGTATTTACAACAGTTGTGTTTGATCTTTGAATCCCCCAGAAAAACTTCACAAAGCTGTCCAATTTCTGCTAATAACGTCATAAATATACAAGACATGACTTCAGATCTAAGCATGGTGTTTTTATGACTATAAGCTCAGCTATCAAAGGCAGAACTGTGACCACATGCTCAATGTTCCTCAGAGCATTTTGATATTATAAAAAAACAGCAGATCCAAGGTATGTGATGAGGACTGCACACCCTCAGAATATGGTACTGAAGGAGGCAATTATCCAGAGGGATTAGAGCAGAGCAAATGTGCATGAAACGTGCTGTTTGATGAGGCACAGAAATACCGAGTTTAAAAATCAAGATTATAGTTCTAAATACAGGATGGCAATAAATTAGTTTTAAAGAAAAACATGGATATCTGCAGTTATTTAAAGGTAGTATTATTATTACCATTTCTAATATTGGAATTCTTAATTACAAACCATTTCTGAATGTCATGAGATTCATTATAATTTAGAATTATTGATTCCTCCATCTTTTCCAGCTTTAATTAGGATGTAGCGCAGCACAGGCCGACAGCTGGAGGAAAGATTTTGTCAAAGTGATAAAAAGTGAAAGAGTGATAAAACAATGGGGAAATTTTCTCTGTTGGGAAATGTTTGCTTTTTCTGACTATCAGCTTGGAGGAAGAGATTAGAATACATTTATGAATAAGAAGAATTAAAATGAATTGTCTTAAAATACATCACTTTTATTTATTGTGAATACTTATTCATTTAATTTTATTGAATTTCCTACAATGAAACCTGCATAATAACTGGACGTAAGACAGAAATGTGAACGACAAAAACTTGTTTCAAAATAAGCAATATTTAAAAGTATGCATTTAAAAATTAGTCTTGGTTTAAGAGGAGCTGTGGAGAAATAAAAAGAAACATGTCCTGTTGCCTCTTACAATCTTGCACTTCAGCCAAAAAAAGTTTCCTGTTTGAAATTTTTGATGTGCTTACTGATGAAATTCATTGATGTGACTTTTGGCTGACATTTATGCAAAGTACTCCATCTGAGCTGAGTGGGGGGACTTAAGAAATGTGGGTGAAAGTAGAACCGTGTGGGCAGCAAGCCATTGCACATGGGCTCCTGACAAGTGGCTTGCTGGCAAATCACTTAACACCACTTGTTCATCATTCTTCATCTTTAGGAAGGAACAAGACGTTTTAAGCGTTTTTACAGAATTGCTTTGACCTTCATTTTGCTTTTAAGTGTCAGTCCTCTTTAGATGTGGGACGTTTGGAGCCTGTTTCTGTCGTCACTAATTGATGACAAAAGGGTTTAGTCATGCTTTACAGAATAGAAATCCAGTTAAGTTTTATTAGTGAAACTGAATTAATTTAAACCTGTAGCCACTAATATAGTAGTAATTTACATACATGAGAGCAGGTTTCTAAGTGGGTAAATTGTTGAGGTGAACACCATATATCTGCAAAAACATGCCCTTTCACATTTACTTATTCCTACGCTCTCATCAGTGCAACATTTACTTCTTAAAAGTTGAACAAGAGTTAAAGTGATTACATGCAGCTGAATTAAAGGCATTATAGAAGATGTTTCTTTCAACAATTTGCAATATTTGGTAAAATTGGGTTCACTACTCCATACGCTATGATTAATTAAAAGCTTTAAATATATAAATATTATTATACATCAGCTGTGAAAGTAATGGGGCTGAAAAAACATCAGCCAATCATCTCTGCATTCTTTAACTTTGTCTACTGGCTCATCAATCCATTTTACTACCGTAGTGCGGACGGGTAGCAAGACTGATCAACGAGAGTGATTGATTGGCAAAAGTAATGCAGGGAAGCTGCGCGCTCTCGTTAGACGTTTACAGCAGTTAGCTAACATCATTCTGCTATCAGTTAGCAACGTTCAGACAACGACATTCCATTTACTTGCGTTTGTGACATGATACCTGCTGTCTGCTAAACACCGAAGTGGCTCGTGCATGTTATTCTGTGGCCGAAGGAGGAAGCTGTGAATCTAGCAGGTTTGTCTTTATTCAAAAACTCGCTAACAGTCTCTGCTTTCTGAAATGCGGAAACATCTTCTATAACGCCTTTAAGCAATTCAAAAATCATTTTGCTTCGTTTATACATCCCACTGAGCATTTTTTGGTCTAAAACACGTCTAATAGACGTCTAATGGTCCTTAGACGTCTAGGCTGAAATCGGTCTACCACTGCTCTAAAAATGAAAGGTTTTTTTTAGCGGTCTTAGCGTAGACTACCTTAGAATAAATGTAATCTATGCTGTACATTGATCAATGACTGGCCAAATGCTTTGATCCAACATTTGGCCATCATTTATACAGCCAACAATTGTTTTTTTTTATTATTTAATATTTGATTACAATGGATTAAATTATAACGTCTAGATTCAGGCTAAAATATAGACCGAATACAGTCGGGTGAATTTCGGTCTAAACTTAGACGAGGCGTCTGAAAGACGTCTTTGTCTCACAGGAATGTTTTTTTGTCCAACACACAAAAGTTGGAGCAGATTTAAAGTGTCAACAATGGAAGCTCCTGGTCACTGACCAGCTCTGTGGTATTGTTGATTTGCTGATAAGCTAAGCTAAGCTAAGCTAAGATAAGATAAGCTACAGATAAGCTAAGCTAAGATAAGATAAGATAAGATAAGATAAGATAAGATAAGATAAGATAAGATAAGATAAGACAGGACAAGACAAGATTAGGACCAGGATGATGCTAATTTTTGTGCATCGGCACATCGTGAATGTCATGATGGCATCCTCTGAGGGAAAGTGCACACTAAAAGTCCTGGGTCAAACTGCTTGTCTTAAAGGGACCAACTAATTTCTGGGTTATTTCAGCGCAGATATTTGGGTTGTTGACCCAACTTCTGGGTTAAATAACCCAACATTGTAGTCAATATAACCCAACTTCTGGGTCAAATATTCAACCTGAAAGTTGGGTCAAAGAAATAACCCAAGTTTCCGGGGTCGAAGTAACCCAGAAATTAGTTGGTCCCTTTTTAACCAAGCATTGGGTAAAAAAAACCAGATTATTTTGGTCGCTATCAGCTGATAAAAATCTGCTCTTCATTTGAACACGTGCAGAGCAGATGTCTGACGCGCTCCCTGCAGAATATCGCTATGCGCCGTGGTCAGAACGAAACTGCATCGCGGCCGGTGTACTGTCTAAATGTGTTACCTTGTCAAATGTGGTGCACACGGACCTGTTGTGAATGTGAAGGCTATACTATAGACACCATAAACTTCATAAAAAGAAGTATTTGTAGTGAATTCGAGTCACCATGGAATCTAGAAAGTTACAATCTAAAAATCGGCTTCTTTCAAAGAGAAAATGCTAAATTCATTTTTTAATATGGCATGACAATTTAGTTGTTTGCAAAATAAATGTAAGATCAGTTTCACAGATTAACACTATCACGCGTGTTTCCAGTGACTGTTCTTATTTGCAGTGGTGTTCAAACTGCAGTAATTATAGTTTATCACTCAGAAATCACCTTGCATTTCGTCTTTGGCTCCATCATAATTCCTTTTGTGGTTAGGGCATTTCACTTAAAGAGGGGATTTCAAGTTATTATTAGGCACATAATTCGCTTTTATGCCACAACCAAATGACTGTGTTACCTTCAGTAGTTTTGAAAATAGAGAATATTACGTTTAAATAAAGAGAGACAGACAATATTTGTTATACTTTACAGTATGTTGAAGGTACATTACATTAGCTATTTACAGATATTTCATATTTCACATTAGGTAATTTATTATTCTTGGAGATTTGATGCTGCCACATAACCTTTTTGTATTTCTCAATATTTGCACTGATCTTTAAAAAAGGTTTTTTTTTTTTTAACATAAAGATCCATAATGCTGCTTTTTGTGTCTTTCATTTTAATAAAAGGTTGATATTAAATTATTCTTTTTCAGTGCACTACATTTACATTGTGTTGGAGATAATTGATAGACTAAATGATTAATCGAGAAAATAACAATGAGTGCAGCTCTAGATACGATAAGATAAAGATCAAATCAGATCAGATCATTGGAGAAGTTCCCCTGTTGGTGTTTGCCTTTCCCAAACATAATCTACAGTTGATTTCTTGAGTTATTCACACGTTTTTGAGCCCATGCAGGGATTTACACTCTGGAGTCGTGCATGTTTTTAATGCAGTGCTGCCTGAAGGGGGATGGACCTCAGAAAGTGTTTAAAACAAGTCTCTTGCAGTCATGTTGTTAGCTGAGTGGCTTTCTTGCATGAACGAATAAAATTCATCTCCCAGCCTCCTTGTTTATGACCAAATTAACTGTGTGCAATATGTACATTGTTATGCAGCAGGACATTGCATGTGAGCGATGTGATTACAACCTCATGGGTAAACAACAGCATGTGGTGACGCATGGCGGTGGAACATGATCACATGGCAGAATGGGGGAGGATATTGAACATATACATCATGTAAGCGATGGCTCTGTAATGATGAAGGGAAAAATGGAATGAGAAATGTGATGGGTAGCACACCAGTTCATATCAGACCAGGTTTTTTTGTTATGATATAAATTTAATCTTATAAGGCATAAATAATGTTTGGGACCTGGCACAGGGGGAAGCGCCACTAAAAAAGGACCTGGGTTACTGGAGATGTGCTGTGAAAATGGACTGAGAAAGTTGGATACAATACAGACGCAAACAGAGGAAAATTTACTTGAGGGAAAGCTACATCTGTTTGGAAATACTTCAGTTTGAAAAGGTCCAAACAAGCATTTACTGCAAATGCTGTAAAAAGCTGTCTTTGAGGGGCAATTTTCTGCACCACCTTAGCTGCAAACATGCTTTGGAGTACAAAGAACATATAAAACTAAACCCTTCACATCCTCAGGTAAAACTGAAAAAGCTGAAGACACATGAGTAAGATGTCATTTGCAGATGTGTTAGTGGTACGATAAAAACAACAAAAAAAAAGGAGAAAAGGAAAGAAAAGCAAGCGATAAAAATCCAGTTTTGGACCGATGGTACTGTCCGCATTTAAGTGTTTTAGGTTTTTGGTTTGTTTTTTGCACAGTGCTTATCTATCGTGTCAATGGAATTGGCTGTTCTTGGCCAATCTACTGACAGAATCCTGTCAATCGGTGGAAGAATTGGTTAATACACGGAAAAGCATTGAATACCCTGAGACCTTCATAATATTAGAAATTATCAAGATTATACATCTTGTTCATACTGCTTAGCACTACATGCTACAGTTTTGGAGCATCTTTAGTGAAACTGCAGAATAAAGTTGGTCAGAGGTGGAATAACGAGATATATTTGCTCCGGAATTTGTACTTCAGTAACTTTTTTCGGGGAAAAATTACTAAGAGTAATTTTACTGCGCCATACTTAGGGCGCATTGAGAAAGCATAGTCTGCTGTTCTCGGTCCATTTGGGAACTCATTTCGGCTGGGGGCGAACAATCTGGTCTTCGGACCGAGATTGCGTTCACGTTGCACCATAGCCAAACGAGCCAGGCCTTTTGAATAAAGTTCCCAATCTCTCCAGAGGTGGCGCTGCATTCGGATTTACCGTAGGCGAGGACAAGACATACAACGAACAAGACGGTTCTCACAACTTCCGCCCGACATTATTTTTGTGCGTACTTAGAAGGAGCTGGGATGTGCTTTTACCAGACCAAATATTGATTCCTTGTCACTCCACGTCTGACCACGAGCCATTTTTAGAAGTACTGCAGTCCCACACGTGTGTTTGTTGTTGTAGCATTGTTGTACCCACAATGCCAATGCAATTTGTAGTCCTCTTCCTGTATTTGGTCCACTTGAAGCAGACCGAGACCTGCGTTTGTAGGCGGACCGAGTCCAGTTGCTTGTTCCGGATCAGAGGCCGTTTGCGCATTCGCAACTCCCCCAAACGAAGCGTACTTTCCGAGCAAACGGACTTTGATTCAAATCAAAAAAACTTTGTTAATGCGCCCTTTATCTTGAATCTGTGTGTGAAGGAATGTACAACACTCAAATAGTTACTTTTTTTCACGGTGTATCCATTTAGAATTGCAGGTTCTCATCATCTTCTTCACAATGACCCATTAATTTCAGTCAGCTGTGCTGGAACAAGGAAACAGCAAAAGCCTGCAGAATAGCAGCCCCCAAAGACCGAAGTTTGATACCACTCTTGTAGTGTTGCAGATCACCCCCTCTGTCTCTGACCCTGTCCAGCAACTGTCATTCAGGCCTCTAAAGCCAAAATAATTATATCTTATCTTAAAACCGACAGACCATTCAGCTCACATCTGGTCAACCAATTCCTCGTCCACACACGACGTCGTCGCCTTTTCTTTTTGGCAAAGAAGAGCGCAAATTGCCAAGGCAGCGAGTTTTTTTGGTGATAGCATACTGTTGCTGCGGCTGTTGTTTTTATTGTCATCTTCTTCTTCTCCAGCTGTATTGATTGTGTTGCATGTCGGGATTGTTCAAGACCTCGACCTGTCTTTGAGGACGTACAGTGTGAGTAGTCAAATCGCATCCGGGCGTCGGTTCGTACAGTATGAGGACAGACATCACAAGCTGTGAACTTTTAAACTCTGCGACTGATTTGCACAGTTTGAGTTGGGGCTGCGAATGATTGAAAATATTCCACAGTGTAGCCCAGGCTTTATTTAATATTCTGCTAGTCTTGCTTCCTGTTTGGTCAGCAGAGCTTTTGTACTTATATATGTAATCATGTTTTCGTCTTGTCCTTGTTCCACACCCGGTTTTCAGTTACTAATTGCCACACCTGTACCTTGTTTGCTATCATCTTCCTCTGTGTGTACATTGTGATGAGACTATCTGATTTCCCTTTGGTCTGTCCTCTTTGCTGTGTACATGGTAGTTGTTGCACTGTCACCAGAGAGTATCTGTGACGATACTCTGGAAGATATGATTCTTTTTTCCAAGCTGTTCTCACATCCTGTCCTTTAAAGTGGATCAAATGAGGCGATTCTTCCTACCCATGTGTATAAACGCTGCTTTGTTCAGCAGTACTGGGTCTCTCCCATGAGTAGACATGGTGGTGCTCAGCATGAGTTTGACCTGCTGGCCAGACATAAAATGCAACAATCATTTGATGCCCCAGATTTCCTTATTTAGCAGAATTCACATCACAGCATACTCCAGGTTTTTGTTTGCACGGCACCAGATCATTATCATCATCCCTGGCTATGAAATTCTCTGTTGTTGGGTTTTTTTTTCAGCCTTTGTCCATGGATTTTTGTTATTTCCAGTTTCTACTGTGCTTTTTGTTCCTGCTCCCAAAAAGGTTTTTTTTTATTTTTTAACTCTATGAATGCTCCAAGGAAACATTCAAAGTTATTAGGAGCATAATTTATTAAATATTATTAAGGAAAAGACCTTAACTTTGACAAATAAAAAGCAGTTTTTCCATATTTGTTGTCATATATCTAGAATAATGTGCTTTTTTTGAAGGTGTGCAATAAGTCACACCACTAAGTACTGAAAGTTATGATGAATGATGCTAATTAAGAAGGGCTTTGTAAACAAATAAAGTGTGTTTTCCTGAAATGACTAATTATATCCATCACAAGCCTAATAATATTATTTCTAACGAGACAGATTTAACACTAAAGTTGCAATTTTCAAAACTTTTTCTTTGATTTCCATTCAATAATCATGTTGAATGACTCATTTGTAAGTGAACAAAAACCTACGAGTGTGTACCGCGGACGTTTTCTTCTTGAAGCTTCTACTGCAGACAGACTGCTGCATAAACTCTGCCAGGTTTTTGCATTAAGAGTTTTAATCCCATCATACTGTCCAAACACAGTATTGAATTAGTGGAAATCAGTGAGATAAATGCAATTTCTAATCCACTGACTTGGTTTTCTAATGGACGAACGCCATTGATCTAAAACTCTGAGAAACATAAAAAGGGCAAAAAACATGAAAACCAGCAGCAGCCTCAGTGACTCTCTTGGTTTCACAGTATATTGTAATCTGATTACAAGAGAATGTATATTTCTGTGTATTCAGAGACTAAAAGAAATCTAATTGTGGCTGTAATGGCTTGTTTAAAGTAATCAGATAAAGAAAGGAGTCTTTATCTGTTTACCATTGATTGAGTGGATGTAAATTCACTCTGTTTGCTGTTCAGGCTCATCCTTTGGTAGATGGGCCCCATTGTCCACAGTTCTTCCTCCCATTTAGATCTCTGATCACTTACAGTCCTCCAAATTATTCACCCTCCAATTAAAGAAAAGGATAAATTTACAATAGCAATTCAAATAACAAATGGTAAATGGTAAATGGACTGTACTTATATAGCGCTTTTCCAGTCATACTAACCGCTCAAAGCGCTTTACACTACATATCACATTCACCCAGTCACACAAGCAGTCATACACACATTCATACCCCGATAGGCACATCGGGAGGCAACTTGGGGTTCAGTGTCTTGCCCAAGGACACTTCGGCATGTAGTCTGGGGAAGCCTGGAATTGATCCCACAACCCTCTGGTTGAAAGACAACTGCTCTTCCACCTGAGCTACAGCCGCCCAAGAACAAGAAACTAATCATACATAAAATTACCACAATTATAATTGAGTCAAATAAAATTATGCTTTTGAATTTTGGCTGGAAACAATAATAATAATAATTTAAAAAAAAATTTTAAAACTGTCCCCGACACATCAGAGCACCTGTCCCATGAACAGTGGACCAAAATCCCTGTCAACAGGTGTAGAAGTCTTTTTGAACAATACAGAAAACACCTGATCGCCCCAAAGTGTAACTCAACAAAATTTTATCATCAGAGCCCCATCATGCTTGTTTACTTGTTTTATTTTTTTCATGTGTTTTTTTTTGTTTGTTTTTTAAAAATATTTATTTCAAACCATAATTCAAAATCAACCTCATGATTTTTTAAATCAAATTTTTATCTATTATTGCTTTTGCAAATTTCATCTTATTTCACTGACAGCTGATTTTTTTTTTTTCCTTCTTTAATTTGAGGGTATGAATCATTTTGAAGATGACTGTATTTCTCTGTGCTGAAGATGAGCTGTGGGTGATGCAGGTGGGTACTCCATCCTGAGGCAAGTTCTGCCACAAATGATGCATTTCCGAGAACCTCTTTAGGTTATTAAACGATTGTAATTAACTTTTTTACCTCTGGAAGACATTTACATGCCCTCAAACGTAAAGACAAAACCTAATTTAAGAGATTCATCATCAAGAAGAAAGATAAAATAAGGCGTCAGTATAAATGTATATAAATAATGCAGTCTTGTCTCAAACAATTTAAGACAATCCAGTAACTGTCTTCTTATATTCTGCTGTCAGGTGCACCTGAAGATGGGCATCTTGTGTTTGAAGAGGTGACCTCTTTCTCAAATATTTGCTGTGACATTTTTAGAAAACTCAGAGAGAGAGAGTTTACAAAAGCATGATGCAAGCAGCAGCCAGCTCGTCTCACGGCTCCACCTGAATCCTCAAATGGCTTGTTTTTTTTTCCTGACATAACATACCTCTGCACATAAAAGCAGAATATCAGATCTTATCAGATGTTGCTGTCGTTACTGATATAAAGAATTGTTCGACCTGTTTAATAGAGATGCTACTTGCAAATTTCATCAGGTAGTTTTATAATAACAGACGCTCATGAAGCTCTTTCCTGTACATTTTCAGAGAAACAGTTCCTAGAGGCAGCTCTCATAGCAAAAACAAATCTGTGTCTATTATTTATGATTTTTTTCCTGCCTTTTTGTGATCTGTCTGTGGTTTCTGCAGAGATTATAAGATGCATTGTAACTATGTGAAGATTTCCTTACAACTTAAAATCAGCATCATCTACAGTAGATGATGCTGAATCAGATTTTTAATGGTTTATGAAACATGTGAAAGCTAATTTAGGTTTGAAAGAAGGTCATCAAAACAATACACAAACTATAGAGGAAAAAACTAGATTAATACAGATTAAAATTCTAAAATTGTTAAAGGAAGACACTACAGGTAAAAACCCTGTTTTTTTTCCCTCCAACATTTTTTCTTTCAGACTAGTGTAAAAAAAAACAGTCCATCCAAAATAAACATTTTAGGGGTTTATTTCATGATACTTTGTCTGATGCACCCAAATCCCATCAAAAGCTAAAGTTGCTGTTTTCTCAAAATGAGTTTTTTCTTTTATTCCGGGTAAAAAATCTCCAGTTCAGGAGCACTTACAGAAACCAAACGTTCAAATTTTGCTTCTGACTGTATTCTTAAAGTTTTTACTGGAGGATATTTTGATATCTCATTCACAGCCTGACTTATAGAACATTTCATCCCAAAAATATGCCAAAAAATGATTTTTTTCTGGTTGTTGACAGTATTGTGGAATGATAACTGGAGATGTCCAAAATCCCCTCGGTAAAAACTTTTGGCTTTAATATGTGAACAAAATTCAAAAGCAATTTTGAACCTGCTTTATTCCTGTGTTTAGATTTTTTTCCTAGAAATGTATGCAAATTAGCACATATTAGGCTATATAACACCTTATTTTCATATTTAAACATAAGATTTCAGAAAACTTGCAAGAGAAAAAATGATAACTTCATAGTGATACCATTTGTTTGAATTTTTTTACCCTTTTTGCCTGTAGTGTCAGAGTGTACTGTTGTGTAAGTTAGACCCTAATGCAGCTGTTTTGGAGCTAACTTCAAATACTCCACTGTTTTCAGTTTTGACAGGTTCATTTCTCTTAAAATACACCCTCACGTAACTGATTTGTAATCTAGATCTTCAGATTTGGATGATCTGAAGATGTTTGGAAGTTACCATCCAAAGCAAAGCGTGCAAGAATAAGACCTCGCTTTTAAAAATAACTCTAAAACTCTAAAAGTCTCAATTCTTGGTGTCATAGATTCAACAAGGTTTTGGAAACATTCCTCCGAGGTTTTGCTCCATATGGACATAACAGCATTGCACAGTTGCTGCAGATTTATCGACTGCACATCCATGAATGCAGAATAACATTCAGAGATGATACCCTTTGGCCATTTATGTTAAAAGTGTAGTTAATAATGAAACCAGTGTGTATCTCTGCTGGTAAACATAATATCAACCACTTATTTCCATCGTCCACGTTTAGAGCCTCATCAAAGTGAACATTTCTCATTTGTTTTAGCAACATACAGTATATGACAGAGAAGTTTTCTCCATGTGACTTTTTCCAGGCATCTGTCTGCTTGATAGAAAATGCTTTTGTTGGTGGCACTGCGAACAAGGTTAGTACAGACAACCAAGATCAATTTATGCTTGAGCCAGAAGCTGGAAAATAAACTTCAAAAATTCAAGAAGAGTCTACTAAAGATATAAATAAGCAGGAATTTTTTTCATGATTGCAGGATCACATTTTTTACTGCAGAGAAAGAAATAATGAGGAAGAAGAGGAAGAAGTCAGAAGGAACACAACAGGCTTCTAATGACGACCTTTTGACAGTAAAACTAAAAGCATAGTAGTTTGGATGCCCCTAGGGATGTACGATATTGGAATTTTCGCCGATTTCAGATGTGACGATATTTTAAGACTCAAGTGGCCGATAACCAATATCAATGCCGATATTAAAGCTGAAAAATAGCAGCTTTGTTATCTGTTTCCGCCACTTTAAAGAATAGGGGTGGGGAAAAATAATTTCATATGCTGATATCAAATCGATATTTAAAAATGCGGAATCGATCTATTTTACTTGCAAAATCTCCCAAGATTTAATCGTTCTGTTATAAAATCTCACAATATTTAGTAAATTCCCACAAGATTTCATAACAGAACAATGAAATATTGTGAGATTTTATGAGTAAAATAGATCGATACCACATTTTTAAATGTCAAGGTGATATCAGCATATGAAAATATTGCAAAAGTTTTTAAATTCTTGTGAGATTTTTTAACAGAACGATGAAATATCCGGAGATTTTATTAATAAAATAGATGAACCACATTTTTAAATGTCAATGTGATATCAGCATAAGAAAATATTGCGATATTTCAGTGTATCAGTATTTTTTCCCACCCCCTAGTCTTTAGAAGTTTTAAAGTCTGTAAAAAAGAAGTTTTTGAAGAAGAAATTTTGGGGGTTTTTTGACTTTAGAAACAGCGGACTGATTGGTTAAAAATCGGTTAAATATTGGTTAAATATCGGTCGGGTGGCCGATGTCCAATACTCAGTTACCAAACAATGGGCGGCCAATTATATTGTGCATTTATAGTTGCCCCCTTTAACAATGAAGGAAAACTGAAGTTATTCAGACTTGGCACTAACAACAAAAGTTACAGTACAGTATTTATGATTTATACATTTTTTATCGATTCCAATGACCAGCTCCTTATTTGAACTGAACACATGACAGTAATTTATTAGCTGTATAATATTTTCATTAAAACAGTAGGAATGAATATATTTAATACGTTTCATCAGTAAAATGTATTTATTCATTACCTTAGCTTTCAGCAGGAAATACTGCACATGTTCCTTCATTTCATTTATCAGATTAACAGCTACTGTATTGTAATGGTGTTTTAAGATATGGTTTATCTGCTGGTTATTTTTCAATAAATCAGTAATTGAGTGATTGATCAATTGAATGTAAGGATGTTACATTAATTTTCTCTCATAATCAAGTTCCAAAAGCATGCAATTATGTTGTCCAAGCAACCCAAAGACCTTCAGTATGTGAATCGAAAACATGTTTACATGTGAGAATGTTTGTTTAAAAGTTGTTTAAAGATAAAAAATAGATGATAACAATAACATATATATATATATATAAATAAATAAATATATATATATATACAGTATATGACATTGCTTAAAAAACAGTTCTACCACAGCTAACTATAATACTAACAGATACATATAATACTAACATCAATATGAATAGTTTTTACAGTATATCATTTCCACAATGCAGTGCATCAATAGTCCAGCAGAAATCATCCAGTGCAGAGAATAATGCCGCATGTCTCTGGGATTTGCGGTTGATGCTGGCATACCTTTTGGCTGTTTGTTTGTTTTGTTTTGTTTTTTATTATCTATAAACTGAAGCTTGATTGAAATAAGGCAGAGATCACATTTTCTCAGATAAACGACTCGTTGTCATATTCTGAGTCATATTCCTGACAGAAAGATTAGATGAAATCTAAATCTTGTTTTTCATTAATAGTGTGTTTTCTCCCTCTGACTGCTGCTTTTATGTGAGTGGACTGATGATGTTTCTTCCTCTGAAGTGAGATGGTTTTAGCTATAGGCTGCAACTCATTAAATCCTTAATTAGTATGATGTTATAACAAAAATTAGGCATAAACATTGGAAAATCCTTGACACATAAAAATAAAGAAAAAAATAAATAAGACATGCTAAAATATAATATTCATTTTTTTATTTCTGAGTTAGGTCAGACATTTAAATGATAATCTGCTATTATGACCAAAATAGACTGTGCATATTCTGTATGTTAAGCCTTAAAGTAGCAATATGATTTTTTTTTGACTTTACAACTCTGCATTACTGACTTGTTTAATGGCACAATGACATTTATTATCTACATTTCTTCAGCTGTTGCTGGCCAGCAGCGTCTTCGTGCTGAGACATTACCATACAACTTTTGCTTAAATAATGTACATTCACCGGCCACTTTATTAGGTACACGTTGCCAGTACCGGGTTGGACCCGTTTTGCCTTCAGAACTGCCTCAATCCTTTGTGGCACAGCTTCAACAAGGTACTGGAAACATTCCTCTGAGATTTTGCTCCATTTGACATGATACATGTAGCATCATGCAGTTGCTGCAGATTTGTTGGCTGCACATCCATGATGAGAACCTTCTGTTCCACCACATCCCAAAGGTGCTCTATTGGATTGAGATTCTCGGTTATTTTAACTACTGGTTAACCCCTAACAGTCGGTTAAATCCTTAACCTGCCGTTAGCTAACCGACCTTTAAATATGCGTTGTTCAAATCATGGTTAGTCATGCCGTAACGGCACCATCAAAGTTAACCATGGGGTTAGCGTCACTGTTTAGCACCAACGTATCCCACAATTCCCCATTTTGTTTACTTCTGGTATTACAAAAAGTGATATTGTAAGTCTGTCTTTCTTATTGCTGTAAGGAAGACACAGGGTGCCAACTTTCACTTTGACTTTATTTTCCCAACGTGAACAGAGCTGCTGTTAGCCACAACACACTCTTCCTCATCCCCCAGTCTCTCCATCCTTCCCGTTCTCTCTCACACTCTTGCGCCCCCTAGCTCAACCTAGTATTGATAAGCAAATGATCCCTTTCACTTCAAGGAAAAAGAGAGGCAGAAATTTCTATGCCGATGAAGAAAATGTAATTCAGACCATAGAAGCAAGATAATTGTAACCCCTGACTGACGTTAAGTAGGTTATGGATATGCAAAGATGTGGACCAGTCACTAGGTTCGGCAGGAGTACAATGAAAACTGAAGTGAGTGCAGAATGAAATAGCTGGAGGCAGGAGATGCGCAACAATAATAATTGTTATTGGTAAGCAAGTAAAAGAAAATATAAAACATTTACAATTTCAATAACAACAACAACAACAACAAGCCGGCAAAGAAAACAAAACAAAACCCCAATCCCTGAGCTCAGTGTTTGTCTTTTTTCTCTTAGTCGTTAGTCAAGTCAAAGTTCCTTAATAGTTCAGTTCTTTTCCTCTGTCGGTGTGAGTTGTTACCACTTTGTTGGTTAACACGTGAGGATGAGGTTCTTCAGAAGAAGGATCTTCAGATGGAAGTTCGGTTCAGTTCTGGGTACAGGCTCGCCATCTCCTTCCGGAGAACATCAGGTATCCAGGAATCCGATTCGAGGCTTTCTTAACCATCAGAAAAAACCTAGCCTGCACAACAACTATGGTATTATTGCGTGCAGCTAAATATTTCTTCTCTCACACAGCTATAGCTTAAGTTTTTATCTTCTTTTTCCCATATTATCATTTAGAAATAAACAATAATATTTTACATGCATGTTTTCCTTACTCAAAGTATCTTGTTTTTACATGAAAACCTTTGTTTAACATAAATTTTTAACTCACAGAAAACAAATAAATGAATTTCTCCCTTTATCTGTTTTTTAGATTAACCATGAAATTATGATGAATCATCTTAAACCAATTAAATGATAGATTTTTAACTCATTTTTCAGGTTTTGTTAATCATGACATGAAATGCAGTAATGTTTTCTCAGCATTACCTAGGATTTCTATAAACTTTCACAAAGTAAGCAATAAAAATGTGCATTTAACACTAAATAAACAGTAAAATTGACCAAGAAATGGTAGAAAATAATCACAAAATGCTTCATTAAAGTATTGAGAACTCAAATTTCACTTGATGAAACCACACATTAACCAGAAATAGCATTTCCAGTACTTTTAAACAGTAACGTTTCACCCGCGATTAGCATTAGCATGAGCTAATCTCAACATGGCACGTGCAGGGTTTTCAACTCACCAAGATGAGGTTTCAGCACGAGCACCGCAAGGGACCTAGTCACACAGCCTCTCTAGCTCGTGTTCCTTTCCACTTAACACAATAAACATCTCCAATTAGTATTTGAACAGAGCGAACATTTGTTTACAACCGTTATCTTACAGAAAACTCACCGAGATGAGGTTTCAGCACGAGCACGATAAGGGACTTAGCCACACAGCCTCTCTAGCTCGTGTTCAAGAGTGCAAAAGACCGCTAAACTAATGCGTGATTCAGTCCGCAGCTTGGGAGGCGGAACTAACATTGCTCTGAACAAATGAGAAGGTCATTGTCACACAACGTGACCGTGAAAACAGGAAGCAAAGCGAGGGAGTAAGGATGACATTTCCTCCTTTCAAAATAAACGCTTTTTCAAAATAAAACTCTAAAATATTCTACAAATAAAAGGAAGAGAAAAGTCATTTTCTCTACTTGGTTACACCCTCCCCCATTAAATATCTTGCACGTCTCGTTGCATGTGCATCCAATACAGTCCATCCTTGTTGGTAAGAGACTCTGAGAAGGCGGTACTCAAACCCTGAAAGAGTGACGTAACCACAGTCACAAGAGGGTTCCCTAAATCAGGATACTCAAGCCTCTTTGGAGGTTGCCTAATTCTTTCTGATCGTCTCACAGGTTGAGTTGTGACGGGATCATTATGGTCTGTCTCCTCAGGTGAGCAAGTTGACTGGTTTTCTTGTTCCTCAACTGAATCCTCAAGAAATCTTTCTTGAATGGTTACAATCTCATTTTCCACAGGTTCATTTTCAGTATTGTCATCATCCAGTTTGTTTTCCACAGGTTTATCATTTTCAGTATGCTCATCTTCACACACATTTTTCCTCCATTCCAGGTTCTACATTACTTTTAGGTTCAGGTACGTCACAATCAGGTGGGTTTGTCATGTCCGGTTGTCGAGCTTTTCCACATTCATGTACAACAGTAAATCTGGCAACTTCTTCAGATGGGGATTCCTCAACCCATTGAATGAAAAACTCATCGTTAAGGTCCGTTAACTCTTCATGATCATTGCTTTCTGTAGCAGTAATGTGCCGTGTCTTAGGCCTGTGAATCTGCACTGGCTCAGGTAAGTTTTCTGTGGACACAGGGAGAAAACTGCAGGGAAGCAAAAGGTCTCTATGTAAGGTTCGTGAGGGACCTTGCTTTGACTCAGGTCTAACAGTATAAACGGGTAAGTCACCTGCACGTTTGACCACCACGTGGATGTCTGCCTCCCATTTATCGGCAAGCTTATTCTTACCACGCAGCCGCACGTTTCTTACTAAGACCCTATCCCCAGGTTCAAGTTCAGAAGCTGTAATTTTGCGGTCAAACCTGGTCTTGTTTTTGTGCCACTTTTTGAGCATTTTGAGAAGCTAACTTATAGCTTTCCTCAATACGTTTCTTGAGACTTTCCACGTACTGTACATGAGTTATTTTCTGATCTTTGTTGAGAGGAAGTCCGAACGCAAGATCAACTGCCAATCTAGGTTTTCTCCCAAACATTAACTCGTAAGGGCAAAACCCTGTGACATCATTGCGTGTACAGTTGTACGCATGCACTAAAGGCATAACGTAGTCCTTCCAGTGGGACTTCTGCTTGGATTCCAGCGTTCCCAACATGCTCAGTAGTGTTCGATTAAATCTTTCGGTGGGTTCCCCCGAGGGTGGTAAGGGGTGGTTCTGATTTTCTTTATGCCAGATATTTCGCATAGGTCTCTTATTAGTTTTGCCTCAAAATCAGGACCCTGATCACTGTGCAGACGCTCAGGTATGCCGTAGTGGACGATGAATTGGTCCCACAGGCACTTGGCGACAGTTTTTGACTTTTGATTAGGAGTGGGCAATGCCAGGGCAAATTTAGTAAAATGATCGGTCATTACTAGGATGTTGCTAGTATTACTGCTGTCTGGTTCCAAACTGAGAAAGTCCATGCAGACTAGCTCTAAAGGACGGGTAGTGGTTATGTTGACAAGGCTAGCTGCTTTCTCAGGAGGAGTCTTTCGGCGTACGCAACGGTCACAAGTTTTTACTTTTCGCTCAACGTCTGTTGCCATGCGTGGCCAGTAAAAACGTGTTCTGACCAGATCAAGGGTTCTGTCGATACCTAAATGGCCCATATCGTCATGCAAACTTTGAAGCACGGGGGCTCTGAGCTCCTCTGGAAGAACGAGCTGGTGGGTAATGCGGTCGCCTTCCTGTCTTTTTTCTGTACAACACTTCATTGTGAATCTCCAAACGATTAAGTTCCCTTAGCAAAAGAGGGAGATCTGGGAGTTCCTTTCTAGCAGACGGTGGAGGTGTCTGACCATTTTCCAGTTGTTCAATAACTTGCTGGATGGTTGAATCCGCTCTTTGTTTCTCCCTCAGTTCTGACTGGGATAAAGCAGGAATAGTTGGCAAGCTGTTGTGTTCCCCTGAAACGTAGATGTCTGGAATTGCATCAGCCGAGACGGTAAGTGACTCTACAAGTGTAATACCACTATCCTGATTCTCATCTCTGACTTTCACTATGTGTGACTGACAAATCGCTTGGACAACATTGCTGTCTATAAGCTCTGTGGTGTTAACATCGGCCAAGTGACTCTCCACAAACCGGCTCACGCGCTCCTGCTCTTTTCTGGACTGGGCATCATTCACAAGCTCATCATGGGGACGTCTAGACAACCCATCAGCGTCTAGGTTTTGTTTGCCCGCTCTGTACTGTAACTTAAAGTTGTAGTTAGACAAAGCCGCAAGCCACCTGTAACTCGTGGCGTCTAACTTAGCAGAGGTCAATATGTATGTGAGCGGGTTACTATCTGTAACTACCGTGAACTGCCCACCATACAAATAGTCATGAAACTTTTCACTCACTGACCATTTGAGTGCTAAAAACTCCAATTTGTGAGCTGGATAGCGTGCTTCAGCTCTCGATAGCCCACGACTGGCAAAAGCTATTGCCCTGAGCTGACCCTCCTGCTCCTGATATAGTGCTGCACCCAAGCCGGTGGTACTGGCATCAGTGTGGAGTACGTAAGGCAGTTTCGGGTCTGCAAAGCCTAAGACAGGGGCTGAAGTTAGCTTTTCGATGATGGAATCAAAGGCTTTTTGGCAGTCTGTGGTCCATCGGCTCTCAAAAGGCAGTTTGGGATCAAAGTAAGTTTGGTCGGTTTCTTTAGATTTTGACTTTTTGCGGTGTGGTGGGTAACCGCGTGTGAGGTCATTGAGTGGGCGTACAATAGAAGAGTATCCCTTTATGAAGCGTCTGTAGTACCCCGAGAACCCTAAAAAGGATCTCAGTTCTTTGAGGGTTTTTGGTCGTGGCCAGGTCTTCAGGGCCTGAATCTTTTCGGGATCCGTCTCAACACCGTTCTCAGAGATCACATGACCAAGGTACCGGACTGTTGTTTGGAAAAACTTGCATTTTTCCGGCGATAACTTTAGCCCATACTCTTTAAGACGGCGGAGCACCCGCATGAGTCGTCGTTCGTGTTCTTCCAAACTGTCCGAAAAGATTATGAGGTCGTCTAGGAAGACTAACACCTCATGCAAGTTCATATCGCCAACGCAACGCTCCATAAGCCGCTGGAAAGTGCTTGGGGCGTTGGTTATGCCCTGCGGCATGCGGTTGAACTCCCAAAACCCTAGTGGAGTCACAAAGGCGGTTTTCTCTTTGTCTTCTTCCTCCACCTCAATCTGGTAATACCCAGACTTAAGATCGAGGACTGTGAACCATTTGGATCCTGATAGAGCTGAAAATGTCTCTTCTAGATTTGGGAGAGCATAAGAGTCTTTTCTTGTTTGCAAATTAAGTTTGCGAAAGTCTATGCATAGACGCACATCATTGTTTCGCTTTCTCACCACAACGATAGGTGATGAGTAGGGTGACTGGGACTCTCTTATCACGCCAGCAGCAAGCAGCTCTTGAAGGTGTTTACGCACTGCCTCAATATCTTGAGGGTGTATAGGGCGTGCACGGTGCTTGAAAGGAGTCGGATCATCAAGTTTGATAGAATGCTTCACCTTGCTCGTACACCCAAAGTCGAGATCATGAAAAGCGAACACTTCTGGAAGGTCATTGAGTTGCTGTGTTATTCTCTCCTTCCACTCCAGTGGAACAGGTGAATCACCAAAGTTGAAACTCAGTGTCGCCTTGTTTGTGGTAGGCTCGTTTGCACTGGTCACATTGTGCTGGGACAGGATACAATGAAAGGCTCCAAGCTCTGCGATGACACATGTGGATGGAATTGTGATATCTTGTTCTGTTTCATTTGAAATCATTACAGGCAATTTGTGTGGAGATCGAGAAGGGAGTGTTACCAAGCATGTTTTAACACAAAGCCCACCTGGTAAGGAAGACTGAGCAGGATGTTCAACCAAGGCAAAGGTGTCTGTGGATGTGCAGTTAACATTAGCAGAACCCTCTAAAACTACAGTTTGGCCTGCTGGAATAATAGCTGTGGCCTTGCCTGCCAAGGTAACTAACCCAATGTTCCCATCTCGGTTCTGTGTATGTCTTAGTTCAAGAGTTTTCAAAAGCGCTCTAAACCCATAAGGACTAGGTAAGAACTCAGAGGTCTTGTTGCCTAAGTACTTTTCATACAGAACATCAAGTGTGTTTGTTCCCACCAACACAGGTGTCTGAGTGTTTGGATGAGCGTCTGGAACAACAAGAGCTAAGGTTTGTATGTCAATCTCAGCATCTAAAAAATCTTTTGGAAAGGTAACACACATCTCTATATAACCTAAATAAGGGACAGGCTGACCTGCTGCACCCTCTACTTCTAAAAGGTCATAGAGCGGGTTTAGTTCTTGTTCAGGAAAGTTCTGTTTGTAGAATGACTCTGTGACAGTAGTCACTTGTGACCCAGAGTCAAGAAGACAGTTCACATTAATCCCAGAAATGCCTACTACAGCTGTGCATTTAGAGCCAATCAATCCTTTAGGAAGTCTGTAGCTTTGAGGCTTAGCAACAGACTGCTTAAGGTTAGCTCGTTGCTTGTTCCTAGTGGGACATGTTTGACTGGCTACAGTCCCCATTTGCCCCGCAATAGAGACTGGCTTTAGTTTAACTGTTCAGCAGCTAAGGGGTTCTCAGCTTCCCATTTCTTTTGTTTCTCTTTGAACAGCTTGCGCTTTTCTGAAACTAAAGCTGCATTTGGTTCGTTCTCACAATTTGGCTTGATGTGGCCATCCTCTCCACATTGAAAGCAGTACCACGGTTTGGGTGGTGTACTTTGAGTTTTGACTGTTTCTTCTGTGGTCACTTTATCCGGCCTTCTTGTCTCTTTTGGCTTTTTACTGGGTGCACTTTTTGAGTTGGGAGCTTTTGGTTTTGCAGTTAGTTTTACTAGTTGACTTTGTAGTTCTGCAACTTGTCTTGAGAGTTCTTTAATTGAGCTTAAGGTGGTATTGTCTTCATTTTCCTTAGAGCCACATTTCACAGTTTGCAGATGTGAAGTTGCTTTTTGCTTCGTGCTGCTCATATGTTGTCTCATGCGCATGTTTTTTGCTGCATTTTGGTCTTCCTCAGTGCGTAACGAAAGAAGCAGATCAGGAAAAGTTGGTGGATTTGTTCTTTTTTGTTTCAACTGGAGAGCAGTTAAAAGGGAATCATCCCAACAACCTCGACAAAACTGTGTGATAAGAAGTCTGTCAAAATCACTGCTTAAAGCACCACCACGTTTTACAGTGTGGGTTAAAGCTACTTGAAGACGCTGTAAGTATGATGACGCTTTCTCACCTATGTTTTGGAAAGTGTCAAGGAACTTGGCATAAAGCTCTCCACCATCTTGTACTGTCCCATAAGCAGAATCTAAAAGCTGAAGGTATTCTGAAGGTGAGCTGTTGGTATTCAAGTGCTTGACGACATCAGCTGCAGGAGGTAAGAGAGACTCAATGATTTTTCGTGATTGTTGCAGCTTGGACATGGAAGGATCAGCCATGATCAGCTCAACACTGGAGCGCAAAGTATCGTAGTCTGGCTCATAAGTTGGTCGAGGGTCTTTGCCAGAAAACACTCTGAGTTTTTGTGAAAACTGTAGCCCAGAATCTTCTCTTTTCACAATGTGCTCAACGACCACACGCTGCACTTCTGGAGGGTTTAAATCATGTGCAGACATAATGGGCACTGTTTGAGCTTGGTTTAACTGGCTCCGTGCATGAGTAATGGCTGGTGTCTGAGGGTTGCCAAAGGAAGACTGCGGGGAGCTCTCAGGCAAGTTAGTTGGCTCTGATTGGTCATTTTCAGGTTCAACGATTGACTCAGATATCTGTGACATCATGTCTTTCAAGACGTCGGCAAAATCCCTGCCACTCATCTTGGCTAGGTATTTAATCTCAGTGAGATATGTCTTGGTTTTATCATTTCCAATAAACTGTGTGTAAGCACTAGCAAGAGATTGTATCTTATAGCTAGCTCCACTGTCAGACACATGGGTGCAAGGCAATGGATCAAGAGCATCAACAGCAGCACCATAGTTGTACTCAACAATAACACTTTGGAAAAGATCAGAGTCACGATCAGTGATTGTTAAAACTCTAGAAACTGACCCATACTGTTTCAAGAATTCAGTCACCTCATTAATTTGTTCATCTCCAGCGATTTCACTCACAATCACCGCATTCTGTACTTTAATCGATTCACGCTCAACAATTTCCATGTTTAGTATGTCAAAGGCTGAGATAACTTCAGAGAAGAAAATAAAAGGCTCCTGGCTGGGCTCGCCAAAACTTTTTGTAACCCCTGACTGACGTTAAGTAGGTTATGGATATGCAAAGATGTGGACCAGTCACTAGGTTCGGCAGGAGTACAATGAAAACTGAAGTGAGTGCAGAATGAAATAGCTGGAGGCAGGAGATGCGCAACAATAATAATTGTTATTGGTAAGCAAGTAAAAGAAAATATAAAACATTTACAATTTCAATAACAACAACAACAACAAGCCGGCAAAGAAAACAAAACAAAACCCCAATCCCTGAGCTCAGTGTTTGTCTTTTGTTCTCTTAGTCGTTAGTCAAGTCAAAGTTCCTTAATAGTTCAGTTCTTTTCCTCTGTCGGTGTGAGTTGTTACCACTTTGTTGGTTAACACGTGAGGATGAGGTTCTTCAGAAGAAGGATCTTCAGATGGAAGTTCGGTTCAGTTCTGGGTACAGGCTCGCCATCTCCTTCCGGAGAACATCAGGTATCCAGGAATCCGATTCGAGGCTTTTCTTAACCATCAGAAAAAAACCTAGCCTGCACAACAACTATGGTATTATTGCGTGCAGCTAAATATTTCTTCTCTCACACAGCTATAGCTTAAGTTTTTATCTTCTTTTTTCCCATATTATCATTTAGAAATAAACAATAATATTTTACATGCATGTTTTCCTTACTCAAAGTATCTTGTTTTTACATGAAAACCTTTGTTTAACATAAATTTTTAACTCACAGAAAACAAATAAATGAATTTCTCCCTTTATCTGTTTTTTAGATTAACCATGAAATTATGATGAATCATCTTAAACCAATTAAATGATAGATTTTTAACTCATTTTTCAGGTTTTGTTAATCATGACATGAAATGCAGTAATGTTTTCTCAGCATTACCTAGGATTTCTATAAACTTTCACAAAGTAAGCAATAAAAATGTGCATTTAACACTAAATAAACAGTAAAATTGACCAAGAAATGGTAGAAAATAATCACAAAATGCTTCATTAAAGTATTGAGAACTCAAATTTCACTTGATGAAACCACACATTAACCAGAAATAGCATTTCCAGTACTTTTAAACAGTAACGTTTCACCCGCGATTAGCATTAGCATGAGCTAATCTCAACATGGCACGTGCAGGGTTTTCAACTCACCAAGATGAGGTTTCAGCACGAGCACCGCAAGGGACCTAGTCACACAGCCTCTCTAGCTCGTGTTCCTTTCCACTTAACACAATAAACATCTCCAATTAGTATTTGAACAGAGCGAACATTTGTTTACAACCGTTATCTTACAGAAAACTCACCGAGATGAGGTTTCAGCACGAGCACGATAAGGGACTTAGCCACACAGCCTCTCTAGCTCGTGTTCAAGAGTGCAAAAGACCGCTAAACTAATGCGTGATTCAGTCCGCAGCTTGGGAGGCGGAACTAACATTGCTCTGAACAAATGAGAAGGTCATTGTCACACAACGTGACCGTGAAAACAGGAAGCAAAGCGAGGGAGTAAGGATGACATTTCCTCCTTTCAAAATAAACGCTTTTTCAAAATAAAACTCTAAAATATTCTACAAATAAAAGGAAGAGAAAAGTCATTTTCTCTACTTGGTTACATAATCTTTCTA
This sequence comes from Atherinomorus stipes, assembly GCA_023101725.1. NCBI lineage: Eukaryota > Metazoa > Chordata > Actinopteri > Atheriniformes > Atherinidae > Atherinomorus > Atherinomorus stipes. Next base: position 795,175 of record JALJCO010005240.1, on the reverse strand, counting down.
AATAGTCAGCCCGTGTCCACAGTTTGTTGCACGCTCCAAATCGCCTCGCAAAGGATTACATAGACCTGAATGCATTCTCTCCCGCAGTGGTGCGCAGCTCTTCGTTAGAATAATCCCCGATGTCAAAATCAAGGCCACGAGAAACGTTGTCCTTCCTTCTCTGAACTGGCATCACGAACGCAGCGCTAGCAACAAACACCTTAATGAGAGATAACCACACCATTAAAACTTTAGCGGCAGTCCTTAGGTGTGTTATCTTTAACGTCAAGATAGAACATGATTAAAATTAACTGAGTTTTGAACAACAAGGTAACCAGACTCTTAAAGTTAACGCTCAGTTAAATGTATTTAACTGCTGGTTAAAATATAACTGAGTTTTGAACAACTGGGCCCTGGTGACTGTGGAGGCTGTTGGAGTACAGGGAACTCATCATCACGTCCAAGCGTGATTCACGCTTTATGACATGGCGCATTATCCTGCTGGAAGTAGTCATCAGAAGGTGGGTTCACTGTGGTCATAAAGGGATGGACATGGTCAGCAACAATACTCAGGTAGACTGTGGCATTGACACAATGCTCAATTGTTACTAAGGGGCCCAGACTATGCCAAGATAATCTCCCCCACACCATTACACCACCACCACCAGCCGGAACCATTGATACAAGGCAGGGTTGTTCCATGCTTTCATGTTGTTGACACCAAATCCTGAGCCTACCATCCAAATATTGAAGCAGAAATCAAAACTCATCCGACCAGCAACATTTCTTCATCTTCTATTGTCTAGTTCTGGTGAGTCTGTGTGAATTGTAGCCTCAGTTTCCTCTTCTTAGCTGACAGGAATGGTACCCAGCGTGGTTTTCAGCTGCTGTCGCCCATATGTACTATGTCACACGCTAGCAAGTGATGGATTCCTCAAAGAAATCCAAAAGGACATTATCGGAGAAAGAAAGGAAGAAAAATAAAGGCAGGGACAAATCAAGCGATTAGATAGGAATTGACTCCCAATACATGTAGGATGCTAGCTGAATGCTGAATTAGCTATCAATGGGGGCACGTCACTGAAAATCTGCCAAAAAATTAGTTGTGATTCCTTAAAATTTAAAAGAAAACAAAGCATAAACTTCTATCTAAAGACACTGAAGTAGGAAAAAATGTGAACCCATTGACAATTCGTATAGCTCAATGAATTGTTACCCAATATCACCCAATAGACGTCATAAAAGAAATAATGTTCATTCGTACCGAACTGACTGGCACAGCAGATTCCAGCACCTAGAAGTGCCACCATGCAAGGGCTGAAATGAAGCAGAAGGCTCAGAGTCCATCCAACACGCCACATGGCGGCACCCGTCCTGACTGCTCTTCGGGAGGGGGTGTATTGGAGGGCAAGCTCACATTATTAACAACCTGCTGAGGTCTGATAACACTGTGGCAATAGATTAAACCCGGCAGAGCTTGCTGTTCTTCCTGAGGAAGTTCAGGTTATTTAATGCAGTCTGTCTTAATCCCACACAGTGTAACAGAAAAGCCTGCCAAAAAAGTCCATCTGTTCCCTGCATATAGGTGTCTCCCAAGTATAGGATTCTCAAAGTTTTAAAAGGTTTTGGGTCTTCTGATGATATAGTTTGAAAATTATAAATATTGAGGTAAATGACACAACGACGTACCATCAAACTAAAATTAGCCACTGGATTGTTTCCATTAGTTTTCAAGAAACTGTCACACAGATGGAAAATATATCCCCTTACAGTGTTCACTCTTCCCCTGTCCCCTGCAGCTCAGATATGTCACATTTTCACAACAGAAATGAGGAAACTACTCACCAGTAAAGACCTGATTTAAAGTTTTAGAGAACAGCATGCAAAGTACCACATGTGCTTTGCCATTTCCATTCCTGGCTGAACACATTTTGTGAATATCCACTGTACGACTGCACATTCAGAGATAACAGGAGGTTGTTCCATCTCACTGGCAGATCACAGCATGCAAAGACCACCGGAGTGCTCACTGTGTCCCAAAAATGCCAACACACAGTGCACTTAACCATCACTTGGTGCTGACTGTGAACAGTGTGTAGTTTCTTCCTGCACAGCACTGCTAGCTCTCATAGTCCTTGTATTCCTCTAGGAATGAGGGGGTTTGATTTGATCCAGTGCATTGTGTTGAATATTATCTTTTATATGAATATATACATATATATATATATATATATATATATATATATATATATATATATATATATATATCACACATTAATATCCGTAGACCAGGAAATCACAACTAATTATTTTCCTTCATTAATTTACAAAGAATGATTTGATTTCTTGTTTGACTTTGTTCTTCACTTTGCTATTAAGGGCACACAACTGGTGAATATGGTAATATATGAAAATCTGGTAATCCCTGATCTAAACTGTTATAAATGTTTAGTAATAAATAAGCCTGTGATTAACTTTGACCTTGCAGAGGTGTGACTAGTTTTTGTTGAAATTTTTTTAGTATCTGTGTGTGATCTTTTCAGACTTCTGCCTGCTAACCATCATCATACAAAAGCATCTGGGTGATGCTTAACTTGAATGGTTTGTGGCTGGTAACTTGCTCTCATCTGATTCAGTTTCAGAGATGGAGTATCAACAAGGATATTGTGATAATGTTGCAACTTATTTTTATTTTTGGTGCCAATACACCCACTAGCCCTACTTTTTAGCCCTACCCCTAAATTTTGCGTGTTCCCGTGAAGGTAGTGCTGTCCCAATCCCTCTGTGCATGTAGGGGAAGTGGACATAACGAGGGGTAGGGGGTATGAATCTAGCCCTTCAGAGCGAGGAACATCAGATGCTGACTTGCCTCCGGAGAGCGACAGGACTCAGAGAAGAAAACTTAAAGGGACTTGAGGCAGGAATTTGAAAAAAAACAAACATGAATGTCCCTTTTTTTCATACTAATGGGTGATGAAGCGCTAAATACCAAAAATAACGTTTCCACCCATGTTTCTCTCCGTTGCCTTGAACAGGCTGTGTGCTGCAAAATGCGCTGCAATTTGGTGTCCGAATTTCCCGCGCTGCCCTGCGGACGTGACGTCAAATGATGTTACATCCGCTGTTTTGATATAGGACGAAGCCGGTCGCGGTAAATTCAAACACTGTAATCGATTGTTATGGATTATTTTGCCGTCAGCAAACGATCCAGATCAACTGAAAGACACTAAAAAGTGTAACTACGGAGATAAAGGTGAGTAAACAACATTATAGCTTCAGTTTGTGCACGCTCCCGTGACGGCTTGGCTCGTGGCTGCAGTTACCTGAAGCGCCAGTCACGAGTTTCGTTTCTTAATCTTGCCTCAAGTCCTTTTAAATGTACAGATTACACACGTGTTCGTGACGTTAGCCAGACTAGCCACGCTAGCTAGGCTAAAATACTGATGAAAATCTTGCAAAGGCTTTTCGGCAGTTGAGAAGAGACAACAGTCGTCATGGCGACTTCTTCTTCGTGTGGTTGTTTTGTTTATTAATCAACCAAAGCATGATGAATGATGAAAAAAAGAAAAACAACCGCAACTGTTAACTCCGTGTTGTTGCTGGGTGTGTTGTTATGGTGAGACATATGTGCAAACGTCACCACACAATCGCTTACGTGCCTGAATGTAAATGCAGCAAGTGGTGTCCTATTTCCTCGGGAATATTACAAAGCCCTACCCCTTGTGGCTTCAATTCGAGGGTGTAGTGATAGTGAGCGAGGGCTAGTGGTTGAAAGTAGGGGGAACATTGGGATTGGGCCTTTCTCTTTAGAGGCAGCAACTATGTACAGCTCTTCAGCAACTAAATCAGGACTTGGTCATCTGTCCATGTTGGCAAAACCCACCTGATCTTAGAGAAATACTTAAGATTTTTAAATGAGGATCGTACTCTTATTCATGTGTTCCCAGTACATAATTGTTAAAAAATCATGTGCTGGGACCATGGATCAGTGGTGGAGATAGTTTGTGGTGTCTGCACGACTTTTCTGGTTTGGGAACAAGAAAATAAAAGTGCAAGTTATGTCTTCTAATGCAGAAAAAAATGTATTTAAGATGCTGATTGTAATTTCACTAAACTAACTGGTAAATTACGAAGGTTTTGCTCTTTGTCATTTTGTGTGTGTGGGTGTGTGTGTGTCTATTTACCTAATTTACCGCTAATCCATCCACCTATCCATTGTCATCCGGGGGGCATTCCCACACAATGTAATTCTGTCTGTGTCATCGTCCCCCCATTACTTTCACAGCTGATGTATAATGATATTTATATTTAAAGCTTTTAATTAATCAGGGTAGTGAACCCAATTTTACAGAATATTGCAAAAATTGTTGAAAGAAACATCTTCTATAACGCCTTTAAAACTATCCGTTCAACCTCGCATCTCGCAAAATAACCCTGCTTCAAGCGTCCCCGCATTAACCCCACCTGCTTCAAATGTCCGACACAATACTTCTCAGAGCTCCACAAGAAGAAAATTCTGCTCAGCCAAGGTGTCGAGAACGAGCCTCAAGCCATCCTCAATCATGTGCACAAGAACGAAATGATGTCAATTTAATGTCATGCCCCCCCCCCCAAAAAAAAAGAGGAAAGTTCTCGTTTCTCGCAGAGTATGTAACAAGCTTAGGTCTTCCTGTTTCAGGCTCGCCTGGGAGTCATTTATCTCGCAGAAGCAGGATCAGAATATATTCCATTCAGCGCCGTCTCACCGGCCTACTTTCTCCTCTTCCTATTGGCTGCGGTTGTACATGTCATGCGGGAGCAGTAATTTAGGGGATATTTGACGAGAATATCCTACATAAATCAACATATTTACCTTTTGTCAATAAAGATAATTTAGTAAGTGAGTAATTGAAAGTTAAGCAGAACAGCATTTTAGATTATGAAAAAAAAAGCATTTTTATGACCCCTATCTATGACTGCAAAACCAAATACTACCAGCCTACACCCAGTTTATTAAATAAAAGATTAGATATCTCAAATAAACCATCATTTTCATTTTATCAACATATATAATCTAAAAGCATTGTAATGACTAGTTCAGCTTTATTAGGTATTTGATCTAAGATAGAAAAATATTGTTTTAAAACCCTGTTGCTGTGCCCTTCTAAAGAACAACTGTACAATCATGGTGCTAATTTGTTTTCAGTTGCATGGTGATGCTAAAGGGAATTGTAGTCTTGACAAGACCGTTATTCGTGTGCATAACTTCTTATCTTTTCAAAGAGTTTAGAGATGTGTACCTACTGTAAACTCAGCCAATGGAGCAGTACTTCTGTAAATCATGGGGCAGTGTTGTGCAGTAATAGGTGACATGTGACTGGGGCTGCACAATTTTGGGAAAAAAAAAAACTGACATTGCGATTTTTTCTAACCTTGCAATATATTTTGAGATATGGAAAAATGCAGGAATTTTCAGCAGATGACTTGAGTAGCACTTCAGGATTCCCCAATCCAATCCTATGAAGACCACAATCTTGCAGGTTTTCATGGTGTCCCTGCTCAAGCAAACCTGACTCAAACTAATGAGTCCTTGTCCTAAACACCGTTGCCTGTTGGATCCATTTATTTGAGTCAGGTGTGTTTGAGCAGGAACACATTGAAAACCTGCAGGATTGCAACCCTCATAGGACCGGATTGGGCAACCCTTCTCTATGTGAATGTTTCAAGTCTGTATTTTAGAGTTGTTCTTCTTGTTATCTGTTATTGCTGCTTTCCTTGTGCTAGGACCTGAGTACATGTTTTGTTTTACTATGTACAAATGTGAATGGTGTTTTACCACAAAGGCTTGTTCTTCAAGTGCATTGCGATCACAATGCTCAAACGATACATTGTGCAGCCCGACGTGCAACCAATGAAAGGAATGAAGAAGAAGCCATGTATGTATTTAAGGTCTTCAGGGACCACTGCAGTCCACTGTGCTCCCTCTTTTAATGTGTCTTTTTGAAAATTTGCAATGTCATGATCTCCTCCACTGTCCCCATATTTACTGTTGTCTGAAATGGACATCAGAATTTGGAGGTGACGTCTGAACTCTGCAAATATCATAGCAGATGTTTTTCCCCAACATCCATACCAACATAAAGGACACATGAGAGTACTGAGGAGGACACTGATGTCTGGATCACCTACTTATTTGCGTATGTGAAGGAATCATAAATTTGCCTTAAAATGAAAAGCAGTTTTTTGTAGAAAATTAAAGTGCTGCACAAATTAAACCTGCTCTAGAGTAGAAGTCACCGAGGGAGATCTCCTTCCCAGAGTCAGAGAGAGTGTGACTTGAAAAATAAATCAAATCAAAGACATGAAAGCTACATGCAAGGATACATTGAAGTGCAGAGTTTCTCATAGTTCAGTGATTGAGGGGAGATGATTGGGATCATGAGGGACATGCCAGAAAGGGGTTCTAAAGCAAGAAATACCTCCAGTCAAACAAAGAAACTCTGAGCTATTGGTATTGATTGACAATGATGTGATGTCTGTGAATGTGCTGTGACTGTCACTTGGCTGACTGACTATAACTGGAATCAGTCTGCTTTCTGAAAAGATTATATACCTGAAAACTGAGTCAGACTGTTGAGCAGTTCGTCCACTATGTACCTATTTGCCAAACCTGTGAGAGGGTATTTCTTGGCTGACAGAGTTGAATCATGTCATGGTATTGTTACAAAAGAAACATTTTGTATTCTTTCACTTATGATTGTATATGTATTGTGTGTAGCAGAAGCTTTGTGGCATGCTAAGCAAGGTGCATCACAGGTTGAAACTAGCATTGCCCGCTAACATGAGCTATATATGGCCTGGTACAGCTTGGTACAGATGCGGGCATGAAAAAGTTCCCCTTTCTGCCGACTGCCAGCCACTTACCAGCGACTTGTCCCCTAATTCAATCGCACAGAGAAATGCCTGTGTGCCCAGGGGAAACGATTTCAGACCATAGATGAATACCCGGAACAAGGATGTTTCCACATGCCAAGTTTGGACACCGTGCGTGATGACGTATTCACGGAGAAATCGTTCAGCCAGTGATAGTGCAGTAATCATGCACCATTACTGTACCACTTCTGGCAGAAAAAGGTGGAACTTTTTCATGCCCGCATCTGTAGCCACAATATACATTAGTATGTCGAAATAATTTCATAAGCATTACTTAAAGACATACAACGGAACTTTTCGACCATAAAAATATGCGTTTCTGACTCGTTTTGATGGCACAGCAACATTCCTTGTGTGCATTTTCGAGCCGTCACTGCCCAGAGGCATCCCAGAGGTCAGAAAGAGCAGTATGTAAGATTCCCATCTGGGATGCAACTGTGTTGTTGCAGCCGACTATTGGTTGCACACTGCGTCACTTATTAGCAAGCCGACTATTGGTTGCACACTGCGTCACTTATTAGCAAACGGATATGAACCAGATATGAACACCGTGGGTGTTTTGAACACGCATCATGTTGAATTAGGTAAAGAAACACAAGGAAACATTACAGGAGGAAGAGAGGAAAAGAAAGAGAGGAAGCAACAGAACAAAAGTCAAGATAAGACTGTCTTTTACTGGCTGGAGTGAATCACAGTACAGGTACGATACAAGATGGATGCTAGTTTAGCCGTTGATAGGGGGCACGTCACTGAGAAAACTGCTAAAAGTTCCGTTGTGTGTCTTTAAATCAGTACAATACAGCCTCTGCTGCAGCAGGCGTGGCCACCGCTTCGTGCACCATCATTATTCAGCTCGAAAAATAGTTTGAAAGTCCCGGCTCTTCTGCTACGTCAGCAAGACCCAGACCCAGACGACAGACCCAGTGTTGCATCATGCACCTGGGTGCCTACTTATGACCTTTCTGTTATCATTGTTGTTCTCAGAACATGTTAAATCTTTTGGCTCTACATTCTTTAAAGGATAAGTTTCTTTTTTTTCAACCTGACCTTATTTCTAGGAGTTCATACGTGCATTTACTCACCGGTAAAGTTTCTGCATCACTTTGTATCCTTCAGAAGATATTACATTGAGTTGCCCTTCTGTGGGCATCCTGTAAAATGGCGGAGACGGGGCAGCCACTATATACGACATTTTCTGCGGAAAAACTCCTTGATTTAAGAAGGATGAACGAATGAATGAGTACTATTGTCCTACGGAAGCGCGCATCGTGAACACGCCACCCCGAAAAGCGTGTAGAACACCCTGATAACTAGCAGAAAGCTAAATCTGGACTCACAGGACAATAGTGCTTGTTTGTTCGTTCATTCTACTTAAAGTATTGGCGAAAATCTAGGAGTTTTGCTGCAGATAATGTTTTATATAGAGGCTGCCCCATCTCCGCCATTACAGTATACTGAATGCACGCCGAAGGGCAATGCAACGTAATATCTTCTGAAGGACTCAAAGTGTAACTTTCCAGTGTGTAAATGCACGTATATACTCCTAGAAATAAGGTCCAGGTTGAAAAAAAGAAACTTATCCTTAAAGCCAGCTCCTTTGTTTCCTGTCTTTCATTACTGGACAAAATGATTAAACCAGGTGTGCCTGGTCTCGGGAGCCACTGGAACGATTGCCAGGCACACCTGCATTAATCTGTTTGTCCAATAATGAAAGACAGGAAACAAAGCAGCTGCCTTAAGTTCAGGAAGTAGTGGAGCTGTAGTTAGTAAGTGGTTACTCTAAATTTCTTACTTGTCTCAAAATGTAATGGATACTGAAGTTTGGTTGAAGTAGCGGGATGGCTCACATGAAAAAAAACCCTTATTTTCGAATCCAGAACTTGACAGGTATGGGCCTGACTTTTTTAAGACTTTTTGGACTTCTGATGTGTTCAGATTGATGAAGTAACATTAATGGAATGAAAGACAGTACTTGGTAAAGAATAAATAAAGTGGGTTTGGAAAAAAAAAGAAGAGGAAAATTGAACCTGTTTTGAAAACTTCATTGATAGAATAAATCTGAGTCAATGTGTAAACATGTCTGGCAAAATATAATACGGTATTTATTTCTTAATGCACAACCATGTGTGACAAAAAAAAAACCATAGACCTGGCAGATAAAGCTGTTACACTACATGGCCATTTCTTCCTTCAGGGTGATTTAGATTCAGTTATTTGCTTTGATTTATCAGTTAATGTCTTCTTGATCAGAACAGCATGGGATCCGTGCAGTACAGACCAAAACCACGAACATGTAGCATACCAGAATCATGGAGAGAAACTTAGCTAAAAGATTCTGCCAAGCATTGATAGCCAAATGACACACAGTTCAAACTACAGACAATAATACAGAAATGTAACAAAAACATGAGAACACCACTTTCCTCTTAAAGATAGAATCTGTAGTGTTTCCCTGTTTCTGTAAACAATATTCAAACTGAGAGCCCCTCCCCTCGAGCTAATGGCCACATCGCTCTTCCTCCCTAAGCATCTCCTTCAAAGCTCGGAAGCGGTTGAAAGCCAAACCAATATTAACCCTGGTTTTCAAGCGTGCTTTATCTATAGCTCTTTTTGCTGCAGAATACTTCCTTCTCTTCGCTGCATGCACCATTTTTTGTCAAGATTCTGAGTGAATCTGGTGTTGGCTCAAGTCGATTAAAAAAAAAAAAGTTTGCTACAATTGATGAGTTCATCCCCACAGAGCGCTACGCCCTTAACTCTGTCATTGGCTGGAGACAATACATAAATCTCCACCCTGACACACCAAAACAAAATGGTAAATGGTAAATGGACTGTACTTATATAGCGCTTTTCCAGTCATACTAACCGCTCAAAGCGCTTTACACTACATATCACATTCACCCAGTCACACACACATTCATACCCCGATAGGCACATCGGGAGGCAACTTGGGGTTCAGTGTCTTGCCCAGGACACTTCGGCATGTAGTCTGGGGAAGCCTGGAATCGATCCCACAACCCTCCGGTTGAAAGACGACTGCTCTTCCACCTGAGCACAAAAGGGGAAAGACAAAATAAATCAGGGGAAAGGGATTTGCAAACAAAACTCATCGCCACATGAGAGTAGAGGCCCTAAAGTGCGTATTGAGACGGATTTAAATCACACAAGTCTAGTGTTTATTTTCAGGGGGAAATCTCCGGATTCTACCTTTAAGAGCTTCTGCTACTGTCCCTACTTCAAGCAAACCATACAAACAAGATGTCATATGAAAGCAGAGACTCTGCTGATTATAAAGATGTCTGTCTCATCACTGTGAGACGAAAACTCTGGGAGCGAGCAGCCGAAGGGTAGCAAACAAAAAGAATCACCTAATCATAAACCATGTCTTACTTTTCTATTTTGTGCTCAAAAATGTTATTCTAACTTTTAGGTGGGGGTACTCTGCTTATGTGTTTTCTGCCCTTTTTGTAATGAATTGTGAAGGTCCTGGTAGATTCCATGAAGGTGAAGGGGTTTTTATTTGAAGTATTCACTCTTCTTATCATATACCATTTTATATAAACAGGCTCTATGACTTATAGAGGAGTCAGTTATCAACATCAGCTATGGGTAGATACATCTAGTAAAACATCTTTGAAACTGCTCAGGTTCATTTTCTTTGGCTTCCTTTTTTGCACAGTTCCTCATCAGACATTACTAGTTCCTAAATGGATTGGGCTGCTATCCTCTGGTTCTCACTGAAAGTAATGTGGTTTTCTTTTAGGAAGAGGTAACCATTTATCCTTTATACTGTTTAGTTTGCTTGTGTTTTTTACATAAATGTACCTTTCCTAGATGCAGAGATAAATCTAGAACAAGTTCAAAGACAGACCGAGCTCAGTGAACCTAAATGCAAACATTCAATACTTTTTCAAAGGCTTGCCCTTGTTGCTACAAGATAGTGACTTCCCTGGATATCTGAATTGTCAGGAATTCAGTGAATAGCGTGTCCTTGTGCCATTCAGCTGAATAGGACCACTTGCACGTGGAAACATGCTGTTTGAATTATGCCTCTTAGATGTGTGCCAAATCTTTGAAATCCACAGGGAATGCTTGCATACCGTAAGCCGTTTTGCCATGTGCATTCATCTTCAGTAAACATGCTGCCTTGCCCCCTGATCTCCTTCTGTGCTTCATATTTTCACATCTACATAAAGAGAAAAATGTACCCTTGCGCTTTAAACTGTCTTTGATCAAAAACAAGATGGAGAGTTATCACCATCACAGTAGATATTTTTCTGTCGACAGAAATGCAAATGGTCCAGTTTAGTTAACTCTGGGCTTCTATAGCTTTCCCATACCTTGCTTGTGAGTAATACGGCAGACAATGCTTTCTAAATGGAGAACTTTGTGGACAAAATACATTAATACTCAGACCTGTTTTGCATTCTCATGCTATCAGGAGAAGTACTGAGAAGCATTTGTCTGCATGCAAACGGCCATCATCAAAAATAGAGATAAAAACATAGGGAAGGGGGGATTCCAGGCTATCATGGGAACATGTAATCAGTGGTGGCAAATGGGCTTCCCATTTCATTCCATCAGAGGCATCCTACGTCCTCCCACATTCGCTCTGTTAATGATTAATGAGACAGACGTCGCTTTCTGGACACAGAATGAGCTTGACAACACATAAATAATCAGAGCTGCTTTACATTCTCTCCATCGTGCTATCAGCTAAAGTGCAAGAAAAAAAAAACATTTGACTGCATGCAAAATGGTTGGAGTTTCTTTTTTTTCATTTGGGGGTTAAGCCAGTTTTCAAGGAAAACCTGAGCTGCAGGTACCTCTCACAAAGTGTGGTTTTACTCCACCTGCTGCTCCTCCCATTTTAAAAACCATCATCTGGCCTACGCTGAGCTGGGAAGAGCAACCAGTTTGTATAACTGCACCCGTGTTCCATATAATATGTGTGTTAAATACTGTTGTAGGTTTCATTTCCATTTTTATGTATTTTGTCATTCCTGTTTGAAAAATTCATAAAGCAGAGCTGAATTATTTGTCATGATTCAGACTTCAGATCTGTATTTGTAGCGCTCATAATATTAAAGTGACTGCCTCTAACAGCAAAAACAGTGAAGACATTGGCGTTTGTGTCAATGAACAACTACAGGCCAATCTCCAATTTTTCATTTTTAAGTAAGATTGTTGAAAAGCTGTTCTTCATCAGCTAAACAACTTTTTAACTCAAAGCACCTGCTATGATGCCTTCTTGTTGGGTTTTAGACAGCAACAAAGCACTGAGACTACTCTGACTGAAGTGATTAATGATGTATGTTTGAATACAGACAGAGGAAAAATGTCATTGTTAGTTTTACTGGATCTCAGTGCAGTAAAACTACAGTTGACCACATTATACTGTATTACTCAAACTGGAGAACTGGATACGTCTTTCTGTCTCTCTGGGACTGTAAACTAGTTCAAAACATTCTTAAAGAACCGGGAGTAGTTTGTGTCTATAGGTAACTTTACATCTGAACAGACAAGAATTAGATGTGGAGTTCCCCAAGGTTCCACCCTGGGGCCTCTTCTGTTTAAAGGCATATGCCACCCCTGGGTGAAATTGAGCTTCCACTTGTTCTCCTGGGTTGAACAAGTGGGCAGAAGTGTTTTCTAACTGACCCAGTCATGCACCGCATGCACAGCATCCAGGGGCAACCCTGTTTATGGAAGTTGGGAATGCTTTGCTACTATCCAAGGTGCTTCGCCTGTGATTGGCCTGTACTTCTGCGGCATATCCCCTATTGAATGCCTCCTAGTCAGTCCTTTGATGTGAAATCGGCTTCTCGTTTGTACTTGATCAGAATGTGCTGGTCACAAAACATAATTGGAAAAAATCTTGAGTTAATTAGTTCACTTTCGCCAAGTGGTGCTAGTTGGATATGCCAGATTACAGCAACTACGCTAAGCTAAGCTAAAGTTAGTACTGTCAGATTCAGAGAATGACTGGGTCTCTGCCCACTTGTCCAACTCAGGGACTGCAGGAGGTGAATTTCACCCAGGGGTGGCATAACTTTAACATCAACATGCTCCCACTGGCACAAATTATAAAGAACAATGATATTAGTTATCATAACTACCCTGATGACACAGATGTACCTATATTCATAATGCCACCAGGAGACCAAGGTCCTGTCCAAGCTCCTCGTAAATACTTTGAGGACATTAGTGACTGGATGTGTCCCAACTTTCTTCAGCTGAACAAAATTAAACTGGGGTGATTGTTTTTGGAACCAAAAAGAAACAATTGCAGGTCACCACAGAGTTTCAATCTATACGCCTAAAAACCACCTGCCAGGCCAGATATCTGGGTGCAATGATGGACTCACTACATTTTTAAAAATACACAAAGGCAAATCACAAAATCAACCGACTATCACACAGTAACAGAATATGCCAAGGATAAATGATCTGATGTCTCAGCAGGACCTGGAAAAACTAGTCCATGCACACATCCACAGATGGCTTAATTATTTTTTATATAATCTCTGGTTTACCTAAAAGATCAGTTAGACAGCTGCAGCTCATTCAGAGCTCTACAGCTGGAGTTCTGGCAAGGTCAGAAATGTGGACCACATCAGTCCAATTTTGAGGTCTTTGCACTGGCTACTTGTCAGAGGATAGACTAAAGTTCTGTTGCTAGTCTATAAAGCTCTGAATGGTTTAGGACCAAAATACATTATTGACCCCCTATAAACCCAACAGACCCTTCAGGTCAGGACTGATTCTGGAGGCAGTCTGATAAAACCTCCCTCTGTGGTGCCAAGTATTTTCATCTTGGAGGAGTTCAGTCCCAGACTATGGAGGTATGTGATTTCAGCTCTCTGCACTGAGGTTGCCTCCAATGATGACAAACCTTTGTAGGGAGGGAGAAGCTCCTTCACACCATCACCATGGACACCACTGTGTCCACCAACAGCTGTTACCCAATCAGTGCATCAACAAAGTTCTTTGTATCCCCTACACACTTTGACCCCACAATCCCAACAGAACGCTGTAGCAGGTGCTGCTAATCAGCCGCCAATCAGGCACCTGATTGCCAGCACCTGGGGTACCAGAGGCTAAAAACAACATTTGGAGAACATTTGTCAGGATTTTCATGGGCACAACCCCCACAATCAACTCTGCTGCAAATATTCCTTACAAATGTGGCTCTGTTTAAAACAGAAATAAACAGGCATTTTGCAGGTATTACACTTAACTCCCCCCCTCTAGTCTCTTCTCCCTTTTTCAGCGGGGAGAAAAGTATTGAACATGTCAACATTTTTCTCCGAAAATATATTTCTAGTAGAGTTTTTTACATAAACACACTCTGTTGAAATTCTCGCGTCTTCTTGTAAAAATTTCTATTTTTTTTTTCCCTGCTGTATACGGCTATAGAAGTCAATGGCAGTGAATGAGTTAATGACAAGAAACATTGTTACAACAAAAAAATAATCCACCAAAATTAGTTTTATTTGTTTTTATTTAGGTAACATCATGTACACAGCGGTTAAACATGCAAAAAATAACCTGACAATTGGAAGAATAACTATGTTTTTTTTATTTATTTATTCTTAAAGAACTGCTTATTTGTCCAGTTAAGATAAAGCAAACTTTCGTCTTTTTATTTCTGGCTGTCTCCAATAAAATTCATGAGCTTAAAACAATACCATCTGCTCATAATCTGTTCATACCAGAATGTTAGGGTGGAAGTTTTGACACTTGGTGTGGAAAAGTCGGCAATTAAAGAAGAAAAGTGAGTGTGCTATAGAAACTAATATTCAATGGATCGCTGTGTCTATTAAACTTGACTTGTTAAATAAAGCTCCTTCCCTATGTGATGTTGAGCTCTGAAACAGCTGACAGCTAAATAAGCTTTACGTGCTACGCGTTGAATATTTCTTGAAGGTTTTACTATCAGTTTGTCAACTTTAAAGGAATAGTACACCCACAGAATGATGTGCCTTCATTTTCTACTCACCCTCATGCTGAGCAAGACTCTGGAGCACCTTTTTAATATCTCAAATGCAGCCGGAGATCAAGGTTATTATAGTCAACTAAAACTAACGAAAAAATGAAAACTAAAATTTAAAAAAACATTTCAGTTAACTGAAATAAAAATAAAAAGGACAGTTTTTAACAAAACGATAACTAACTGAAACTGTATAATGTCTTTAAAAAACTAACTAAAACTAACTAGAATTATTGCAGAAACATCCTTAGTTGGTAAATTGACATAATACATCGGCCTTTTGGGTTTGATTTCAAATCTATTTCTATTTAACCTTTTTACTTTGCTCTACTGGTTTTACTCCAAGTGACTTTCTGATGATTTTGAATGTCACACCAGACAAACACCTATAATTTACTGAAAAGAAAACCCCAGAAAACTAAAACTAACACTGAAACTAATAAAAACTAAACTAAAACTAAACATTTTCCAAAAATAGAAACTAATAAAAACTAGCAAATCTGCTCAAAAAACTAACTAAAACTAACTGAATTGAAAAAATAAAGTCAAAACAAATTAAAAACTTAAACTAATTAAAAATCCAAAACTATTATAACCTTGCCGGAGATCAGAAGGCTTTTCGTTATCTGGCGACTGTAATATAATGGAGTTCACCGAAACCCAACACAAAAACGGTCCATAAAAATTCACAAAAACTTGGCAATATTCCTCCCCACTGCTCGTCCAATGTAATCCAAGTGTCCTGAGTGGGTAGTGTCCATAATTTACTCCAAACAACATCATTTAGTATATTTTTATAGCCTGAACAGTACTACATTTTACTTCCGCGATGCGCGGCAATACGAGTTTACGACACTACGGAAACAGCAGCAGACGAGATTGTTCTTTCTTTCTTTCTTTCTTTCTTTCTTTGTTTTAAATCAATAGCCAACCCCCTCTTGTGTTTGTCCCGGTTTGTTCGCAGCTCGTTCACTCTTAGCACAATGTAAACTGTGAATTTCTTCTTCTACGCTCGCATTATCGGCAGAGTAGGGCGCTGAACGCCGCAGCTTTTTTTTTTCTATCATTCTGTGGGTGTCAACTATTCCTTTAAATCTTTTTTTTTTTTTTTCAGGTGTAGCAAAGGGCTCTGTCTTTTCTCTAGCATTCATTTATCTCCCTCAGGGTCAGTCATCATTATTAACTATTTCTGTTTGGAAAAGAATAAAAATCTGACTGAATTTTACTTTTAATTCTAGTGGAAATGTTCAAGGATCCAAAGATATCAAACTTTAGGGATTGCTCCAGCCTTTTTCAAGTCTGACTTTTGAATATAAACATTATACAGTATATTGAGTTGGAACAAGTTGATTTGAAAAAGGCGAGATGCTGTCAGATGGCGGGGCTTCTGATGGTTTATCCAAAACAGCCACTTAAGGGGCAAACAGAGGAAAAAATATGTGTTAAAGCATTTGCAACGGTAAAGCTGAGCTGAGGGAATTGCTCTCAAACATAGTGTGAGGGTTTATCACAAACTGCAGTGCTTTGTGTTTGCACTCAGTGACAGCAGCCTGAAGTGAATAAGGCAGCCTCACAGGGAGTCAACACACCGGAGAAACTTAATTGCCTCAGGCAATCGCAGGTACATGGTCGGGTGTGAAGGACGTGACAAATGAGTTTCTGCGGTAATCAATGGATGAGAAAAAGTCTAAATGAGTGGATAATGTCATTTCATGATAATAAAATTAGATAGATAATCTGTGGCCTTTGGGCAATTAAGTGAGGTTCACTTGCAGTAAAGCATCACAAAAGACAAAGTTTTGAGCCAAGTGTCACTCTGTGGTGATTAAGCATACATAACTGCAATTTCAGCAAATCAAAATCTGCGTGGGAACAAAAACAAAGACAACCTTCTACGGTTGCAGCCATGTAGCTGTGAGATGCTTGTTCTCGCAGAAATTTCCCCAAAGACAGGGATACAGTACAGCTTATTTCAAGGTTGTTGGCTCATGCTGTGATGGGTTTACTGTTTGCTATATTGACTCAGTGATGGCACATTGCTACCTGCTATTGTTTTTGTTCCTGTAAAAGCAGATTAAACTCTGAGCAGGCTGAAAGAATAGCGCTACTGTCTTTATATGTTGTTATTTTCAACAAAAATGTCAACTAACCTAAATTCAAAAGAATTTTTGAACATGGTTTAATCCCTTGTTTAGATTTTTTTCCTAGAAATGTAAGCAACTTAGCGCATTTTTGGCTATATAACACCTCATTTTCATATTTAAACAAAAAGTTTCAGAAAACTTGCCATACAAAAATGATAGCCCTAATGTGAGGAATAAACCAGGAAAGTTTCATGGTGATACCAGTTATTTAAATTTTTTTTACCCCATTTGCCTGTAGTGTCTCGCCTTAAGTTTCTATCATCCATTGTCCAGAAGCAAAGTTATTATTCGTGCTCTTTAAAATATCAAACATATCATTTTATTTATTGTTATAACATTGAAAAAGTGTCCATTTTGTTTCTGTTCTCCTGTGAAACTGGAAAACTTTAAGATTAGTTTTAGAATTAAGATTTTTATAATTTATTTAGAGTTGTTTGTGTACTTATTTTATCTGACTAATGTTTTGCAACAAAAAATTGATAAAATGAAGGACTTTGTGGCAGATAATGCCTTATTTAGAGGATACACGCGTATGCCCCATAACTCTAAATATCTCCCGAAGGAATACAAGTTGCACCAAAACTGTCTGGGTGAGTAAATGAACATATTTCATGCTAGAAAATAGGTCTAGATACAAAAAAAAAAACAAGCTCCCCTTAACTGCTTACTTTACTTGAGCATTAAAGTCCTGCTTTTTTCAACTAAGGCAGCTTTCCAAAGTACTTTTTTTTGTCTAGGCAGGATTTTGAAGGAGTCATACATGCCTTTGTTATGACTTGTCTTAAAGGTTGAATATGGAATACGGACAGAACAGCGACATCACGTGTGTCTAGGTTGTAGTTGCAACGGCAGAAAAACAACTTCAGCCGCTGGGATGCCAGGCTCACTGCCGATACGAAAGTGACCAACAGTCTGCTGCATGTCCAACATGTAACACAGAGGAGTTTATAACCGACAGCTAACGTTAGCCATGTTAGCAAACAAGCTAGCCTACCGATCCAGGAGGAAAGTTGGCATTTCCGTGTTTTGACTCCGTGGAAAACGTTTATGTGGGTCCATTTAGTGAAGTCTTCACCTAAATTTACTCCAGGTTTTGCTCTTCTCAGGTCACTCCTCCTCAGAAACAGATAACAATATCTCCAGGGCTCTGAAGCAGCTGCTTCACTCATCATCTCTACGGTTTTCCCCTGTACGAGCCTGATTATGACCAAAATATTGTTTCCACACAGAGATCGTATTTAGCAACCTGCAATGGCGGCATGTATTGGATTATAGATGAAAATAAAATGCCATTATCGAACCCGTCAAAATTTATTTTATAAATATTTTTAGGCAAAATATAATTTTTCTGGGAAATGTTGTACTTTCATTCTGCACACCCCCAAACGACCTGTGGAGGTATTATTTTTTTTAAAAATATAGCTTTTAATAAAAATGTTCCATATTCAACCTTTAACTACTGTAATACGCTTTTTTGGGCATTGGCCTGTCTGCTATAAATTGCCTTTAGCTGGTCCAAAAAGCAGCTGCTAGACTGCTAACTCCTACACAGAAAAGGAAGCATATCGCCTCAATCTTGGCCTTTCTCCAATGGATTCCTGTTGGTTACCAAATAAAGTTAAAACTCTTTGACTCATCTTTAAATCTCTAAATGGCGTCACCCCACTTAACCAGAGTCAGTCCTCTATAGGCGCTTTTGGACTGTGGGAACCTTTTGGAGTTCCTATAACCTTTTTGGGAACCAGGCCGTTTTTTTGCGCATTCTGACATATAGGGACCATTGACCTCGGCCCTCAGTACCTAAAACCTTTTTAGCCCCTACTCCGAGGCAGGGTCTTTTCGGGGTCCCGTAGGAACTGAAATACATAGATGTTTGGTGATTGGTAGAACTGGCAAGCTGCGTGCCTTGCGTGATCTCCGTTTCTTTCGCCCCACCATATTTAAAAAGTCCCACAGCTGTTTACCTGTTTAACTGTTTACGGAGATTGTAATAACAACAAGAACTATTACAATCTGAGTGTACCAATTCATTATTAAATCGATCGCAATGGTACACGTCCAGAATCGATAACTATTTTGAAATGTCCAAACGCAATTATTTTCATATTAATTTTATGACCTGAATACAGCTGCAAAGTGTAGCTGTAGAATCTGCGGCTGCCACCCGGACACTTTCGTGGATGAACCCCGGTCCAACCACTGAAGTGTTCGGGCGTACTTCAATGACACGCAAACAAGACGTTAGTAGGGCAGCTTTCCAACGGGGGGCTGTTCCATTACGTGATACAAATGACCGTGACGATGGAAAGCTGTTAAGCTAGCTTTTATACTAGCTTTGAATAGATAAAAACCTCAGTTTTGTGTTAGATTTTCTGGGGCATACACTTTTCACTGTCACAGACGATTTTGTTACACATGGTCCCTATCAAGGTCTTCCCTCATGTGTGAACCAAACTGATGGGGAAGGATAGTTCTTATACCTAAACTCGAGATGGGTAGTTATAGGAACTATGTTCCTAGAGCCTCTCTGTCCGAACGCGCCTTATCCTTGTACCCTCAGATCAGCTGACCAGATGCTCTGCAGTCCCTAAATCAAAGTCTAAATCTGGAGGTGACCAATCTTTTTTGATTGCAGCCCCGATATTGTGGAACGACCTGCCTCTCCTGGTGAAGCAAGCCCCATCTTTGGCCATTTTAAAATCTAATTTAAAAATTTTTTTTTTATTGATTGGTGTTCAATTCTGGGTAAGGTTCCTGGTGCCTTTATCCTTTTCTCTGCTCTTATTTTTTCATTGTTTCGTTTTCTATTTTTCTGTGCAATGCTTCGGTCAGTCCTGATGCTGAACAATTACTGATTTATTTAACTACTTGTGGCTCTGAGCAATTGACAGGACTCCAGGAAAGTTCTGATTCTGGTCCAAGAAATTATTATATATCCATAAAAAGTCTAACTGTCAAAGATTTTTCTGGCTTTTTTTTTTTTTCTTCTTTTTTTTCAGTGCTAAGCTAAGCTAAGCAGCTGCTCATGGACGAGTTTCATGTGAACATCACTGGATGTGTGCACAAACGTAAATCAGACCCTGTAAACATCAACAGCTTTAAAAAAAAAAAACATGTTCCCCATATTGGAAAATGCTTAAATGAAACATTGCTGTTGGGCTACAAGCATTTTCACCTTTAAAATGTCAGGAGCTCGATAAATAGCTGTATTTTGAATGCATTTAGCAACTCCCGCTTGATCCACTGAATTTTGAAAGGGTGGCATAATGCCAGGGGTCATATAATATTTCCAGCCTTGCCAGAACCCTGTAATTTTCCAGTAAAAGCATAAATTTTAAAAAGCCTGGATATTTGTATCTTGAAGGCTACAAAAGCAATGGCAATATGTTGTGCTTAGTATTTTCTTTTCTTTGAAGAAAAGCTATCATCTTTTAAATTGCATTACAAAGCAATTTGTAATCTGACCACTGAAACGTTTCTTTTCTAATTCAGATCATGTCAGTAGACTTTACCCATACATTTCTACCCCTCATTGCACCTGGAATCTTCTTTTTCACTTGAGCACGAAGCATAAGCACCCCTCCCATGACATTAACATAAAGCACTGAGCTGAAACTCAATATCTGTTCAAATGAAATTCTTTCCATCAAAGTTAGAGAGTAGAGCATTGAGATTGATAGATGTAATGCCATCAAATGTAAAGTATAGTGCTTTTTTTTTTCTTTTTTTGTGCCGCGAGTGATATTATTAGTTATGGAGCAGAGATTTCACAGAAAATCCCTCTGGATTTTGTCTCGGTTGCCTTTAAAATCTCCTCTTATTCATCCAGTCTGCTTCTGTGTCAGATCCTGAATATTGATGATAGCTGTGATCCAGGTTTTCTTACTTATAGCACCATCACTATACTGCTCATGATAAGAAATTGAGCTATTAAGCTGCTTAAGTTTTACATTTGGTGACTCTCATTCCCTTTTTCAGTGATGAAATGTATGAGTTTCAACCTGTTGGTGAAAGTAACGGCTGTTTGTCATTCGGACTGAGATTTCTATTATGTAAATTTTTCCTCTTCATGCCATGTTTAGACCGACTTTAGCCCCGAATGAAAAGAGAGTCTCATCATTCATTTTAAGAGGCCACTCTGGCTGCACGGTGGGGTCACTAACAATGACAGATGCAGAATGCAGCGTCAGTCATAAAAAATAAAGGTTTAACCTTTTCAGCTGTCATCGGGCAAGGCGCTGCTTTCCTGGTGACCGCATGTTTCAAAAACATCACGTAAAATGTAACAGATGATGCAATAAAATGGTTGGTTGGTAACTTTTTCACAGAATCCTGCACGGTAAGAATATATTCAATCCAGCATGGGAGAACTGATCAAACTGAGTATTTATACACAATCATCCTCAAAATTATTCATACCCTTCAATTAAGGAAGGAAAAAAATCAGCAGTCAGTGAAATATGTTGAGATTGACAAAAGTAATAATAAATAAGAATTCTATTAAATTCATGCCATTGATTTTCAATTGTGGTTTGAAAGAAATACTAAATACAAATGCAAAAAAAAATAAAACAAGTACTGTAAAAAAATCATACTGGGGCTCCAGAGCTAAAATTTTGTTGAGCAACACTTTGAGGCAATCACTGCAGGTGTTTTCTGTAATGTTCAAAAAGACTTCTGCACCTGTTGACAGGTATTTTGGTCCAAGCGAAAGCTGTTCTAATGTGTCTGCGACAGTTTTTAATATTATTATTATTATTTATTATGTTCAACCACATTTAAAAAGCCGTATTTTGTTTCACTAAATTGTAATTTTGTAAATTTTTATTTATTAATAGTTTATTTAGTTTCCTGTTATTTGAAATACTATTGTGAATTTAGCTTTTGAATTGTATGAATAATTTTGAGGACAACTGTAGATGTTAGGCATCCTGAACCTAAACGCAGCTAGAGGATGCAGCCGTTTCTATGAGATAGCACAGAGTCTTTTTATCATGATTAACTTATTTTTGTTTTAATAATGACTGAAAGGTTGTGGAGACACAGGTAAATGCTGCAAAAGTGTCAACGTGACTCAAAAACCAAAGCGCATTATGATGAGCTGGAAGCTGACTGTATTATGTATGAGGTTAGGTGCAGGAAGAGAGTATTAGTCAGTGGTAAGGCAAATCAAACAAACCCTCATCTGTGTGCTCTCCTGCCTTTCCTGCAGTGCTGTGCTTGTTTCCCAAGAGCTTCAACTCAATTACTGTTTCATTTACTCACTATGTGTCTCTCAACATGATGAAAAGTGGATAAAATCATCTTGTGTTAAACGTTATTGTCATCTTGTGTTGGACTGAGGGCAGACTGGAGGCTATGTTCACTCGTCGTTATTCACCTCACTTGTGTAAGGCAAATTTACACATGAGCTGCTGTAGTTAGCATGCTAGCTAGCATGGTAGATATTCTATGCAACACATACAGAAAATGTCTCTGGCTATTAGTAAAAGTTTCACACAGTTGAAATTTAATAATGTAGATTGTTTCAACGTTGAATGGTTTTTTTATTATTAGTTAATATATCACACATTAAAGATTGGATTTTGTGGTTTTTTGGGTTTTTGGTATAATATTTTGTGCTATTCATTGGTGAGGATGAGATATGAATTCCTAGTGATGCTCTGTCTGCTTTTTCTCTCTGCTCTCTTTCTGTTATATCACAACCAGTATCATCTACCATTTTTCTTTTTTTTTTTTTTTTTTTTTTATTTAATTAATTAATATAAATAATCAACTCCACCCCCCCCCCCCCCCCCTCTCTCCCCCCTCTCCCCCCCCCCCCCCCCCCCCCCCCCCCTTCTTTCTTCTTATTTTTATTTGTACTTCTTTTGTTTTTTTTTATTTTAAATTTAAAAAAAAAATTTTTTTTCCTCAGGGGGGACACCCTTCTTTCTTTTTTTTTTTTTTTTTTTTTTTTTTTTTTTTTTTTTTTTTTTAATTTTTCTATTCCCTTTTCTTTTTTTCTTTTTCTCATTCCCTTCCTTATTCTCTAAATATAAATAAAGATTTAAATAATAATAAAGTACGTCGTCTCCTCAACTTTTCCCCCTCCCCCCCCTTTTTTACTGAAGTAGGTTTCTTTAAAAAATACTCCCTTAAAAATTCCCTTTTTTTTTTGGGTTTTTTCATATAGTATTCCACCACCATATATTATTTTTTAACTCTATTCATCACTCCTTTAAACCATCCATGCATGATAATAGTACACAGAGTATCAGTGAGAAGAAAATAATTCTTGCCTACCTCACTTGCATGTATTTGGTTCTTTGTTCCTGCCTGTAACTGCTCAACACCCATACACTCATTTCCTAGTCAGTTTATGAGAAATTGAGGATGGGAATCACTGATTTCTGCTCCATTCATTGCTTGTTTTTTCGACTCTCTGATATAACAAGAAACTTATGTGTGAAATATTCAACAGTCTTTACACAATCTGTTATATTAGTGCTCATTTTAAAGGTAGAGTCCGAAGTCCCTCCAGCGTTTCTGTTAGCAAACAACAGTATTCAAACTTAGCGCTCCTCCCTCTCAGGCTAACGGCCGCCTCGTTTTAGCTAGCCTAGTCAACTTCAAGCCTTCTCTTTCAGAGCTCAGAAGCAGCTACAAGCTAAACTATTATTAACCCTGGTTTTCCAAAGTGCATTATCTGAAGCTCTTACCTTTTCTTCGGTGCATCCACAGTGTTTTCTTTCTTTCTTTCTTTTTCCTTCGAGAGTTCAAGTGACTGGCGTCTGCTCCAATCATGAGCTTATTTCCACACAGCGTCATCCTCTTAGCTCTGTCATTGGCTGCCGATATAACCAGAAATCTCCACCCAGAAACGTCCCGAACACACCAAAACCATGCAAAAGAGTGAATTACAAGCAGGGGGAGAGAGAGAGTTGCATTCAAACGCACCACGGCACGGGAGTAGAGGCCCAAAGGCGGGTTTGAGACGGATTTCACTTGCTCAAGTCTAACGTTTATTTTTTACGGGGGGAACTTTGGACTATACCTTTAACGTTCTGCGCAGTAGGTACATTTTTAAACCGGCCAGTTGTAGTAAAGTTTTGGCTAGAGGTTATAACGGTCTCTTTGTAGAAGCAGTACCTGTTATTACAGCTGCCGCAATTAGTCGATTATAGGGATAGGCATTTGGGAACATTTTTTGATCGATTGTCGGGAGAATTAACGATCAATTATCGATTTAATCATTGAGAATGGTATGTTAAAAAAATGATTACACATGCCACAGGCAGACTTTTTGTTGTTGTTTTTCTCAAATACGTGTTTATTTCAACTCCCCACTGCTCTACCGCCTCATTCATATTCTGGCAAGAAGGTCGGCAGTGGTGGCACATTATGGTGTGGTAGCTCTCTCCTGTTAAAGTGGTCCAACAGTCTGTTGTTATGGCAACGCTAGCTGCTGTAGCTAACTTGTTTAGCAGCTCCTGCTCTCGTTTCTTGTGTTTCACTGATGCACCGTGAAGGAAATAGAGAGGCTGCATCGAGTAAATTCATCAAATCTGGGAAACCTTTCCCATGGACGACACTTCTGGGCAACATATCCACTAGAATCATTTTACAGATTACCTCTGTTATTTTGTCTGCTCGCTTTGCATCACAGCTCCTCCAGCTTCAGACCGAGACAACGTTGGGTTGAAGCGAGGATTCGTTACCCTTATCAGTGTTTTTTAAATGGTTTGTCATGGGAGTTGTTGTCGAGTTGTATTTATAAAACATGTCGCAGTATTTGCAATGTGAGGTGTCATTTTCTAACATTTTCTAACAAGACGTACACTACATGAATGAACTCTGTTTTATAACACCGTCGGATGATCACAAAAATATTACGAGATCGAAAAAATTCTTAGTGATCAATTATCGATCATCAATTAATTGTGCCCATCCCTTGTCGATTAATCGACGAATAGTTGACTATCAAAATAGTCTGTGACTTATTTCATAATGGACTTATAGTTTATTTTTTTTAAGTTTTGTTTTTTCTCTCAAAATTGCCGTGGTAGCTTCCGCTGGAACTGGAACTTTTGGCTGGAACTGTAAATATGCTATTATTTGTGTATGATCCAATTAGCCGACTTATCACCAAAATAAAAAGTGACTATGCGATTATCAAAATAATCGTTTGTGGCAGCTGTACCCATTAAAGCTGCTCAGTTTAACATGTTTTCCTGTTGCCTTTATTTAACCCTTTTATTTAATTATCACAAGGGCAAGATTTACCTTTGAAATATTTTTCCTGGCTGGTTTAATTATCTGCAGTCACTTGCCACTTTATTAGGTTCACATAATTATGACATAGATAATAAAGTAGAGGCCCAGGTTCTCCATCTCCAGCATCATAGTCCACAAGGACTGGAGGTGGAGATCCATCTTAAAGGCACTTATAGGTGTTTGAAATATTCTTCTGCTCTGCTGTTGGCTTTCTGTCGTCTCCAACCAGTCTGCCCATCCTCCTCTGACCTGTGACATCAACAGGGTATTTTCTCCAGATGATTTATACTCATATATCACTGGCTATTTTCTCTTCTTCAGACATTTCTCTGGTTGTGTGTGAAAATCCCAGTAGATCAGCAGTTTCTAAAATACTCGGACCACTAACCATGCCACATTCAAAGTCACTTAAACACCACTTGTTCCTCATTCTGATCAGTCCCTCCAGGATTTTGCTTTTCTTTTTTGTTTCTTCTATATTTTTGCAACCTGGTATGCCTGTTTTTGCACACCTTTTGTGAAAAGTTGCAGCAAAAATTGCACTGGTTATCATTTGCTTGTTTTTTTTTCCCTTGCAGAATCACAAATCTAAAATTTATGTCAAATATTAGTTCTGAAATTTTTTTTTTTTTTTTTTTTTTTTTTTTTTTTTTCTTGTCCTGTCCAGCCCAAGCAGAATGGAAATCTGATTGCTTTATTCTGTTGAACAGTTTTGCTTTATCAAGCGGAGCTTTATGAACATAAGGCCCACTTATATCTGTTTATTCATTTTATTTCTTTATTTAAACATTTGTCTATTACACCATTCCATTTCATACTGCTCCTACAAGGGAGAAATGAAAGTTAACAGAGGTAATGATAGAAAGTGAAACAGAGAGAGAGAGTAAGGAAGAGGAAGAGAGAGAGGAGAGAAAACGTGAATCCACTTACACAGTTCACTGACATCTGTACCCGATCCCTAAACAACCAAGTCTCTGTTGAACAAAACAAGCAATCCCCACAGAGGACCTGCAGGTGGCTTAAATATCCTCAATCATACAAACACACGCACCGCAAGAGACAACCTAGTCATCGCAATGGGAGTAGTGTCACAGTGTCAACATGCATAATAAGGGTGCTCCGTGGTGATACAGTCATGCAGATGCAGCCTTGTCTCCGCAGGGGGGAGCCCGCAAGGCTCACGCCCAGGCCCCCACAGCCACCCAAGGCCCAGATCCCAGCTACCCCCCCAAAAGCGGACTGCATCCCCCACGCAGCGGCCCCAGTCGAGCCCCTCAGTCTGAGGCCCAGGCCCCAGCGACCAAGACCAGCAGCTGCCGACCCCACCGGCGCCGGGCGTCCCCGGAGCGGAGACAGCGCCGGGCCCGGGCCCAAGCGCCCAGGAGCGCCCCCCCCCCCGGACCCGGGCGGCCCAACCAAACCCAGGAGGACCGGACCCCCAGCGCCCCCCCAGGGCAGGCCAGCCCCCACCCCAAAGTCCCTCCCCATACACCTACACCAGGCGCCACCACCTCTACCACCCCCTACCCCCCACCACGCTCCACACACCTCCCCACACACCTACCCCAACACTAGGGCTAAAATATACCGTCACCGCCCCCACATCACCGGCACCCAAACATCAATACCGCAAAGCAACCACATACAAAACAGATCCCCCCTCGCCCCCCCCACAAAGCCCAAGCCACAAACAAACCGCACCCCCCACCAAGCGCCCGCCCCCAACCAACCCGCACCACACCCACCACACCACACCAAATCCCGGCACAAACCAATACGAACCTCCGCCCACACCGCCCAGCCCTACCCAACACCTCCGTGTACCCCCCCCACACACATACACCCATCCCTCCGCTCTCCACCTACATACCCACACTCCTCCTCTCTCCACCCCCAACACTCTCCTCCCTCTACCTCCACCCACCCCCACCTCCTCATACCCTCTAACACACACTCACTCCCCCCCATAACTCACCAACCCCTCCCCCCCCACACATACGCCCCCACCTCCCTATACCCCCAATACCCCAACAGTCCCCCCTTACATTCCAGCCCCCCCATCCCTCTACCTATCACCTCCCCCCTTCCTTCCTTCACCCCTCATACCATCCCTAATACACTCACACATCCACTCCTTCCTCCATCCCCCTTTCCTCCAACCACTTACCCACATCTCCTCCCTCTTCCAGCCCAAGTTCCTCCCTCCCCATTTCCCTTCCCTCTCATTCATTATTCTCCATACCCACCTCTCTCTTCCCATCCCTCGTGCCTCCTGAGTGGTAGCTCCCGGGAAGGACCGCAGCTCCAAGCCCCCAACACGTTCCCCCCCCCACCACCACCCCCATCCCCCACCCCGACGCAGCAGGCCAGGCATCCCCCAGGCCAGCAGGTCCCCCCTCAGCCAGCCTTAACCCTGCGCGTATACCACTGTCCTCCCCCTCCCCCCAGTACGCCCGGAGACCGGGGAAAGACCCTGTCCCCCCCACCCCCCGCTCATACTTGTGTAATGTGTTTGTTTCAGAAAACTAAGGGCAGTGCCAAGTCATCCGGGAGTGGGGTCGCGTAGGGGCATGACCCCCAACCGGCCCCTCCCTAAAAATCAAAGTTTAAATTTACCATAAGCACGTTGAACAACAGTTCCAGCTTCAGGAGCACTCTGTTGAATGGTGAAATATTCTCTCAAAACCTTGAGCATAAGATAGATGGATAAAAAGAAAGAGGGTGGGGGAGCTTATAGTCTGATTCATTCAACATTTCCAGCAGATCTGGATGATACAGACTCATCACGGAGATTTAACTCATCTGTTCAGGCATTCTCTGGCTGTGTTTTACAGAAGAAAAAAAAAGGTTTGTGAGTGGATGACTTTTGTCATACTGACTAGCGTGGCAGTCAGCATGACTACTAACCATCGCTGTGATCGTCAGTACTAGGAAAGAGTTTTCACCCTCTGGGACCTTTTATTGGACAGAAAAAGCAGGTCAGAGAGAGAAGGGGTGACATGCAGCAATTAGCCCCCAGCTGGAAATCAGACTTGCTATTGCTGCTTTAAGGGGCTGGGATGTCTGTATTTGAGTTGGTTGTTCAACCAGTTAAGCAGACTGGCGCCTCACAGTCATTTCAGACAGCAGATGTGACACATTTTTCCTGCCCAAAATGCAGGTTATTAATCAGAAACATAAAAGGGAATTTTATGACGTATGTGCAACACAGAAGAGCGTTGAGTTTTGTCAAAGTTGCTTTAAAGTTGCGCTGACTGGACAAACTTGCAAGGATGTGCAGAATTCATGGAGACAGGCTGAATTTGTGTCAGATGCAATCAAAACATCGCAAATTCCTGAATTGACTATGATGCTCAGGCCATGTCTGCACGGCACCAAAGCTGGTTCAGAAGTGAAAATGGTGGCAAACGGTGGAGAAAGGCTTCACCATCCCCACAAAACTGCTGTAGCACATACTACATGGCTGTGGGTGGCGCTATGACGTAAAGAGTAGCTCTCCAAAGTTAGAACAACTCTTAGCGCATCCGCAGATAAGGGCTCACCTCGTATCGTCCTCTGCTTGCTCCCGCTTTTGATGGTACGGTAGCGTAATATTCTGTTGTCAAAGCAACGCGTTTTGGTGCACAAGCTGTAGATAAGCCAGGATTGTCTGGAAAAACAACACAATACAGTTGGTCACCGATGCAGTTATTGTTCGTCACGTTGACGTGATATCCTCCTGTCGTGCTGTTATACTGTCCTGACAGAACGCAGAACTTTCAAATCTTTCCACCTTGACATCTGGTTTCAGGCAACATTGGTTTCATGCAGGTTAATCTTCAGATTTGTGTGGATGAAAGGGCAGATTGATAAAAAAAATCTTTTGTGGTTTTGTTGGAATTCGGCGCCGTGGGGACAGCATCTCAGTTTGACCTTCAGCATCTTGAACATGTCTGTATGACTGACGGTACATACACACCAAATGCGGCTTGTGCATCAAGGGTGTCAGGTTTACATGTAAAGTCAATGACGCACGTTGATGAGGCGTCGAAAGCCCTGCGGCGGGTGTTGCGCGGCGGGCGCGGCACATCTAGGCGCGTTACACACATTTCACATGTCGAGTTTTGAGATGTTGAGCGTTTGACGCACGTCACGGGCGGCAGACGCCGGAGTTGGAAAATCTGAACTTTGGCGTCTTGACGCAGGGCGTCAACCAATCAGAGCGACTCAATGTCATGACACAGACACACATTTCATGACAGGACGGGAAACACGCAGAAGAACCAGGGGAATCTCCTCTCTCTCTGAAGACAGAGGAGGATAAACTGTGATCTGTGTCCGGTCCTGGTGTCTGAACGGCAGTTTGATGCCCTGCTGTGCCGATGGGATGTACTGGGCTCATAATGCTGCCCAGCATCGGGACAGCGGGTTGTTAAACTGGGCCGGATCAGACGGCTGAAAGCGACCCTCACCAGTGTGCAGCTCCTGGAGTAAACGGTGAAACTCATCACACTCAGAACACCTGGAATCATCTGGTGAACCAGACACCGAGCAGAGACGCCCTTCAACGACATTCCCTAGCGTTGTTTATCACATAAAGCTCGTCCCTCTCTCTCCTGCATCTGCCATGGTGCGGACAGACCGGTGACAGGATTTACGGACATATACTAAACAGGTACTGCACATACTAAAACAAACGCTTCTTCTTCTTCTTCACTGGACACACAGTAATTGGCCGCAGCTGATTTACTAACAGGCCACAACAAGGTTTGCTTCTGTTAAAACGGCACAATGCCCCGCTATCTATTCTGCATTTCTGCTGTAGATGAATGTGCAACCTGGGCGTTTCTGCCAGAACGTGCAAAATATTGGCAGGAGACTATGAAAACAACTCAGCTTTGCACATGCAATGTGAATTTTTAACCGTGCAACGGAAAGCAGGCGCAAGTTTTTGCATCTATTTTAGCATGTCTGAAAATGAGGTGTTAACTGGCAGCTTTACGCACAAATGGCTGGAAGAGTGCTGCCTACAGGACTGCAGACATGCAGCATCGGGTCAAAACCATTTCTCGATGTGTGCGGGCAACACATCGAGTTTTCAATATTTAATTAGATAACAATAAACATCACTATTTAACACGGTTTATTCTAGACAGAATCATTCGCAGCTGTAGCATAATAGTAGTAAAAGCTGACATTCATTTTTCTTTACTTTCATTTTTGACAATGCTGAATTTTTAGATTTAGATCAACTCCTGCGTGCGACTCCTCTCCAGACCCGGTTCCTCCCCTCCTTACCGCACCTGTCGCTGCTGCTCGGACATGCTGACATGCATGAAGTTGGCCCCCCTCCCAAAACTCGGTGAAAATAACCAACACAAATTATTGATACTATGTTTCACTGAGTTTTGTGCCAAAGAGCGCCCACTCTGTGTGTAACATCAGACCATCTTCAACAGCGTCTACTTATTCATGTCCGCCTAAACTGGCCTAATCTTAGGATCTACAGGGTCTCCTGCTGCATTGTTTTTATTTTATAGTCATTATACTTACAGTATTTTATATTCTATTTTTCATTGGCCTCATATCTGCATCTTAGATCTCTAGAACCAATATCTCTCTATCAGCTCAAATTTTATTTTGCATTTACGACATGCACTTCTGAACTTTCTAAGATAAAGCAATAGCACACGCTAAATCCTTATTTAAATATTTCTGTTTGCCCTTTTTGCCTGAGAATCTCAACGTTAAAGAGAGAGTACACATAATTTATCTGCATCACGAACAAATTAGCGCTCTTTATGTGAGATCTGAGTTAATGTGATTGGCTGATTAGATTTTTGTGTTAACAAGCATTTGAACAGTTGGACCTAATAAAGCAGTGGGTGAGTGTTTGTGTAAAGTTTATGTCAGGGGTCTGCAACCTTTACAATCCAAAGAGCCATTTTTGGCCTCAACCAGCTAAATAAAAGTTGTTTAGAGCCGCAAATGTTACGGGATCTTATGAAAAAGAGACTTTTTTTTATATATATATAGATGTTTACTATAGAAAATTTCCTGTCATTATAAAGGAATCAGTTTTATTTCTACTTTAAGGTTTTGAAATTGAAAAAAAAATGGAATAAGAGGAGAAGTGTATTTTCTTCAATGGGACTAAACTGTAAAAAAACAGCAGAGATGCATATTATTACATATTATTTTTCTCTCCATTTTGCTTATGTTTTATGTAAAGCACTTTGAATTGTTCTGTACATGAAATGTGCTACACAAATAAACTTGCCTTGCCTATTGGCCCAATAATGTTATTGGCCCATATTGGCAGGATATCGACCGATATAATTTACTATTATATAACAGGCAGTGTTTTGTGACGAATCTGCGGAATGCTGTTCTTTTTTAGTTTGTTTGTTTGTTGTTTCAATCCGTGGGGCATGGGAATTTCCAGCTTTAAAGAGGGGGGTTTCATGTCATTATTAGGCACATAATTCCCTTTTATGGCACAACCAAATAACTGTGTTACCTTCAGTAGTTTTGAAAATACAGCATACAAGAAAAACAACCGAAAGAAATGTGACTTCATTTCATGTCTGTATCTGATGCCTTTAAAATTCACTGCTGTCCTTTAAAGATGCCTCCTGCTGTTTCTGACACGCCCACTCCACCCATAACAACACTCTCATGCTTTGGTGGGGCAGAGCTTAGCAAGGAAGGGGGAGGAGCTTCGTGGTATTGGAGGTGCTTTGTTGTAGCTGCCGTTCTGGCAGCCATGTTGGTTTCCACAGAAGATTCAGGGATTTCTCAAATATGCGTGAATGAGTCAAAGTAACCCCCGGGGCATGTTTTATGGGGAAGGAATGACATGATAGCATAATAAAAAAGCTCAAAAAAGTCCATTTTGCATGTTACTCCCCCTTCAATAGCAGTATTGGTCATCAACAGATTGGCCAAAAATCCAATATTGTGCAGCTTAAAAAGATAAAAAAAAAAAAGGTTAAATCAATAAATAAAAATGTTGATATTTGTGGGAAATTATGTGGAGGGAGAAAACAAACAAATTTCCAAGCTAATGACAAAAGAAATAACTTCAAACAAATGTATTACTGGTACTTTTAGTGTTATGTTGTAGAAATTCAACATGATAATTCCATTAAAAAACTGCTAAAACCTGCAAATGTTATTATGTACATGCCAGTATAACAAGTAACTAATATTTTCAAATATGAGTGACTTCTTTATTATTTTTAGTCAAAGTTATGTAGTTGTGAAGAGCTCGAAGAGCCACTTGTGGCTCTGGAGCCGCATGTTGCAGACCCCCGGTTTAATGGAGTAGTTTTAATGGAGCAAACATGTTTTAATTCAGTGTATTTGTGCATATTTTACCTTGTGCTTTTGCAGCCTCTACCATTAAAATGACATTGCTGAATTAAAGCAAGCCTGACCTGGTGTTGTGACCTTTCTGTAACATGTTCAGTTGCTGTTGCATTCGTTTTGGGACTTAATCCACAGTGAGCATCTTCACCTCAATAAGTGTGCACTCCCAGCACAGCAGAGATTCCTTCCTCAAGAATATATAGGAGCCTTCTGAACTGCAGAATTTGATTTCTTAAATTGCTCACAAGTAGCAGAGGTAAGTCGAGGGGGGGAGGAAACAATTTCCACAGAACACAAACTGGAAATACTTTACTATAACTACTCCCTGCAAAGTTGATGACTTCTCAAAAGTGAAGATTAGGGTGAAAATCACAGCTTGTGCACTTTTTTTCCCCCTGCTGTCTTCCTAAACCTCCTCTCGCTCTCATCTCTGAAGTGTGAACAGACGCTTTGCTGTCTCAGCTTGGCAATCTTTGATCAGTGCAGAGTTGCCAGCCTTCAGTAGGACAAGGTCAGGGAACAAGATGATGGTCGGCTTGTTGTCAAAAGCGGGGAGTCGCCACCTGTTTGAGAATATATTTTCTGCCTTCTTTCCCATTTAGCTGGACCCTGAACGCCAGAGGGATCAAACTGAGTGGAGTCAACAGTCTCTTGTTCATTGATATGTCTATTATAAATGTCCCTTGGTACACTTGTCAACTTTGCTACCGTAGACAATAAATAACCTTGGGCTGTATGCAAATGTGTACTTACAAAGCCTCACACAATAAACGGGATCACTTATAAGCCTTCCTGTGCAATGGTCTGTGTCAGTGAAGCTGATAAACAGCTGTACGGTTTGTTTTTCTGCTCTGATAGCGAGAATGAAATCAACAGGCAAGCTGTGTCTCTGTGCAGTCTTTCTCAGCCAGTCTTAAACCCAATCCTCTTTACTTTCCCCCTAGGGTGGAATTTGAATGACCTGATCAATTTCTAATCAGGAAAAACCTGCAGCCTTTCTCTCAAGTAATAGAGTTTTCCACAAATCTTCTGGACAAATGGCTCGCTCCCAAATTGTGAAGAACGAAGGGCAGGTAGCATGTTTTCTGGGGTTCATTTTTCAGATATATTTCTCACTCTGTGTGGGGATGATAGCATTTAATCTCCACTGTGAATCTGCTGTTACCTAAATATAGAAGTATTACTGGAATCCCAAACACAGCTGCACATCAGAATGATACCCAGGCCCTCGTACAAAGGCAGAGGTGGCCTTTTCATGCTGGAAATGAAACCCCGGGAGGTCTGCCAGCTTTGTCAGTCATGAAAAGCCAAGGTCTGAAACAACATTCTCTTCCTCCATTTTATTCTGGGATTTTTGTTACCAGCATGTTTCTGAATAACTCTATAGGGGCTACTGTATAGTAGCTGTGGTGTTAACTGTATTTTTACAAGCAGGTTTTCACACTTTGACAGATGCACCCCCAGAGCCCCGTCAGACGTGGTCAGAGTGATAGCAAAGTGTTATCTAACACTAACACTTTTAATTGCATATATTATTTGAATAAATCTCAGGTCATGTAAGTTTTTTCATCCTTTATTTTTATCTGTTAATATATTGTCATGAGCACCTTTATTATTTTAAATTATGTTGCATGCATAGTAGACTACCAGGGGTGCAACAATGTGTTTATTAGAGCTGCACCTAGGGTAATTTTTTTTCTCAATTTCTGCATTTTTTTTTTGATTAATCAGTTATTCTATCGATTATCTCCAACAAAATATAAATGTAAAATGAAAGACACAAAAAAGCAGCATTATGGATCTGCTTAATGTCAAACCTGCTTTTTTTAAGGTGACTTTTGACAAAAATCTGTGCAAATATTAAGAAATAATATGAAAAAGTAATGTGACGGCATCAGAGTAACGTACTTAGGGCCAGATCTATCAAAGGTTTGCGTGTATAAAAACGTGAGGTATCTCACTCCACATGCAAAGAAATGTACAAACTGATCTATTAACAGTGTGCTAAAAGGGTTTGGTCTTTAAAACGTGCTAAATAGCACCTCTTATCCTTTTAGTACTTTTTCTGCAATGAATTTGCAATATGGGGCGTTTACACGCAAAAGTGTGTGTAATGGGAGAAGAAAATGTGAATTTATTAATTTAGCACTCTCAAGGCGATTTATCAACCGTGAGACGCATTGCCTTGCTGGTTTTTTTGCATCTATTTTAGTAAGTGTGAAAAGCAGGTGCAAATTGCAGCTTTGTGCACAAAAGGCTGCAACTTCTGAGAGGGACAATCCTGGACACGCACACATCTGATTCAAAATCATTTTTCATGAGCAGTGAGGGCAGCGTATTTAGTTCTCACTGTTGATTCAATAAAAATCACCACAACAAACCACTATTTAACACAGGTATAAAATATTCTGGATAAATGAAAGTTTGCAGCCACTGTGGAGCTTAATGAGAACTAAAGCTGCATTAAATGTGTCTTTTTATTTCCCCTTTTTGCCAACATCACGTTTTAACCTGGATTGTAGCACCTGGACATGATCACAGTGCAAGCTCTGAAGCAAAGTGCGCACTTCCTGCGTAATAGAGACCATGTCGGAGCTGCGGACACTTTCATTTGTTCAGCAACTCCTGATCCATGTCCTCATAAACTGGCCACTTCTGAGGCTTTGCACAGATACTTGTATTATTTTTTATATTTATCATACTTATTTTAAATCATTTTTGTTTTATTCCGTGCTCCTAATATCTCCATCCTCATCTGGCATCATATTCCCTTTTGCGCTGTCGTCTCTCGCAATTCGCCAAGCTGCAAACCTCGAAACACGCAAAACCTACTTAATATAGGGGCGTTTCCAACACGTTTGCACCTGCTGTCATTTGCGCCTTCATCCTTCGTAAATCACTTGCAAACCATGGTTCAGCCCCTTGCACAAAATTCCAGATTGCGTGGGCAAATTACTACACGTAAATTTGGATCTTGATAAATGCGGCCCTAAATGTGAAATAAGAAGTATCCGTATAAATAGCTAATGTAATGTACCTTCAACATAAAACATAATCAAGTAATATTGTCTGTCTCTCTTCCTTCTAGCATAATATACTTAAGCGAATTGATGAACCACAGAATGAATCATGATAGACCCAAAAACAATTAAATTGTTACTCATGCCATATTAAAAAAACAAGTTTATCATTTTCTCTTTAAAAGAAGCAGATTCTTAGATTGTAGGTTTCTGAATTCAATAGTGACCCAAATTCACTTAAAGATACTTCTTATCTATAAAGTTTATGGTATGTATACAGCCTTATGGCCCTGTTCACATTCACAACAGCTCCGAGTGTGCCACGTTTGACAAGGTAACACATTTAGACACGTACGCCTGCGCTGCAATGTTGTTTGCGACCGCGCACAAAAATTCAGCGGGAGCCAGCGCCATTCTGCAGAGAGCGTGTCAGACATCAGCTCTGCACGTGAAGTCACAATGACAAGCAACATCTTCAAACATGTGGCGAGAATTTGTTTCTTTTTGACAAATTAACACCCACTACAATCCCCCCCAATGAGTGGACTCCCCCTCAATTCAGTTCAATTCATTTTTTTATGTTCTTTGGTTTAAACATGTCTATTACTACCCATTATAGAAACTCCCTTTATGTTGATTATTTTTGTTTAATTTTTCCTCATGTGCCCACAGGTGAACATTTATCCTGCTTCTTTTAGTTTGTTGGTGAGATGGATAAATGGGAGTTCATAAAAGACTGATGTCTTATATTGGTAATCATAAAGACCCCTAAATATGATACAGGAGACATGACTTACTTTTGGACTCCTCATTATTGAATTTATGTGTGCTTATGTTTGTATGTATTTATATAGATATTTTCCATAAAATAACTTCTTGGCAACTTATTTTTTTGTTTGTTTGTTTGTTTTTTAAAGCTGTTCAGAGGTACAAACATATTCCAAAGAGTGGGTGAAAGGATGATGATAGTGTTTTTCTTCCACTGTGATGTAACCTGTATAATTTGACAGTCCTGAAAAGAAATGAACTCGGTGACCTTGGACATGAATTATTTTTCTTAACATATGTTGTGTTACATGTTAGGGCTGTACTGCTAGAACTATTAGAAATGCAGAATGTACCTTACTATTTGTGCTAGATGTAAAACATCAGAGCTTTACAGGCTTACAAAATTGTTTTTCTATTTGCCTTTTAGGTGGATCATTAATGAGCGGATGACACATCAGCCAGTGACCTTGCAAAGTCAACATCTAAGGAGTCAGTTTAAACTGATTAACCAGGAGCAGATTGGAACCACATCGTGGATTTACCTCCCCTTGATGTCGATAAACCTGCAAAGAAACTGCACCTATGGCTTTCATTGAGGACATTTATGAAGCAAGTCCTCTGCTGTGTGAAAAGTAAGGACACCAGAGTACGCCACGGGCACCATGTGGTTGGCTGGGATGCTTTTTCTTCACTCCTTTGGGACTCTGAATTCATCATGATGCTATTTTCATCTGCTGCACTCCCAAAGTTTCCCACCAACTAATTTTGACTGCAAGAAAAAGAAATGTCTCTACTCAAACGAAGGAAATTCAGGACTTTTGCGCTCTTGTTTTGTGTCATTACTTTTACAACACTGCTGTTTAGTTTCACTTTTCGGGACCCCTCGCTCTATTTCTTCAAGTACGCATCTCGGCTTTCGGACAGCTTTTTTTCCAAAGGGCCGTGTGCCTGTCAGCAGTGTATAGCAGAGCTGGAGGATGACCCATGGTTCACTGAGCGCTTCAATCTGTCCATCCACCCTCTGATGACCAGGGAGAACAGCATTCTCTCCGATGAGACCTTTAAGTGGTGGCAGGTAAGACTCAGGGGATGTGGTTATGGGATTTCCAATGCTACATCAGAGGATTGGGAGGAAGAGAAACATGCAGGCTCAGCTTCTGAGAACACATACGGTGCTGAATAAGGGAGAGCAGAAATTTAGAGGAGAGATCTCACGCTGCTGTGATGCTTCTAAGAAAGTGTTTGTTTTGGCCACATTGATTGTTTCAAATCCAAGGGATCTTTAGCAGGATCAAGTTGTGAAGCCAACTCCCACACACAATTTGTTTGAATTTGGTGTTGGAGGAAAATAAATGTATTGTTTTGTCTCACCATTTCTTGTTCTGTAAGTCTTTAGATGAGAAGATATTTTATAAATATTAGGGCTGCCATGATTACTTGATTAATCGTCAACTATCAAAATAGTTGGTGACTAATTTAATAATCAACTAATGTTTATTGTTTATAAGCTTTGTTTTTTCCTCTCAAAACTGCCACTGTACCTTCCCCTGCTTCGTCTGCCTTTCTGTCTGGTCAGCTTTTCTTAAAATGTATATTGACATAAATAAACACACACACTACCGTTCAAATGTTTGGAGATGGTTTTCCATTAGATTCAATGAAAAAGTGTCCAGACTTTTGACTATTACTGTAAATATGCTTCAGTTTTCGTATGATCTGATTATTTTTTTTCATATAAGCTAATCATTCATATGATGAGCTTATTATAATCGATGACTATTTGATTATCAAAATAATCATTTGTGGCAGCCCTAATACACTGCCTGGCCCAAAAAAAGTCGCCACCATAAAAAAAAGGTCATTCACTCTAATACTTTGTTGGACCGCCTTTAGCTTTGATTACGGCACGCATTCACTGTGGCATTGTTTCGATAAGCTTCTGCGATGTCAAAAGATTTATTTCCATCCAGTGTTGCATTAATTTTTCACAAAGATCTTGCATTGATGATGGTAGAGTCTGACCGCTGCGCAAAGCTCTCTCTAACACATCCCAAAGATTCTCAATG
The DNA here is from genome assembly GCA_023101725.1 of Atherinomorus stipes. Lineage (NCBI taxonomy): Eukaryota > Metazoa > Chordata > Actinopteri > Atheriniformes > Atherinidae > Atherinomorus > Atherinomorus stipes. The sequence continues at coordinate 756,687 of JALJCO010005240.1, read as the reverse complement.
GGGTTCAGGTCTGGACTCTGTGGTGGCCAATACATGTGTGAAAATGATATCTCATGCTCCCTGAACCATCTTTCACAATTTAGCCCGATGAATCCTGGCATTGTCATCTTGGAATATGCCTGTGCCTTCAGGGAAGAAAAGTCCATTTATGGAATAACCTGGCATTCAGTATAATCAGGGATAAGCTGACCTCATTCTTTGAGCACATACTGTTGCTGAACCTGGACCTGAGCAACTGCAGCAACCCCAGATCCTAACACCGCCCCCACAGGCTTGTACAGTAGGCACTAGGCATGATGGGTGCATCACTTCACCTGCCTCTCTTCTTACCCTGATTCGCCCATCACTCTGGAACAGGGTAAATCTGGACTCATCAGACCACATGACCTTCTTCCATTGCTCCACAGTCCAATCTTTATGCTCCCTAGCAAATTGAAGCCTTTTTTTCCAGTTAGCCTCACTGATTAGTGGTTTTCTTACGGCTACACAGCTGTTCAGTCCCAATCCCTTGAGTTCCCTTCGCATTGTGCGTGTGGAAATGCTCTTACTTTCAGTATTAAACATAGCCCTGAGTTCTACTGTTGTTTTTCTTCGATTTGATCTCACCACACGTTTAAGTGATCGCCGATCACGATCATTCAGGATTTTTTCCGGCCACATTTCTTCCTTGAAGATGATGGGTCCCCACTATCCTTCCAGTTTTTAATAATGCAATGGACTGTTCTGAACCCAGTTTTAGTAGTTTCTGCATCTCCTTAGATGTTTTCACCTCTTGATGCCAATGATTTGACCCTTCTCAAACAGACTTACATCTTTTCCAAGACCACGGATGTGCTTTCGACATGGTTGTTTAGGAAATGAGAAGCAACTCATTGCACCAGTTGGGGTTAAATAACTTGTTGCCAGCTAAAGATAATCGCCCATGCAGTAATTATCCAATAGGAGGCTCGTACCTATTTGCTTAGTTAAATCCAGGTGGCGACTTTTTTGTGGGTCAGGCAGTGTATATATACTGTAAGTATGTATAAATAAGTATATATTTTTATTTTATGCATATACATGTGTGTATATATATATATATATATATATATATATATATATATATTAGGGCTGTGAGCATTAGTGCATTAATCGCAAGTAGTTAAAAAGAATCCATAACACGATTTGACCATATTGTGAAGCAGTGAAAAGTGATGGATGAAAAACCCCTGTTTCTGACTGTTCTGTTTGTCATAAGGGAGATAGAAATTTCCTACCAGTGATACATATCACTTGATTGCTGTTATTTCCAGCTAGAAATTTTATGATTGTTTTTCTAATGGTGGTGCTGTTTTTTTTAAGTAGCTTAAGAGAGTGGCCTGATATATTTAATCTCTCAAAGTATGCACCGCATTACTTTATTCTTCCTAATTTTTGGAAATTGGTATACATGCACTTTTTTTAAAAAGAAAATGGTCAAAAGAAAATTCTGTGTGTTCATTTGACTCCCAATAAAGACTATAGTAAAATATACTACATTATGGGCTTAGAACTGCCTTGATATGCAAAATAATACACATGCAATATAAACCACGATTAATCACAGTTAACTAAGCTTCTACGATTAATCGCAATTAAAAAATTGTTTGACAGCCCTAATATATATTTACAGTATATCTATATCTGTGTCTATAGATATAGATATAGATATAATATAGATATACACTTTAACTATGACATATACAAAAATTAATCAAAGAAGGACCTTATAAAAGAAGTCAAAGTAAAAAACTCAACTCACAATAACTGGCAACAGAACCAGACTAACTCAAACAAACTGACCTCACATAATGAGACAAAGGGGAATTTAAATAGTGGCTGATCAGCCCACAAAAGAAACACAAGGGGTCAGACATACAAAGACCTAACTGAACTAAATAAAGCAAAACACCTTTCCCTCACGATAGCACTGATGGTCCAATCAGCTCAGCCTCTTAGCCACCTGCTGGTTCCTCAGCCAAGACACTGGAGCAACTGCAAACTCAAACAAAATACCAGTGAAATAGAATCATGTCAAAACAATGTAAACCAAAATGTGTGCAGTAATTTTGTGTTGTCATGCAAATAAATTCCACACAATGTAATAGCTCTGTAAATGAAATAAATGTAAAGAAACAAAATAAATGATATTTTGCTGGTTCCCACATTTGTGCGGCTGTAGCTGCAGCCATCACAGTCCTCCACTGTAATGAAAACTCTGAAGTTTTTTTGACATGTCAGCAATTCTGTTTTCCACTGAACAGAATAAAAAATATTTACAATCGGTATGTTGCTGGAGTTCAGGTAAAGCAGGATCTAAGGGGAGTTCGGTTCCCCTGAAACATCAACCCGAGGCTTTATGGAGAAACTCAAAATATTTTCAGTTTATATACTGTTTTATTTGAATGGCAATCATGACGTTTCTTAATTCAAAGAACAACATTAATTTGTCAGCGTTGTGTGTTTGTTCATTCATCCGTTCTGTTTATTTCATTACTGTGGACATCAGTGTTGTTTGTTTGTTGTGTGCAGTGAGCCGCCCAGAGACCACTTCACTCGCTGCTTTATGAGGTTTTTTAAAAGAACTTTCTGTCTCTTTACAGTTAGTAAGCAAGTAAACTTTAATTATATGGCACTTATCACAGATAAAAATCAGATTGTGCTTCACAGCAAATAAAAAATGAAATATAACAAGTCATAACAATAAAAATTATGAATTTGCAATGCGTGCCCACCCCCCTTTGCTCTGTGTAAAAACAGCAGAAGGATAACTGGGTAATGTAGCTTGTTGATTAGCCTGATTATCTTCATCATTTGCCTATTGTAGATTATTTATTTCATCACTTCAAAACACACTAACGCTTGTCGCTGACTGGAGACTTTCATTAAAAGTCCTTTTTACCCTGATTTTGGTAAATAGCGTTGGTTGATGTACTGCATATAATGTAAATGTAAATTATGTAAGTGCGTGTGCGTGTGTACATAGATCATTCCCAACATCAAAGTCACAGACAGGTGAAGTGAATGACAGAGATTATCTTCTTATGATGACATTAAGCCGGGCTCAGTGCATTACTGATGCACATGGGAACAGTGTCGGCAGAGGCTTGCCACCGTAGTCAGACCCCATAGAGGGACTTCATTTGCACATTTTGCTTAAAAGCTTGATGCATTGCAGGTTGCTGAAGCAGATACAGATCAGAGTAGCCATGCTGAATCTTGTTTACTACACAAATAACCCATAATAGGTAAGGAGTTGCAGTGCAGCACACTGAAACGATGGAAGTCGGTGGTCTGGAGCGATGAGTCATGGTGCCTTTTACATAACATCCACAGGTGTATATGTGTCACTTACCTGGGGAGGAGGTGGCAGCAGGATATACTTGGTGAAAGATGCATGCTGGCAGAAACAATATCTTGCTCAGGGCAGTGTTCTAAAAATACAGTATATTTTAACATTTTATGGCCACACTGTATTCTTTCTTCTTCTTCTTCTTCTTACTGTTACTATTATTGTTATTATCTTTATTTATAAGCTTATGTGAAAGTGACTTTAGACTAAATTAGGGCTGCACAATTAATCAAATTTTGATTGTGATTTTAATTTTGCCTTCTCACGATCATAAAAACGCTGTAAACAAAGAAAAACTATGAATGTTGCGTGTATGTCAATGCTACATGCCATGTTTCGTTCATCACTGAAGCCAGAACAATCCTGAAGTGGACAGACTGGTGGACAGGAATGCATGTAGACTGGGTATTCTTCTTCTTCTTTTCGGTATTATTATTAGAATATATTTTTATTTTATTCCTTTACTTGTTTTTTTTTTCTTTCTAACATGTCCTGTCCAGCATCATAGCAGCAGAATGGGGATCTGACTGCTGTATTATGCCGGGCGGATTTGCTTTGCCAAGAGGAGCTTTATGGGTATAAGGCTCCTCTTGATGTACAAATATTATGCTTTACTTATTTATTTGTTTATTTTTTCTTTGTAATTGTTATATTATTGGATTTACATGTTATTGCTGGACCTGACAAGAGGGAAAAGAGAAGGGGACAGAGAAAGGAGAGTGAAAAAGAAAGAGAGAAAAGAGAGCTGATAGAAAAAGAGAGAGCTGCTGCACCTGTAGAAAAACAAAATGCCGCCTGCAACATCTTCAACAGAAACAAAGCTGACGATCATTAAGACATCTGATAGACAGGCAAACTGGAACAGACAATAATAATCACAAACCAGACACTGACCGCACAGAGGAAGGAACAGCTGTAGTTAGGGGTGATGTCACAGCATGACATCACAGTGACGTCATCAGCATGCAGGTTAGTAAGTGTGGGAATAAGAGGTTAGATGGAAGAATGAGGAGTGATCGGTGACGAGTGATTGTGTGAATGTGACCAAGCCCCCACGAAAATCAGAGGCAGGCCGGGGGGGCACCTTTACTTGTTTCTAATTTGTTTCCGGTTGTTGTTGGTTTTTTTTTAAGGTTTACTATATTGGAGGTTGAGTTTTGGTGGTTCAATAAACACTTTTAAAAAAAATCAATGAATAATTGTGTATATTATTCAGTATTTCAATATCAATCAAAATAATTGTGATTATTATTTTTTCCATAATAGTCCAGCCCTACACAGAACCTGGAGCAGCAGATTTTGATTTATTTTGGCTCAGCGTAAAACATAGTATATACTTACCACTAATAATCATATTTTCACCATTTCTGCCTCAGAAACTTAAGCTTTTTTTTAATTATTTTGTGATCTTTCTCCCCTGTTTTACTCAATTTAACAGGATTTTTGTGTGTTGTTGGGCAGTATACACCACCACTGGTGGCTAGTTTCTTCCTGTGTTTTCCACAGCAGGTGACTTCAAAAGGAGCTCAATCTTAGCAAAATCAAATCAAATTTGTCTACAGTTGTCTTCAAAATTATTCATACCTTCCAATTAAAGTAGGGGGAAAAAAATCAGCTATCAGTGAATAAAGTTGAAAATGACAAAAGTAATAATACATAAAATTCTGTGAAAAGCATGACACTGATTTTGAATTGTGGTTCAGCAGAAATATTAAAAACAAACACACAAAAAATAAAACGAGTAAACAAGCATTATGGGGCTTCGAAGCTAAAATTAAGTTGAGCAACACTTTGAGGCAATCACTCCAATCAAGTGTTTTCTCTAATCTGCAAAAAGACTTCTACACCTGCAGACAGGTATGTTGGTCCACTGTTCATGGACCAACATTTTTTTTTATTATTATTTACAACCATATTTCGGTTGAAAAGCAATATGTTGTTTCATTAAATCATAATTTTATAAATTTTTAATTATTATTAGTTTCTTTAGTTTCCTGTTATTTGAATTACTATTGTAAATTTGGCTTTTTCTTTAGTTGGGGGGGTATCAAAATATTTTGAGGACAACTGTATATAGCCCTTTACAATAGCCAAAAGAAGGAACTCAAAGCGCTTTAACAAGAGAACAGTTTTAAAAAAGCAATAGAATAGATAAAATGAGTACATAAAAACATAAACAGTTCAGACAAACATTAAACACAATTGGAAAGTGTCACTGCTTCAGAATATGAAGAGCCAGAAGTGCTTCAAGGAAAAGAGAGAGGGCAATAAAATACAGTTAAAATAATAATAAAAAAAAATGACTTCCCCAGTTGGAATTAAAAACCAGTCTAAAGTAAGTTAAAAGGCCGAGCAGGAAGAAGATAGAGTGATAATAAAATTTGTGAGAGTAGGCACTTCAGAAGTGTAAAAATTTAACAAGTAAGATGTAACTTGATAACAAGTAAGTGGTGACACTGTATTTTTTTTTTTTAACTCTAACGTCATTGTATTTAGAAACTAATACCAACAACACAATGAAAAAGGGTTGAGAAAAGAGAAGTTTATAGAGACCTACAGTCATCCTCAAAAACATTCATACTCTCCAGTTAAAGAAAAGGTTAAATTCACAATAGCAATTCAAATAACAGTAAACTAAAGTAACTGTTAATAATAATAAAAACAAAACTGTCCCAGACACATAAGAGCACCTTTCCCATGAACAGTGGACCAAAATACCTGTGAACAGGTGTAAAAGTCTTATTGAACATTACAGAAAACATCTGATTGCAGTGATTGTCTCAAAGTGTTGCTCAACAAAATTTAATCTCCGCAGCCCCATCATGCTTGTTTATTTTATTTTTTTTGTGTTTGTTTTTAATATTTCTTTCAAATCACAATTCAAAATAAATCCCATGACTTTCATAAAATTTTTATTTATTATAACTTTTTTCAATTTCATCTTATTTCACTGGCGGCTGATTTTTTTTTTTCTTTTTATTTAATTGGAGGGTATGAATAATTTTGAGCATGACTGTAAGTATAACCATTTTTACACAACTCAGAAGGGAGCCTCCAAAGCCCCCTCCCCCCCCACCCACCTTTGAGCCTCAGACAACTCCACTGTTATGCTAATCCCTGCATACAGACCGCTGGTTATGGAAACCAGCCAAGAAGGAGATCCGGGTGTGGCCAGAGGCTCTCCAGGACTGTTTCTCCACCACCAACTGGAGCATGTTCAGACATGCAGCCACTTACAACGACTCCATAGACCTCCAGGAGTACACCGAGACCGTCATGGCCTGCATGAGGGAGTGTATGGACAATGTCAGAACCATCTCCATCTGGGCCAATCAGAAACCTTGGTTGACAGGGAAGGTCCACAGGCTCCTGAAGGCTCAGAACGCTGCCTTCAGAGCTGGGGATGAGGCGGGCCTGAGGACAGCCAGAGCCAACCTGTCACGGGGGATCAGAGAGGCCGAGAGACAGCACTCCAGGAGGATCGCTGACCACTTCAGGGACAGCAGAGACTCCAGGAACCTGTGGCGGGGCATCCAGACCATCATGGACTACAAGCGCAGATCTGCAACAACTCCCCCTCCCTGCTGAACCAGCTGAACAACTTCTTTGCTCGCTTTGAGACAGACAACAGCATCCCAGCAAAGAGGATCCCTCCACACTCCGACGATCAGGTGCTGTCAGTGTCTTCGGACAGCATGAGGAGAACACTCAGGAGGGTCAACGCCAGGAAAGCCCCCGGTCCCGATGAGATTCCTGGTCGCGTCCTGAGAGACAGTGCTGCGGAGCTCACGGATGTCTTCACGGACATCTTTAACATCTCGCTGAGACAAGCTGTCGTCCCGACGTGCCTCAAGGCCACCACCATCATCCCGGTACCGAAGAAGTCGTCCCACACCTGCCACAACTACTACCCCCCCGTCATCATGAAGTGCTTTGAGCGGCTAGTCATGCACCACATCAGGTCTGCCCTCCCCCCAATCTGGACCCCTACCAGTTTGCATATCGGTCCAACCGCTCGACCGATGACGCCATCTCCACCGCCCTCCACTCAGCCCCCACCCACCTGGAGAACAAGGACTCACACGTCAGAATGCTGTTCATCGACTTCAGCTCAGCATTCAGCACCATCACCCCCCAGCAGCTCATCATCAAACTGGTCCAGCTGGGACTCAACACCTCCCTCTGCAACTGGACTTCCTGACGGGGAGACCACAGGCAGTTCAGGTCGGCAGCAACACCTCCAGCCCCATCAGCTGAACATGCCCCCCCCGTACTGAGCCCCCTCCTCTTCACTCTGCTGACCCACGACTGCACTCCAACATCCAGCTTCAACCTCTTCATTAAGTTCGCAGACGACATGACCATGGTGGGTCTCATCAACAACAACCATGAGACAAACAACGGGAGTGAGGTGAGCCGCCTGGTCACGTGGTGCAAGGACAACCATCTCCATCTCAACGTGGAGAAGACCAAGGAGATGGTGGTGGATTCAGGAGAGGGTCTGTCCAGCATGCTCCACTGATCATCAACGGTGCTGAGGTGGAGCAGGTGAGCAGCACCAAGTTCCTGGGTGTCCACATCTCCTAAGACCTGTCCTGGGACACCAACACCACGTCCACACTTTCTCTCAATCATTTGCATGCATGCAGCCTTGTCTGTTTTCTTTTGGTTTCCTTTCTTTCTACTGTATATTAGCATAATGGGTCATGTCCCCTTACCCTGTGTTCTTTTTTACGAATGCACACTTTATCACAAAAAAAAAACATCAACTGACCTTAATTTATATGACACTTTGTCAAACACAAATGATCGACAACACATCATGACAAGGCATTACAACGGGGTAAAACAATGAAGAAGATGAAATTTAAATCATAATAAAAGCAAACTTCATACTGCTATAGACGGTGAAGCTGCAGCAATTTCGCATTAAAAAAAAGGGTGAAAGATTGTGAAAAGACCCTAAGAGTCCAACAAAAACCTCAGTCCTTGAAGGCCAGGGCTGGAAATCATTCTTGGATGAATGTGACCTTCGAGAACTCCTGTATGAGATAGCTTGGAAAAACAATGTACTGTAACATATTCCTGTCGCATCCAGAAATATAACCTGAAACTGAATTATGCACGGTGGGAGCTCATGGAACTACTTTGGTATGCAGCAGTATATTTGCTTTTAGGAGGGAGACATCTGGTTCAATGTGACAAAGATGAGGAAGACTTTCTAGGCATTTATCAGCACATGGTGCAAAAGCCAGCGTCAGTGATGGTACAGAAGGTGGAGGGAGGGGGGGGGGGAGGGGGCACGTCAGTGTCTGTGGATGATATGGATGACTTGCATATGTATGTTATTTTAGAGACACATATGCTGCTATATGACACATCTTCGCCCAGGACATGTGTGTTTTTTTTTGTTGTTTTTTTCAGCAGGACAATACAGTAGTAAATGTTACAGTATTTACTGTAGCACAACTTCTAATACTTTGGCTTCAAAGACACATAATAATGAATTACAGATTTTGATTTTAACTGCATTTTAGAATTAAATTAACAAAATCTTTTTTTTTTTTTTTTTTTTTTTACAATTACAGCCCACAATTCCAACAGATTTTAATTCCTGAAGTCTCCATTTGGTATCTGGTACTAGACTAAATCTACTGTCTTTACACTGTGAAATGTGAATATGGCTTCAATAGATTTCATTAAATGGAGAGAACTTGATTTAAATTGTTGTTGACACTAATATCAAATAAGTCATTTGAACTTTAGAGTGCAAAAGATTGAATAAATTCATATACTTGAAGATTCATTAGGTAACTGAGAGGGATGGAAAAGTCTATCATCATGTGTAAACATCTATGACGTGCAATTCTGGAGCCATCATTGCCCAGCAGCTTTACAAGGCTGAGAAATCACACTAAATAAACTTTTTCTTCCAACATGCTATGTGACGTTTCTGTCAATTTTTGGTCTATGCACCGCCTCACATGCTAGCAAGCGGAGGGAAACACACTGGCAGTTTTGAACGTGTAGTAGCTGATTCAGGAAAGAAACACAGGAATATGTTATTGGAGGAGGAGAGGAAGAAACAGAGACAGACCAAGAAATAAGGCAAGAGTCTAGGTAAGACGGTGTTTTACTGGCTGGAGAAAGCTCACAGTACAAGTAGGATGAAGATGGATGCTGGATAAACCATCGATAGCGAGTGAAAACTTAGAAAATCTACATAAATTCAAAATGTTCTTTAAATAGAATCAATATCATTAAGATGAATACATGAAAAAAAAGTAATGGAGTTGGAGGGGTTTCCCCATCACTGTTCACTTCTTTTAATAAACATATTAGGAGTAATTCATTGTATGCAACGTTGCACTTTACTTTTACTTCGGGAGCTTAGTAATAGTTGGAATTACCTTGGGCGTGGTGGATAACCAGTGGTCTGGCGGATGACCTGGGTCTAGAAAAATAAGCCAGAGTCCCATCTGGATGACCTGGGGCCTGTGGCCCTTGTAGGATCGCATTGAGGAACCATGATTTACTGTGGGGTGATCATTGATTCAAATGAATTGAAAACGTTTCTAATGGTGTTAGTGAGAAAATACATAATTTACAGTCTGATAAACCAAAATGTTCTAAGTTTTTTGTTCCTTTTCTGCTTTTCCTCACCGTTATAATGAAAAACAGGCACCAGATCAATTAAAGGCAGGGTGGTGAGGTTTTCTAGGAGCATTTTTTACTATATTGCTTAAAAATTCCTTCACACCCCGATTGCAGGCAATTAATTAAATGTTCTGACACAAAAATGAAATAATTAGTCACCTGTGGAACAGACAGGACAGAAAAAAAACGCCATCCAATCGTCTTGCACAGTCTTAACGATTGAATGATGTGTCCATCAAAATCAAATGCCATTTATCTCTCCCCCTCCCCACCCGCGCTCGCACTGCCCGTGAATGTCTCACAGTGTAGATAAATATGGCAATTCACTGCTTTTATCTGTGCAGCTGTTTGCTCTCGAAATCCACCAAAAAGAAAAATAACCAGATGTGGATCAAGTCATGGAGGTGTTGATGACTGCAGTGTGGATGTTTTACCGCAGGAGGAGTTGGAGGTGCATGGCGAATTATCTTTTTTAGAAACATGGTTCCTCACCTGTTTATTAGCAAGCTAACAAGCTAGTCACTCAGCTGTTATCGGTTATCTTCACCAACCTGCTCGTAAACCATCGGCGCCCACGTTCCTGCGCTCTGCAGGCGTTTTTTCTGGCGGGTGTATTTTTTAAAATGTAGCTTCCACGAACCATTTTTCCAGGATCCCTTCGCCTTCCTTTAAGTGATCATATTGACCTCATATCAGCAAACAGAGGTTACCTGTTATAATGTTGATTAATGATCAAAAATAAATTATTTTATTTCATGTTGGTATTGCCATGTGACTGCTGTTTTTAAACAGCTATACAGGCAGCTGTTAAACGGTGATGTCTGGTCTGACGTTGGTTTCAGCAAAAAAAAAAACACACACCTGCTGCAAAGTAACAGAAATTTTCAGTTCATCAGTGAAATCATCGTGTGTGTTGGAAAATAAAAAATAAGATTTTATGAAGTATCTTCTAAGTTATGTGTAATGAATCATATCAAGTCAGGGTTCCCACGAGGTCTTAAAAGTCTTAAGTCTTAAATTTTCAAATCTACATTTAATACCTTAAAAAGTCCTTAAATTTGACCGTTGTGGTCTGAAATTTCACCTGGTAGATCATAAATTCTTACGCTTTAACAGATATCCGTCATTTAGAAAAATGACAGTAAAAAACAATAACAACTAAAAAAAAACCAACAGATCCACTTGTTTTTCCCAACCAACAAATCTTGACAGAGCCTTTGTATTAGTCAGTCAGGAAGAGATTTGGGCGGGTCTTTGCAGAACCGTCACCTGTCAGCCTGAGGTTTGCGTGTTTGTGTCAGGGTTATTATAGTTAACTAAAACTAAGACTAGAACTAAAAGTAGCAGTGAAAAATTTTTTTCGTGAACTGAAATAAAAATAGAAATGAAAATTAAGAACAAACTAAAACAAAATAGAAACTACAAAGAACAATGCAAAACAAACTAAAACTAAACTGAATTGTAGATAAATTCAGCTTAATTTTCGTAGTCGTTTCGTTTTCTCCCTCGATTAGACGTGAGATGCCTGTCCTGCGGCAGCTGCTGTTCTTCCACTTTTCCTCCAGAGGGTGGCAGTATAGCGGCTATAATCTGCAGCACCTGGGAACTCTTTGTATTTTTTCTTCTTTTTTTTTTTTTTTATCCTCACCCCCTCATAAAAAAACCCTTTCATCCCATTTAATACCAGATGGCGCTGCCGTATTAGATATTAATCTTTTACTTATTTCCTTCCACCCTCCCCAAAAAAAAAAAAAAAAAAAAAAGAAATAAAGATAATTATTTTCCCTCTCTCCTCCATCTTTATAATGTTTTTTATTTTTCCGACACCTCAATTATTTCATTTCATTCTATTTCTATGTATTATATCTGGTTTTCTTTTTGCCTCTTCCTTGCCCTCCCCTTTGCGTGGTGTGGTGTTCCTCTCTTCCTTCTTTCCACTCTCTTTTTTTTTTTTTTTTTTTTATTTCTCCTTCATCAGCCTCCTTTTGCCGCTTTATTAAAATTATTATTATCAATTTTTTCCTCCACTTCCCTTCTCCCCCAATAAAAAAAAAAAAATTATTTTTTAAAAAAATAAATAAAAAAAAAATTATATTCTTAGAAAAAAGTATATATAATAAATAAAAAAACACACAAAAAATTTTATTTCCCCCCCCCCATCAAACACAACCCCTTTTCCCTTTACCCAAACCCAAAAAACATCAATCATATATCATCTTATTCATCTCTTCTTAAAAACACACCCCCTCCATCTCTTTCTTGATATTATATATATTCCCCCAATCACCTCTTTTTTTAATACTACCTTTATTTTACTTTTAAATTTGAAATAATTCCTGCCGTAAATTATTCTCCTTCCTTGTCTTTTATTATCTCTTATATTTTTCCCTTCATTCACCTCTTTTTCCATATATTCCCCTTCTTTATATATATATATTTCCCCTCCCACTCTTATTTTTTTTTTTTTTTTTTTTATTTGAGACACCAAACCTAACCCCCCCCCTAACTTTTTAAATAGAAAGGGAAAGGAAAAGAAGAATTAAATTAAATTGGGGGAGAGAAAATTAAACTCTTTTCCCCCTCCCCTCCTCCCCCCCCCCATTTTTTTTTAATATTTTTCATATCTTTCCCCACGATGCTTACCCCCCTCCTCCTTCAACACGGCCGCCAGAGTTTCTCCTCTTCCCCGGTTGGTTTCCCCCCCTTTTTTTTTTAAAAATCACAGATTCCCTATTTCGGGTAAAACAACTCAGAGTTTTCATTAAACCTCTTCGTGCAACAGACCCTAACTAGAAGAAAGTGCTTAGCAGACAAAAATGGCTAAAGTTGCAGCAGGTTGAAAACGCCACAGCCCAATATTGAAGTATTAAGAATATGAACCACTAGTCCTTATGAGTAAGTTTATTGTGATGAAGACTGATGGCAATGCAACTAAAAGGGAAAAATCTAATAAATTTCAAGTTCATTTGTGAAGTTCTTACAGAGACGCTCGTGAAAAGTTTACGGTTACACTGAAGATATGTGGTGAGAGCTGTATGTGGGCTGATTTTATAGCTGCCTGTTTGGATATGGGCCTGTTAAGAGTTGAAGCAAAAGTTGGATTTACATTCAAATTATTTAAATAATTGTAGTTTATGAATTAAAATAAAAGGATTTGATAATCCATATTTTGTGTCTCACATTCTTCCATCCTTTTCAACATCTACATTTCAAGGCTTTCTCTTAATACCTGAAAAACTAAGACTAAAACTAAAAAAAACTAAACTGAAACTAGTCAATTCCTCAAAATAAAAACTAAACTAAAACAACTAAATCATTTGTTGAACTAACTAAAACTAAACTGATTTTTTAATTTTTTAAAAAAAAGGAATCTGAAAAACTAACTAAAAATAAAAACTAATGAAAATTTCAAAACTATAATAACCAACATCTTCTAAATCCATCTTCAAAGAAAATTTCAAACGTAGGTAATGATGGCCAAAAGTTGTTGTTCAATTTATCTTTTTTGACAATATCTTTGAAAATGTAGAGGGATCTGTGTTTTTGCCAGCATGGCCGTGAAATAGGCATTGAACTATGTTCCAGGTGGTCTTAAAAAGGTCTTAAAAAGTCTTAAATTTAACTTGTTAAAATGTGTGGGAACCCTGCAAATTTCCTCTACAACCTCGTGTACATCCAGCATCAAGATCATATAAGTTCTACAAACTCAAATCATTCTAGTTAATTTGCAACGAGTTTGCATATTTTTTTTGTAAAGCAAACTTGTTAAATTTTACAGTCTACTTGAGTCGTATCAAAACTAAGGTCATTGGAGGATTGTTTATGTCCACTTTTAAGATTAATTTTTCTCTCTTGTATGATTCCTGTGCCACTGCCTGACAGCTGTTTGTGAAAATCCTGTTTTTTCACTGTTATTTATTGAAGTTTCCTCATATAAAACTCAATTTTATCTCCAGTGGAAATACATCAATAGATATAAAGCTGCTTACACTGGGGCAGTTATCTGGGATCATAAAACACACAAAACAAAAACAATAAACCTAGGGCTTATAGATCCAGTATCTGCTTAAGGGTTTTATGGAGGAGTGCTTGTTTAAATCTGCTTTCCTAGAAATTAGAATTGATGCTATCATGCTGTCTTTATAGATAATTCTCACCAGCTCTATATTAGTTTTGTCAAACCAGCAAATTATGTGTTGTTTGTGCACTCCATGATTACAATAAAAATCTCTAAATGATAAAAAAAATCCTTTAATACAAATTTACCTCACACAGTTACCTCACCTTTGTCTGGAAGGCATCCTGTGCCTTAGTTATTTCCACATTCACCTCACATCCAGTCTAATTAGAGACAAGAATAGAAAAATTACTGCAAGGTTGCCTCCTGTCAGTGTTCATTTCAGAAAATACTTCGAATGGAGGGCTTGATGAGGGAGGTGTCACATATCAACCGCAGCCTCGCCAGATGGTTCAGCTTACTCTGCTGTAAGGCAAAGGCATGACCCCCATGTGTACTCTGGATATTTACTCCAGTGAGCTGTCAAAGCTTAAAAGGTGCCCTGTCAAATCTAATTTATGTAAAGGAGAGATTATTGTCCGCTTTGAGAAATAATCTTGATTGATTTGAAACACAGGCATTGCAAAATTAAAATGTATACATTGGAGTCTTTCTTGAGTTTGTGGGTAGGTCTCCGAAATGATATTGAAACCATGACTCACTAAAACTCTGCTTTAAAGCTCATGAGATGTCGCTGCAGAACATTATGAATCAGTTCAGTGTCACGGTTTGTGTCAGCAGAGGAGTATACAGTACACACTTCACTGAGTTTAGGTGCTGTCTCTGAGTTCAAAGCCAGCGGAAAAAAAGTCCAGGCCGAAGGAATCCCCGCAGATGGAGCTAAGCCGTCCCTGAGGTTCCAACAGAAATGTGCTCAGTGTCTCCGGCTTTGCTGCTCTTGTTCAATCCCTTCTACCTAAAGTGGTCCTGGGACCGTGGCACTCTCTGAGGCCTGTTTCTGTTTTGTCACCAGTGGTTGCAGTCGGAACGGCATCCGGCCAACTTCAGTGATGTGGTGGAGGAACTGTTCCAGGTTATCCCTGATGAGGTGCTGTACGTGGACGCTAGCCCTGAGCGCTGCAGGAGCTGTGCCGTGGTGGGGAACTCCGGGAACCTGAAGGGGTCCCATTACGGGCGCCTCATCGACTCCAGTGATTTCATCATAAGGTCAGCGGATATCTTTTGCTGTGATATTTACCCACTTTGACAATATTAGATAGATGTGGTCTCATTCTGTATCTGCTGAGAAGAGATTCTAAGACTTTGAGTTGCTTCACTGTGTCCTTCAGGGCATAAATGAAGTTTTATCATATCATTTCTTTTCTTTGTTGATAGCATAAGAAGTTGAGCCCTCAGGTTATTCCACTGACTGTAAACAAGCAAGTTGTCAGCAGGAATATCATTAGCTTTTTGCTCAAACAGAAAGAATGCTTCCAAAATGGTGAAAATGCCTCCTCATTATTGACTTGGAATTGGGAAATTTTTTGTAACTGATTTTAACATTTATATAAACCTGTCACTAAATATAAGGAGAGTATGGCAGGTGTAAAAGGGAGGGTGTAGAGATCCATATTGTGATCTCAAAATTGTTAAATATATCTACCCATCAGGATGACACTCAAAGTTTCCATATACACTTACTGGACATTTAATTAGTAATAATAATAATACATTTTATTTCATAGCGCCTTTCATGGCACCCAAGGACGCTTTACATAGAAACAATAAAACACAAAGGTAAAGTAAAAGCCAAGGATTAAAAAGAACAATTTAAAAGCAGTAAGAATGTGACCAGATGGTGTTACAGATTATAAGCAGTTTTAAACAGGTGGGTTTTCAGTCCGGACTTAAAAAAAAGGGAGAAGCTGTCGATGTTTCTGAGGTCTGGGGGCAGAGAGTTCCAGAGTACTGGGTTGGACCCCTTTTTAACTAAAAACACTGCCTTTGTGGAGGAAATTTTATTGTTTATTTCATACTTTCTTAAGACCAGCATACACTGTACGATTTTTGGCCATTTTCAAGCCGATTTTCCAGTCGTGCAACAATTTGGGGGATCTGGCCGACTCTTGCCTAAATCGTGTCGTGTGTCGTGCAGTATACAAGGGGGTCACGAGAGGCGATTGGCACCTCACGACGAGCTCCTGATCAGAAATCGTGTGTCGCAAGAAACTCAAACATGTTTGATGTTTTGGTCGTGGCTTGTGAGTGAATCACATGTTAAAGAAGTGACACGACCAGACTGAGAACTCTTTCCTCAGAGCTTTTCACATTTCGCATGCGCGAAACAAAAACGGAAGTAAACTGGAAGCAGCGTGGCAACCTGGCTTGTTATTTGGATGGAGTTCTTGTTGTAGGACCAACAAACTGCGAAGCCCATGTCTGGTCAGCCAATTTCTTGTCCACACACGACGTCACTGACTTTTTCTTTTTGGCGAATTCTTTACAAAGAAGAGTGCAAATCACCAAGGCGATAGCATACTGTTGCTGTTGTTGTCTTCTTGTTCTTTTTCTTCTTGTTCTTCTTCTACTACTAGCCTACCTTTATTTATTGTGTTGCATGTCGGGTTTGTTCAAGACTGTCTTTGAGGACATACAGGGTGAGTGGTCAGATCGCATCCGAATGTCGGTTCGTACAGAGTGAGGACATAATGTAGATTGCAAGCTGTGAACTTTTGAACTCTGCTGCTGATTCGCACAATTTGATTTGGGGCTGCGAGCAAAGGTTGAAAATATCGCACAGTGTATCCCATGCTTTAGAAACATGTGTAGCCCAAATAAGTAGTACAGTAGGTACTTGTGCCTGAGAAAATCTTATGAAGTCATTGATCCTGCAAGACCAATTCACATCTTTAAGCTAATCCAGAGTAAGCATAGACCAATACATCGGCCGGTGGATATTTTAGGCTGATATTTGCGTATTTTGGCTGGTATTGGCATCAGCCCATACGTCCGGTGTGTTCGTCAAGACCCCCATTCGGCATAATTAACTAACTTTTTTTATTCAATTCAACTTTATTTGTATAGCATCAATTCATGACAATGTCACCTCAGAGCGCTTAACAAACAAGTCAGATTCATAATAGCCTAGCTAAGGAAACCAACAGATTGGATTGAATCTTGACTTGACCCGGTCCAATCCCCCATCCTGAGCAAGCACAGAGTTTTATATACAGTCATGCTCAAAATTATTCATACCCTTCAAGTAAGGAAGGAAAAAAGTGAAATAAGTTAAAATTGACAAAAGTAATAATAAATAAAAATTCCATGAAAATCATAACACTAATTTTGAATTGCGGTTGAAAAGGAATATTAAAAACAAACACAAAAAATAAAACAAATAAACAGGCATGGTGGGGCTCCAAAGAAAAGAAAATTTTGTTGAGCAACACTTTAAGGAAATCACTGCACTCAGGTGTTTTCTGTAATGTTAAAAAAAGACATCTACACCTGTTGACAGGTGGTGATTAGAGTCATGGACATGTCAAAGATTAGCAACAAAACTGACTAGATGTCATGCAGACTTTTTGTGTAATATCAGATGATTTCTCTGGTGATCTTCATGGCCAGTCAGTGTCCACACTGACTTCCATTAAAACTATATACACTGTATTGCTAAAAGTATTCACTCACCTCTCTTTGACTCACATATGAGCCTAAGTGACATCCCATTCCTAATCCATAGGGTTCAAGATGATGTTGGTCCACCTTTGCAGCTAGAACAGCTTCAACTCTTCTGGGAAGGCTGTCTGCAAGGTTTAGGAGTGTTTATGGAAATTTTTGACCATTCTTCCAGAAGCGCATTTGTGAGGTCACACTGATGTTGGACGAGAAGACCTGGCTCTCAGTCTCTGCTCTTATTCATCCCAAAGGTTTTTCTATTGGGTTGAGGTCAGGACTCTGTGCAGGCCAGTCACGTTCCTCCACACCAGACTCTGCATCCATGTCTTTATGGACCTGCTTTGTGCACTGGTGCACAGTCATGTTGGAAGAGGAAGGGGCCAGCTCCAAACTGTTCCCACAAAGTTGGGAACATGGAATTGTTCAGAATGTCATGGTATGCTGAAGCATTCAGAGTTCCTTTCACTGGAACTAATGCCCCATTTCCACCATCCCTTTTCTGCTCAACTCACCTCACCTCGCCTCGGTTATTGGGCTTTTCCACTGGGGGTTTTCCGAGCTGAGGTGATACGGTTTCTGTACCTCCTCTGGCGAGGTTCTGAGCGTGCTGAAGCGAGCTATGTCTGACGTCATCTCACTGCATGCCACCTATTGGCCAAGGGGTTAGCCAATCGGATGTCAGGGTCAGAGAGTGACATCATTAAATGAGCGACAGTTCACACTCTCTACCAGTAAGCGGCGGTAATGCAACTCATGAATTGTTAGCCAGCTGCCGGTAAAAACAGCAACAGAGGAAGAAGATGAGAAGAATTAATCCGGGGGGAACGGATGAGATCATTATTGGTGCTATCATTAGATGCACTCATGTGGTGTAGGTGGTAGCAAGTTTGCCTTTCAACTCAAAGGTTGTGTGTTCAACTCACTTTTCTTCCGAACAATTTTTTTTTTCTCCACAATCTTGTTGAGATAGATAGAAAGAAAGATAGATGGATGTATTCAGATTCTGCTTATTATGGTTGCTGCAGATAGATAGATAGATAGATCGATATGCGCTCGTAAGGGAGTGATTTCAGATTTGCAACAAGATTGTAGAGAAAAAAAAAAGAATTTCATTCGGCTGAAAAGGGTGTTGAACCAGGGCTCTCCAGGGTATAAGGCAAGATTGCTACCACCTACACCACATGAATTCATCTACAACTGGTGTCACTGATGATCTCATTCATTCCCTCCCACGTTACTTTCTCTTCATACTTTTTCTTGTCTTTTCCCTCTGTTGTTTTTACTGGCGGCTACTAACAATTAATGAGTTGCGTTACCGCCACCTACTGGTAGGGAGTGTGAACTGTTGCTGCTGTCGTTTGCGTTGCACAATCTAGTACGTTGCAGCGGCTTCATTCTTACCCCGCCCACTTGTGGTCGGGGTAATGGATTGTAATTGAAAAGCTACCAAGCCAAGTTGAATTGAGTTGAGTTTAGGTGAGTTGAGCTGACCTGCGTTAGTGGAAAAGGCCCATAAGGGGCCAAGCCCAGCTCCTGAAAAACAACCCCACACCATAATCCCCCTCCACCAAAGTTTACACTTGGCAGAATGCAGTCAGACAAGCACCGTTGTCCTGACAACTGCCAAACCCAGACTCGTCCATCAGATTGCCAGAATGAAAAGCATGATTCATCACTCCATAGAACGCCTCCACTGCTAGTCAAGTGGCGGCAGCTTTACACCTCTGCACCCCACACTTTGCATTGCACTTGGTGATGTATGGATGGATGCAGCTGCTCCACCATGGAAACCCATTCCATGAAGCTCTCTGCACACTGTTCTTGAGCTGATCTGAAGGTCACATGAAGTTTGGAGGTCTGTAGTGATTGACTCTGCAGAAAGTTGGCCACCTCTTCACACTATGCGCTTCAGCATCCACTGACCCTGGTCCATCCGTTTACGTGGCCTACCACTTCCTGGCTGAGTTACTGTCGTTCCCAAACACTTCCATTTTCTTATAATACAGCTGACAGTTGACTGTGGAATATTTAGGAGCGAGGAAATTTCATGACTGGATTTGTTGCTCTGGATTTGTTGCACAGGTGGCATCCTATCACAGTTCCACGCTGGAATTCACTGAGCTCCTGAGAGCGACACATTCTTTCACAAATGTTTGTAGAAATAGTCTGCAAGTCTAACTGCTTCATTTTATACACCTGTTGCCATGGAAGTGATTGGAACACCTGATTTCCATAATTTGGAAATATTTTTGACAGTATAGTGTATGTTAATCTTACTGTCATTACAGTTTAAAACGATGCATTCTTCAAAGTTAGCATTTCATTTGAAAGAGAAGTAGTGATATTTCACATTTTTACTGGATTCCCCCAGATTTACCTCTTTGTCCAGATGCAGCAAATCCTGGTATATTTTACTTGTTTTATGGAGCTATGAGGAGCGAGTGCTAAGAGTAAGAGCGTATGCCCACTAGAATTAACTTGACTACACCACTGTGCATTAGGCATTTGTTAAAATGACTGATTTATTTACTGTCTGTCTAATGATGCACGTCAGATTATGTAGATAGTATGCACCCATCGCAACTCTGAAACCACAGATCACCCACAATATTCAATACCTACCCCATAACCTCTTAAACTGAGTTAATATTCAATTCAGTCCATTTTTACCAAGTACTTCTTGCTTCTTTGTGTGCACCTTTTAATGTCCATCTACTGGAACACTCATTACTTCTGTCTCTAATGCAATTATTTCTACCGTATCCTCTGCTTGGCTAAGAAAAGCAGCTGGAGACTCTGCTTCCTAAATCCTTGCTCCGTGCTTTATAAACGTTTGAGAAAATTATCTCAGCAAAGTAGTAGATTAAAACAATGGTGTTTGAATATGCAAACATTTATCTCATGCCTTTGGGCAGCAGAAAACAAGAGTGGAGTTTATCGCTCAGTAATCTGTCACACCAATTCCAGCTTGGCAGACACAAATGAGCCAAAAAAAAAAAAAAAAAAGGAAAACACAACAAAAAGATTTTCACAGGGGGATTGTGAGGGGTGTTATCTGCTACAAAAGTACTAGTTTGTGAGTAAAATTAAGCTGATTTGGATGTCAAAGGGTAAACAAATGCTTTCACTCAGATTTCATCATTGATAATTCAGGCTGGACGAAATCAGATGTGATTATTAATGAAGTTGAAGGCTGAAGTGGAGGAATGAGTGTATTCCTAAAGGGCTGTTTTTCCTTAAATTGTTCACAGAATCTTATTCAACACTTTTGAGGAGTGCATTTGACATCACTTCAGTCAGCGCTCTGAAAAAGTTTCTTTACTGAAATGCCCTTCAGATAATAGAAATAGTTAAAAGCAACTTTGATGGATGTTATGACACACTTTTTTTAACCAAGTGTATCAGCTGAAGACGTTACAGAATATTGATTTTAAAAATGTCCCGGAAACACTCAGAAAAGAGGAATAAATATGCAGAGTACAGTTCAACAGATCCTCTCCAGCCTCCTTCACAGACTATTATGAATATTGAATGACGGCCTATAAACTCAAGCGTGGAGTTTTCTGTGCAGACTTCAGTGGAAAAATGGATCACAGTCATAAAAGAATCATTTACATTTGCCTCCATTAATAAAATAATTTTATTTAAACAAAAAAAAAAAACACTTTTGAAGAATTTATGTTACCCAAATGTTAAAATTTGATTTGGATTGTGTGTATTTTTGACGTTACAAAGCTTTTGATTGAGTATGTGATCCTTAGATATATATGGGGGCTATTTTGGTCATCTTCTTATAGGGCATTTACAATCATACAACACCTAGTCAGTTTCTGTATCCAGATAAGTCAATTTTAGGCACAATATGCATCAAATGCATCAAACTTTACTGTATGAAGTTAAAAGGTGGAGAAAAATTAAGTTACATTTTTACCTCACAAAGCTTTGTTAAAAGGCAACATCAAGAAAAGTCCAACACGAGAACCAGAATGTGGAAATAAATGCTTTTTTTTTTTTTTTTTTTTTTTTTTTTGTTGTTTTTCATATCGAAATCATTATGAAATCGTAATTATATAATCAATCCAAAAAAATATCATCAGTGAAAAGCATGTTATCTTTGAAAAGTATATCAAAGCACAACATGAAAAGCCAATTCCTTTACATAAATCCATTAACTCAACAGCTTAGAATACCAGGAGTCTCATGGAATAATTATTATTAACATTGAACTCCTTGGACACAGTTCCATACAGATGCGAGCATGAAAATGTTCCCATTTCTGCCGACTGCCAGCCACTTACCAGCCACTTACCAGTGACTTGTCTACTAATTCAATCACACAGAGAAACACCTGTGTGCCCAGGGGAAACAATTTCAGAGCATAAATGAATGCCCAGAACAAGGACGTTTCCACACGCCAAGTTTGGACACCATGCGTGATGACGTATTCGCAGGACAAATCGTTCAGCCAGTGATAGTGCAGTAATAGGGGATTATCACGCTTCCGTGTTCCGAACTTCCGGTTTTAAACAGTTAGACAGCTCACTTCCGGTTCAGTTCAATTTCCCTGCTTTACTTCGTAGATAACGTGAATAAACGCCAACCCTACTGAAATTTTCACGGATTCCAGACTGAAGTGATACTAAGGAGGAAGTGGATCAAAGCGATTCTCCAGAGTGAAGGGCCGAACTTTATAATAAAACAACGTAGCATGTTTGTTTGCAGCCGGTGGGGCACAACACCGGCATGCTAGCATTAGCCAGCTAGCGTTTACCGACGTGCTTAACTTTGTGCGTCTTAAAACACACATACATCTGAAAATCGGGTCTGTACCCCCCCGTTTCCAGTGGAACAACTGGGGACTGCCAAGAAAGGAGACGCTTTCAGATGCTTGTGTGTTTTCAGCCGCACAAAGTTAGGCACGTCATCAAGCTGGCTAATGCTAACCTGCTAACAGTAGTCCGCCAGCTACTACTCTGTTAAACTTTGTAAATCGGATAAACGCCAATGCCAAGTTTTCATTCCAGACTGAGTGATGCTGAGGAAGAAGTGGATCAAAACGACCGATTCGCCGCAGTGGAGGACCGAACTTTATAATATAACGATACACGTTTGTTTGTGGCCGGCAGACTATACAGTCGTGTTAGCCTGTAAGCATTAGCCAGCTTGATGACGTGGCTAACTTTGTGTGGCTGAAAACACACAAGCATATGAAAGCGTCTCCTTTCTTGGCAGTCCCCAGTTGTTCCACTGGAAACGGGGAGGTACAGACCCGATTTTCAGATGTTTGTGTGTTTTAGGACGCACAATGTTAAGCACGTCAGTAAACGCTAGCTGGCTAATGCTAGCATGCTGTGAAGTGCCGGTGTTGTGCCCCATCGGCGACAAACAAACGTGTGTTTTATTATAAAGTTCGGCCCTTCACCGCGGCGAATCGATCGCTTTGATCCAGCTTTTGATCCAGTATCACTTCGGTCTGGAATGAAAACTTAAGTATGTTTGTAGTTTATCCGATTTAAACAGTATAACAGAGCAGGAACGGCTGTCGTTAACATGGCCCGGAAGAGGAAGTGTCCAAAAGCCGGGAACTTCCGGTAAGCGTGATAATCCCCTATAGTGCACTATTACTGCACTACTTCTGGCAGAAAAAGGAGGAACTCTTTCATGCCCGCATCTGTATTTTGATGCCTCAGAATGAAATGTGGAGCACAATAAACAATTATTAAAGGTGCCATGACATCAAATTTCACTTTTCTGGGGTTTTTTTTCGGTGTATAATATGATCTGTTGTGCACTGATGAGGCCATGTGAATGTCCAGAGTGAGAATCAAAGTTCCTGTTTATGGTCTGTCAGCTTTGTCTCTCTGCTCAGAAACAGTTGAATCAGACAGCAGGCTATCATTCTACGTAGTTCTATCATTCTACGTAATTTAATTGCTCCAATAAGAGCACACTATCAAGTAAACAGCGCCCCCCCCTCCTCTCTCTCTCTCTCTCCTAACGGTTTATGCACCGTCCGCTCCCCCCCCTCCCCCTCCCCTGTCTGATTCAGCTTCGTGTATGGAGCTAGTAGTAACTTCTGTGCAGTCAGGTCAGGATTTTCAAACAAATGGATTTAAAAGCAAACTTCTGCAGCAACACTGAGGGAGGCGACCACAACCTTGTCATTACCTGTAAGTTTATTTATTTTCTAAATGCTGTCTTGTCTGATAAACGTAGCTCACACTGTCTAAAGTGCCCATGTTGCTAGCAGTTAGCCTTTAGCAAACTCCGACCGCAGCTTGACCTAGATTCTCCAAATAAGGTCATAGCCAAATAAGGTGTAGCCAATCAAAATGAAGTCAACGTGGTCTCCGGGTAAAGCTCCACATCATCACCGGACCCAACTGTATTACTGAGGAAGTGAGGTCTGGCGTTTCAAAACAATACTCCGCTGTAAAAAATGCAGTTTTTTTCTTTGGAGTATTTACATATGCAGTAATGCCAACAACATAAACTAGTTTTTAACTGCTATGTCATCACTCCTTTAATTACATGCGAGTGCACAATGATGATTGCTTTCAGTTTTCATGATTTTCAGTTCCCATAATACAGCTTTCATTCATATTTTTCAGCCTTCATTAAACAATAGTCACTTTACAAACCAGTAAAACTGTTTGGTGAAATAAAGCCGTAAAGCTTTTAGAGAATGTTCACTCATACAAATACATTAATGACATGGGCACAGTGTTGGTTTTTTAACTTCTATCATTTAAATCTTGCTTTTAATATCACATAAAGCAATTTGTTTGCATATTGTGCACTCAGCTGACATTACAAGGTACGTCTTTCTAGTTCTGGTTTTGATCCCTATTTTTCCTTCAAAACTGTGTTAATTCTTCATGTGGTTCCCCTGGGGAGGGGGTTCAAACAATTCCAACAGTGGCCTTCCTGTGTGGGGCTTGCATGTTCTCCCCTTGTATGCTTGGGTTCTCTCCGGGTACTCCGGCTTCCTCCCACCATCCAAAGACATGCATGTTAGGTTAATTGATCACTCTAAATCGGCCCTAGGTATGAATATGAGTGTGAATGGTTGTCTGTCTCTCTGTGTTGGCCCTGTGACAGACTGGCGACCTGTCCAGGGTGTACCTGCCTCTCGCCTGGTAACAGCTGGGATAGGCTGACATGAAGATGACTGACATGATAGCATCACAGTTGCTGCACATCCATGATGAGAATCTCTGGTTCCACCACATCCCAAAGCTGCTCTGTTGGACAAACAGAGCCGTTAAGACAAAATAGGATGTATCCATGCTTGTAAATTCTGATTACCATCTGAATGTTGCAGAAACAATGGAGACTCGTCGCACCAGGCAACATTTTTCCATCTTCTATTGTCCTGGCACAAACAACCATGCCATTTTCAAAGTCACTTTAATCCCCTTTCTTTCCCATTCTGATACTGAAGCCGTGTCTCAAATCACACACTTGTCCAAGTGCGTTGTAATTCAGTACGTAGTGAACACTGTGTACTTTGTCTGTAGTGCACACTATTGTCGCTAAATGCTGACCTGAATAAAGCACTTCACTTAAAGGAAGTGACGGACTAGCATTGCCCGCTAACGTGAGCTAACTCTACTGAGCCAGTATAACCGCGGCCTCAAACACATGACCAGACCATAACTGTCATCAGGGAGTGAACAGCTTGGTAGCATGCTACATATACACTAATCACAAAAAGTTAGGGGTATTTGGGTTTTTGTATGATGTCAGAATGAACCTAAAATCCACTACAACCTTTCCAGGTGAACTGAATTAGACTTTCTCTAAACTTTTCAATGCACATGTTCACTGTTCAATGGCTAAATATCTATTGCACATCATTCTGGTCTCCAAAAACCGAAAGTTGAATATCCCTAACTTTTTGTGAGTAGTGTATATTACTGTAGTAATTATATCTGAATGGTTTAATCAGCGTTACTTACATCAGTACAGTACAGCCTCCGCTGCAGCGGGGTCGCCACCGCTTCATTTTCCGCTATTATTCAGCTCTAAAAACAGTTTGAAAGTCCCGCCTCTTCCGCTACGTCAGCAAGATGGTGTCTGTTTAGTGCGAGTAGTTTGAGTTCTGCACTGCATTTTTGAGCGGTTTTAGGGCAACATCCTGGTACTTTCAGAGTACAGAATTTTAGTTCAAACCGCACTTGCACTCAAAAGTAGTTACGACGTAGTTCAAGTGCGCAGATTGAGACAGACCCTGAGTTTGACCCTTAGTACATCCACTCAACCATATTTAACATAGCTGATCTAAATCTATAGTCTTTAGTTCGGTCCAAAGGCTTTGAATAGAGCAGTATTACAATAGACAGAAATGCAGTAGAGCACCCATCTTAAAAAGTTTGGACAAAAATCCAAATCCGTATAAGTCAAGAATGGTCATGGTCACATTTGTTTGTTTTTTTTTCTAATGCCATTTTTACATTATAATGACAAAACTATCCTGTCTTCCCCAGAAAACAATTCTTGTCCCAATTATTCTTGTGGGAGTGGACTGCGAACACTGTTCACTGAATTCACAATAGCAATTCAAATAACAAGAAACCAAAGAAACTGATAATAAATTTAAAAAAAAAAATACAAAATTACAATTTAGAAAAAGAAAGCATTGATTTTTAACTTTGGTAGGAAATGATAATTTAAAAAAAAACAAACATACAAAACTGTCCCAGACACATTAGAGCACCTTTCCCATGAAATGTGGACCAACGTACCTGTCAACAAGTATTTTTGAGCATCAGAGAAAACACCTGATTGCAGTGATTGCCTCAAAATGTTGCTCAACAAAATTTTAGCTTCGGAGCCCCATTATGCTTATTAACTTGTTTTATTTTTTGTGTGTTTGTTTTTTAAATTTCTTTTGAACCACACTTTAAAATAAATGTCATGATTTTCATAGAAATTTTTTCTATTATTTTTTTTCTATAAATTTGATTGTGATTTTAATTTTTGTGTCAAATGATCTCCAAACCCCTTTAATCAAGTTGAAACTTCTTTTTTTTTTTTCTCAATTTTTCGTTACAGAATTTTATCAAGTTACTGTTAAGTTAACTTTAATTTTAGTGGCTTCCACCCAGGCAATTTGTTAGGTTTCATTAACAAAAATGTTAGATTTGGAATGTCCTAGCATTGCAATAAAACTTAACAAAGTTTATTTTGGGATTTTTTTATCTACAGTATATATAAATTAGAATTATTTTATTCTTTAAATATAGAGAAACTGCTGAACAGCTGGATACATTGTTCATTTTGGATATATGCATGTTTTTCTACGTTTTTTGTATTTATTTAATTTTCAAAGTATATTTATTTTACGAATTTTATGGTTTATACACTGCAAAACAGCTACTGTATATGGGTACATATTTGTAGCCTCCTTTTTATTTTCAGTTTGAACATTTTGCGTAAATTATCAATGAAGTCATGAAGTCATGCTTAAACCCCATTAACCCTGTTAAGCAAGCTGCCAAGTCAAACGATAGACCTGTACATAAACAGAACATGGATTTTTTAAATAGCACCATATGGCTTTACTGGATTGATGGAATTTCTTATCAAAGTCAGGACTTTCCTCATTTTGTTCTGGGAACTCTCAAGGACGTTACATAACGGATTAATGTTCCGCTCCGACACCACACCACTGCAAGGGTGACTAAAGAATACTGCATGTCCAACCTGAGACTGAACCTACATCAGAATCAGCTGCCACGTTAAAACTACAGGCAGCATTTTCAGCCTGTTTGGGTGTTTTATGTGAAGCACAGAGCAGCTCTAGCATAACTGATTTTGTGGGTGATATGAACAATCTGTCAAGATTGATAGCAAATGGGTTTCACAATGATGTCGCTAAAACGAAGATCCTATCAGGAGAATAACCAGAGCGATGCTAAAATATCCAAAAGCTAATTTCACACAATATTGTTGCATGACTCTTAATTTATCATCGCACAGCTTTGACAACCCTCTGCAACATGTTGCCTCTGTCTAATGCCACATTATGACACTTATCTTCTTTGCCAGCCCTTGCTGTGACAGCAGCATGGTTTTGTCTACCAATTCAATTATAGCGTGACAGGGACAAGAGTTATTACTTTGCTATTAACAGAAAAGTTTCCTGCACAGGGCTGCTTTGAAAATGTGGTGTGTTCTTTTTATTTACCCACCCAAGCATCACATTTTGAACCATGCTTGGTTCAAACCTGTGGGCCAAAGCCAAAAGGTTTTCTGAAAGAAGCGGTGTACCACTTAGAAGAAGCCTTCAGCTTTAAATGGAACCTTGTAGGGATGGAAAAAGCATATTTCTGAATACAGTGGTATCCCTTTGCATTACTGATACCACGTGTCACTGAATTATCCTGTTTACAAACGTTAGAAGTTTTTTTTTTTTTTTTTTAAATATGCAATAAAAGATTAAGTCAGTCATTTGTTTGAACCTTTATTTAACAGACACAAGTGAAAAGATTAACTTTGAGTGTCTTCACAACTTAATGTTCATTCAGTTTAGTAGTTAAACCACAATTCAAAATCAATGTCATAATTTTCAAATAATTTTTATTTATTATCACTTTTGTCAATTTCAACTTAATTATAAAAAATCATATCAGATTAATTGCATGAAAGATGTGAGAGATCATCCAGGCTGTTCTCAGAGAGAGGTGTAAAAGCTAGCATCTGTGATGATATGGGGGTGTAATAGCATCCATGGCACGGATGACTTTTGTGTCACTGTTGGTGCAAAGTTGAATATTAGAATTTTTGCAAGACACATACGTTAAAAAGGTGATGTCTTTTCCAGGAAGTCCAGGTTTATTTCAGCGGTACAATATCATTAAAGTAGAGGGCTACATAGACAGTCGGTGTGTTGCCTCGCTAATGCCCTGCAAGTCAGAGGTTTCTTATGTTGGAAACGTCTGATGCATCGTGAAAAGGAAAAGAAATGTTGAGTCACTGACATGTTGAACACATCAAAAATATATCTTGCAAAAAAAAAAAGCAACAGCCAGCATCCTCAACTTCTAAAAGATTTAAAACTATTACTACAAGAAAGCAGATGTAATGGAAAGATTTTTTTTAATGTAGGTTTTTATATGTGTTGCTGGTATATTTTGAAGTTGCTTAGTTTAATCAAATATAGAGATTTAAATATTTATATATTTTTACAAAATTTAACAAGTCTTCTAGAAACAGATTTAGTCCTATGAGCACTTCAGGGTTGTTACGGTATAAAAATTATTGCTTTACAATTCAGAAAATTAGTTGCATAAAAATCTCTTGTTGACCAACAGTCACATACTCTGAAATTATACTGACTTGGAGTTGATATGGGGACACTGAAAACATTTCCACTATGCAATTCACCCAGAATCCTCTAAAGCCTCCTCCACAAAGTGTTATGAATATTAAGCAGCATCGGCCTATTGGCTAAAGCTTGTTTTTCTCAGCAAATCACAGTGGTAAAATAGATCTGAATCATCAAAAGAGCCTGTGCATCCTCCTTTGGCTGACAAGAGTGAAGCCGTAGCTTTTTAATTATTAATTGTTTTTATGTATGCACTCTTTGAAGCACTAATAAGTCATCCAAGTTGTTAAGTTTAGAGTTTAAATTATGTTATTTGTTCTTAAGACGGGATTATTGATGAACTAATGCATGTGATCACAACAAATCCATTTTTGGGTCATTTTATCTTTGAGCAGCTCACAAGTATGTACTGGACTTACTTCCTGTTTGTGTCTGAATGCAGATAAGAAGTACATTTTGGACACAAAGTCAGTACTTTTATCTGGTGAATGTGAAATAGAGGCAACTTTATGGAGTTGAAAACAGAGGTGGTGGAATTGCATTTCGTTGCTCTAACACATACTGTGTCAGAGATAAGGGAGACAAATTGGACCAAACAATAAACAACATTTGGCTGGTAAATGCTTGCCTCTGTTCAAGACAACTTGTGTGTAGTGGAAAAAAAACAGCATAAAGGTGAGGAGATTTGTTGTTAAAACATACTTGAACAAATAACAATACATTTGACTTAATCAATAGAGAATGGAGGACAGAAAAAAAAAAAAAGTGTCTGAGTCATTATTAAGCTGTGACCATGGAGATATACAGGGACATGTAGTGTTAGAGTCAAAAATCCCCCAACAACCATTTTATTACACCTTTTTATTTGCTTGGTAACACAAATGCCTTATCAGCCAATCACATGACAGCAATTCATTGTACTGTATTTAATTATGTAGACATGGTCAATATGACTTGTTCAAACCGAGCATCAGAATGAGAAAGAAAGGGGATTTAAGTGGCTTTGAACGTGGCATGGTTGTTGGTCTGAGTATTTCAGAAACTGCTGATCTGCTGAGATTTTCACACACAACCATCTCTGGTGTTTACAGAGAATGGTCTAAAGAAGAGGAAATATTCAGTGAGCAGCAGTTGTCTGGACCTGAATGTCTTGTTGATGTCAGAGGTCAGAGGAGAATGGGCAGACTGGTTGGAGATGATAAAAAAAAAGCCACTGGTTACCACCAAGATATTCAAAATACCATTTCTGTATTCAAAACACATCGAACTTTGAAGCAAATGGGCTACAGCAGCAGAAGACCCGACCAGGTGCCACTCCTGTCAGCTAAGAACAGGAAACTGAGGCTACAATTCACACACTCATCAAAACTTGATAAGACACAATCTGGCCTCCCCACACACACCTGATCTCCCACACATCGCCTCTCCTGTCCGATGACTTTGCTCCCCCACATCTTTCCAGCTTCCTGTCCCCCCTGTCCACTTCGTCACTATGGAGACAAGGTGGGCAGGACAATAGAAGATGGAAAAATGTTTCCTAGTCAATGAATCTCTATGTCAGCTGCAGCTTTCAGATGTTTGGTGGAAACATGACACCATGGATCCGTTCTCTGTGGTATCAATAGTTAAGGCTGCTGGTGTGGTGTAATGGTACGGGGGATATTTTCTTGGCACACTTTGAACCCCTTAAGGCTTTTTTATAGTCATCCGTAAAGTGCTCTAGGTTGGTAACGCAGAGCCTCTCCTTCGTCTCTGGCTGCATGAAATATTTCTTAAGTGTCTGTCACTCCATCAAGGGACAACGGAGATGGCAAGGGCTGTGACTGGTCCTGTAAAAACATGATTTCCAGAATTATTTCTGCTTTGACTATCACAGCGTAAACACTGGCAGTGCCATTTTTAAAACACTGACTCGCCTACGAAGACGCAGAGATGACTCCAACCAGAGAACATTCGGCTGAAAATGAGGAAATACCAAAATCTCTCCTTCGTCTCCATTTTTGCATCAAAAGTATCTCTGTTTCAATGTTATTCACTGAGAACAGTCTTCTCTCTCTGACCATTTTCCATCAGAAGCAAAATAACCACCGAGGTTATCACCACCTTTGGCATCATGGGATTAGGCCGGTCTTGCATATCCGGCACCATGACGGAGAACTATGAAGGCTCGAGGGTAGGGGTGTAATGATTCGGCTAAACAATGATTCGATTCATATCACCATTCATGGTTTCAAGTCACTGAATTGAATCGGATCGGATCGTTCTAAATGAACCAGTATCATCCATGAATGGAATCAGAAACCTTGAATCGTGATATGAATCGAATCGTTGTTAACCGAATTACTATGCCCCTACTCAAGGGGTCTCCGTGGTTACGCAATTGGATAACGCATCACGCAGTCAGGGAAGTGTAGCCTTTAGTATCAACTGAGCATCACTTTACCACCACAGCCTACCTGACTATTTTTTTGCTGACCATGTCCATCCATTTATGACTACAGTGTAGCATCTTCTGATGGCTACTTCCAGCAGGATATTGCAGCATGTCAAAAAACTCACATCATCTCCAACTGCTTTCTAGAACATGACAATGAGTTCACTGTACTCCAATGGCCTCAACAGTCGCCAGATCTCAATGAACCTTTGGTATGTTGGGGAACAGGAGCTTGTCATCATGGATGTGTGGCAACTGTGTGATGCTGTCATGTCAATATGGAGCAAAATCTCTTTCCAACACCTTGTTGAATCTAAGAGTTGAATTAAGGCAGGTCTGACAGAAAAATGGGCCCAAAACAGCACAAGAAAGGTGACCTTATACTGTAAAGTGGCCAGTGAGTGTACGTCACAGTGCTTGAACAAATGCAGTACAAGACTGTTCAGACTAAGTTTATCTGAAAGTATGATAACTAATGCATTTTTCAACAGAAATGATTGTGTTCACATTCTCTCTGTACTGCTGTCTACACCATGGACACGCTGGTGTGGTTCATCTGGAAAGAAGACCGTCTTCCTTGTTATGATTCTCTCATCATTCATGTTTACTCTGCTGAATTGAAGATCAGTCAAGCTAATCTTCTACAGTACACGATGATGTATGCCCTAGCAAATAACTTCATTAAGAAAGCTCTTTAAACCAGTGAAACTGGAATTTTTCTCTCCTCTAATCACAATCAACCTCTGCCTCTCAGCCAGAGATGATTCTCTGAAAACTTTCTCTCTGAGGAAGAAGAGAATGAACATTCTCTTTTCTCACTGAAAATGTTATTAACATAATGATATGTTCCAGGGGGCCAAACAAGGGATTACTATTCTTTTTTTTTTTTTTTTGCTGCAAGTGCTTCTTTACACTTCAGAAACCTGTCAGAAGGCTGATATGATGCACTTTGAGTGCCTTAAAACTCAATCAGAGATCAAGGATTGAAGGCTTGTTTGTCAGTATTCCTCCTTTTCTTCACTTGTGTATCCCTAAAATTTGCAATTAGGACTTAATTTTTAGGCAACACAGTCACCTCTGCAATATATGTACGTATATTCCTGCTGTGTATAGCATCTGCTGAGTGCCCAATCGTATTTTCTTCTGTATTTTTATGACACCATAAAGTCACTACAATTAATTTGGAATGAGAGAGAAATGTGTTAGAAATAAAGTAGTTGTTAAAATCGATTTTAACTTGTTGGAAGGAACGGAAAATTACATGGAACCTCTAAAAATATAATTGTAATGAGGATAATCGTCAGAATTTCAGTATAACAGTGTTAAATGGACTCTAAGAAATGTGAAACTTCCTAAATGTTGATTAAACATCAGTTATCTGTTGAAAGTGAAGGATAGATGGATGGCGTACTTAACCAGTGCACATGCTCATGGATGTAGCCTTTTAGTCCGGAGTATACCCCCATTTCTGTTTGTAAAAACTATTCAAACTGAGGGCCCCTCCCCTCGGGCTAATGGCCGCATCGCTCTTCAGCCGCAAGCCTCTCCTTCAAAGCTCGGAAGTGGGTGAAAGCAAAACCAATATTAACCCATGGCTTTCGAGCGTGCACTATCGAAAGCTCTTTTCACTACAAAATACTTCCTTTTCTTTGCTGCATCCGCCATTTTTTGATGAGGTAATCTGGTGTCAATGTTTAACTATAAGGAAGTCTGCTCCAATCAATGAGTTTATCCCAACAGAGTGCTACTGTACACCTTTAGCTCTGTCATTGGCTGGAGACAACACACAAATCTCGGCCCAAAAATGTCCCGAACACATCAAAACAAAGAGAAAAGGAGAAATACAGTCAGGGGAGGGGGAGTTGCCAACAAAATTCACCACTACAGGACTGAGCCGGATTTCACTCACACAAGTCTAGTGTTTATTTTCAGTTGGAAAATTCCGGTTTCTACCTTTAAAGATAAATTACAACCCAGCTTCTGAATAAGCCAGGTAGTTGTGTAAAATGTAAATAAAAAGAGACTGCAATGATTTGCATATCTCATTATTAGGGATGTGAATCTTGTAAAGAACTGGTTCCCAGATTCCATGGACTCGTTCAATTCTTCTTTTCTGTTCCGTGAACGTATTTGCGTGATGACGTCACGGCAAACGTGTTCCAAAGTTGGTTGTATTTCATTAGGAAATACCTCCAACATTTTTCCACACAGTATGGACAAATGTTTGTCGGAATGTTAAGTCTTTCGTACATTGCTCGGCAACAGCGGTTATGCTCAGTGGTGAGCTTCATCGTGTCTTCCACCGTGACAGGTGTTTGGGGGGCAAGGTGTTGTACATATACAACATGAACACAGAATATTCAAAGAGAGAAATGGATGAAAAAATGGTCCAGCCACTCGTCCTCAGCTAGGGCACAGTTACAGTAGGTGACTCCAACTCAAGTCCATCTAACTGCTTTACAAAACCAACAAAGCTTCTCCCACGTCCCATGGAAGCTCTGAAGAGCACCATTAACAGTACACCTGATCTTTTCTAATTTGAGATTACACATGATACTCTTGATTAGATGTATATTGGTGGGTCGGGCAGAATTTTTCCAACTCAGCAAAATCAAACGCCGTGCTAATAAGGAGGAGAGCGCTAGAGCCCTGCGCTGACATGAGGTCAAGGAAATGTTTGCCGAAGTTACCCCAAAGATGGCCATAAGAGGACAAGGAGTAACAGGGTTTCTTTTTTTTTTTAGTTTTAGAAAATAAATCAAAGAAAGAGGACCAAAACCGCTCTAATTCAGGGCAACCCCAGAACATATGGTATTGAGTTGCAAGAAGTATTTTGCATTTGTCACAGAGGGGGTCAATGTCTGGGTACATTTTTGCCCAGGCAGCCTTACAATAGTGTAAGCAGTGTAATATCTTCTAATGGTGTATATCTATCTAACTGGGTAAGACTGTGATGTGCACATATGGAACTTTTTGTGTTTTTTGATCCCGCCTGGTGATCCTGTTTTCATTGTCTTTCCAGTGTGGTTCTCATGCAAAATAACAGGAAAGATCTGTTGTCTAAAGGGGTGTGCTGACAGGCATCCTTATCAAGTGTCTGAAATTACTCTGATCAGATGGATTTGGAGCAAACATCTAGGGTGCTGTCAACATGGAACTAGGATCATCTTTTCTTCTGTTTTAAAAGGGAGAACAAATGACAGTCATGGTGATCAATGATTAATGATATTTTTAATGTCGAGGCTGTTTGCCTTCCAGCAGGATGCTTGATACGCTTTGTCTGATTATTATTCATTCCTACTCAAAATGCTCAAAGCCAAGAATACCGGTGTTCCACAACGCTGCCTCCAGTCTTCAAGGTGCAGCAAGATCACACAGCATGTAATAGCCAACTAATACTTTAAAGGTCAGTGGTGTTTCAGCACTGTCTTCATTCCACACATGCTTACAAGTCCGGTGTAGTTACCCCTGCTGCCCTTTGTAAACCTGAAAAAACTTCTGAAAGGCTTGTGCAGTACCAGCCAGCTAATGATCATGCACAAGAATGAACACTGGTTTCACTTTTATCAGTGGAGTGAAGCTGTGAGGTCAGAAAGAAGCAGCATTTGAGATGAAGGAAAGGTTTCTTTTGTATGGCTTCACACAGAATGAATAAAAAAGACTGAATTTACTCCAGAAGGAAGTCAGGGCTGCTTTCAGCACAGTAATGTGGAACTGCCTGTATCATAGAGTTGGCTTTCAACAGTTAAGATCACTAACGTAAAGATTCTAGAAAGGCTGTCTAGCCTAAATTAGAGATGGACAGTTCAAGTAAAAATACTATTTAGATTTGGTAAGTTAAGTTAGGTGGAGTGTTAAGGAGTTAAGAATACGAAATTTTTTTTTCCATTTTTGGTTTTTGACTCCCCCTTTTTCTCTTTCTTCTTCTTTTTTTCTCTGCCCCCCCGCTTTTTTTTCCCCCTCCCTATTCCTTTCTTCCTCTTCGTGTTGGCTTACACATTGTCTTGTACAGCTGTTACTTTTCAATGCACAGTGGGTACGGAAAGTATTCAGACCCCTTTAAACTTTTCACACTTTGTTTCATTGCAGCCATTTGCCAAAATCAAAAAAGTTAATTTTATTTCTCAATAATGTACATTCAGCACCCCATCTTGACAGAAAAAAAACAGAAATGAAGGAATTTTTGCAAATTTATTAAAAAAGAAAAACTGAAATATCACATGGTCATAAGTATTCAGAACCTCTGCTCAGTATTGAGTAGAAGTACCCTTTTAAGCTAGTATAGCCATGAGTCTTCTTGGGAATGATGCATCAAGTTTTTCCACACCTGGATTTGGGATCTTCTGCATTCTTCCTTGCAGATCCTCTCCAGTTCTGTCAGGTTGGATAGTGAACGGTGGTGGACAGCCATTTTCAGGTCTCTCCAGAGATGCTCAATTGGGTTTAGGTCAGGGCTCTGGCTGGTCCAGTCCAGAATGGTCCAGAGTTGTTCTTAAGCCGCTCCTTTGTTATTTCAGCTGTGTGCTGAGGGTCATTGTCTTGTGGAAGGTGAACCTTCGGCCCAGTCTGAGGTACTGAGCACTCTGGAAGAGGTTTTCTTCCAGGATCCCTCTCCACTTGGCCGCATTCATCTGTCCTTCAATTGCAACCAGTCGTCCTGTCCCTGCAGCTGAAAACACCCCCATAGCATGATGCTGCCACCATCATGTTTCACTGTTGGGATGGTATTGGGCAGGTGATGAGCAGTGCCTGGTTTTCTCCACACATACCGCTTAGAATCAACTCCAAAAAGTTCAATCTTGGTCACATCAGACCAGAGAATCTTATTTCTCACAGTCTGAGAGTCCTTCATGTGTTTTTTTTAAGCAAACTCTATGCGGGCTTTCATATGTCTGCACTGAGGAGAGGCTTCTGTTGGGCCACTCTGCCATAAAGCCCCGACTGGTGGAGGCTGCAGTGATAGTTGACTTTGTGGAACTTTCTCCATCTCCCTACTGCATCTCTGGAGCTCAGCCACAGTGATCTATGGGTTCTTCTTCTTTTCAAATTGATTTTTGTAGTTTTTGGTTCTGTTAAGTCAATCCAAGTAAATAGAACACTCACAAGATGTCACCAAAATCACTGTCCCTCAGATTATATCTAATCGCATTGAATTGTATCCCTGACTGAATATCATGATTTATACATATATATATACATACATACATATATGTATAGTGTCATGAGCTGAATATCATGTATTGTGTATCGTACCGTGTCATGAGATCAGTGTATCGCTATAGCCCTACCCTAGTCATATAGGTACATCACACATTCATAACTGTGTGAGTATAAATGTGTATTTTTCATTTCATTTTATTTATTTTTTTTTGTGTGGTGCACATAATAGTACACTGAAAGAAATGACTCATAAGATTTACTTAAAAAACCTATTGTAAGTATTTGCATGCAATTTATTTAAGTAAAATTTAATGCTGCAATATTGAGTAACACTTACTTGCCAGGATCAAGTAAATTTTACTTTCAATAAAACATAACAGTTGTGTAGAAATTAAGTAACATTTACTTAATTACATCCAAATTTTAAGTTATATCTATTTAAACGAATTAGGTAAAGTCTACTTGGTTTTTTATAGTCAGCAACATCATTGTACTAAAAATTTTAAGTAAATTTTATATGCTTGTTGTATTTGCTGTTATGAAGTAATTGAGTTGGTATTGATTATTTTCTTGTGTATGACATTTTAATTTACTTGGCTGCTTTAGGTTACCTTACTAATTAAAATTAGGTAATTATTGCCAGTTTTCTTTTGATAAATTTGACCAAATACATTTAACCAATATTCTACACATTTGATATATATTAAATATCACACAACTAAATTACAATGCAATAAAACATTTATTTTTCATTTTCAATTTTAAAAAATAGTCAAAAATAATTAACTGTTCTGACAATATTTTTTTAAAAAGAAAACAGTAAGCACAGATCAGCGCAATTTCAACATTTAAACCAGCCCACTCAACTGGTCCACTTTCAATAAAGTAATTTAAACATTAATGAAAAACAAATAATCAGCAGAATCAATTCCAGATTAATAGCTTAGGGGTGTCCAAAGTCGGTCCTCGAGGAATGAAATGAAAAACATTTATGACAGGCAACCTTCCACTTGTAATCCAAGACGAACTGGAACTCAGTGCCAAATCTGGCATTTCTTCACAAGGGTCCATGCATGATGCTACATTTTTCTCAGGTCATGACATGCATGTAGGAACGCAACTTCAACTCCAAGGTGTTTACTTTGGGACAGTTTAAGTCCATCCAGTTCCAGTAAGAGTTTTGTTTTGTTTTTTTTGGGTGGGTGGGGGGGGGGGCACTTCAACAGTGTAGCATCAAGTGGGAGGGTGTGCAAAGTTCAGGGGATAAGTCAGTCCAATGAGCAGTGAGCAAGCTTTCACAGTCCTTGTGCACCCCGGCAAAATCTTGAGGCCCTCGGCAAGGATGGCGACATTGACTGGATCCTCATCAGCACCATGGGCAACAAGTATTTTGAGGATGTGGTCCTGACATCCCTCCAGCTGTCCTCCTGCATACAATGTACAAAAAAGAAGAATGTTATTGAGAAGCAAATGAAAGAACTGCATTCAAAGAGATTATCAGGGAAGACTGAACGCAAGAATATCTGTTCCTCCGTCTACTTTCCTCTAAGCTTGAACATTTAAGGGGCATTGTGGAACTTCTCCTGTTATCTATTCACTAAAATGTCTTTTGGTCACAAGTGGTTTTTTCTTCTTTATTAATCAGTAATCACCCCCATTAACGAACTGTTCTGCTACGCTCTGAGTTTGCTGTTCACATCATTCATATATACATCAAGCGGGCGAGCCCCCCCCCCCCCCCCCCCACACACACACACACACACACTTGACATGAAGGTATACCTGATGTATGAAACCTGAAATGATGTTTTGAACCAGGCTGTAAAACATGTTTATTTCTGCTGTAAACATGTTTATTTCTGCTCTAAAGTTGGCCTTTTCAAGATGGGAGTCAAAGAAGTTTTGCTCTGTTTTGGAGCCAGCCCCTAGTGGATGAGCAGTCTCTAAGTTTCTAAGGTTACTTCCCGTGCTTCACTTTTCTCCAGCAGTTTGCCCCTTGCATAGAAGCCGAGAGAAAGACTGTAAAACATAGGTCAGGGAAAACAATATAACATCGCCATGACAACCTATCAAAGATGGGGACTGAAATAACTGTAACTTTGACTCAAGTCAACTCGAGACGGTATTTTGATGGCTTGTGACTTGACTTTGACTTGACATAACCTGTGACTTAACTTGCCTGAAGAAAAATGACCCTGGGACTTGCACACATCTATGCACCATATAGTCATGTGTACAGAAGAGATGGCAGAAAAAAATCTTGAGGCT
The DNA here is from genome assembly GCA_023101725.1 of Atherinomorus stipes. Classification (NCBI taxonomy): domain Eukaryota; kingdom Metazoa; phylum Chordata; class Actinopteri; order Atheriniformes; family Atherinidae; genus Atherinomorus; species Atherinomorus stipes. The sequence continues at coordinate 717,791 of JALJCO010005240.1, read as the reverse complement.
GAACACTATTAATGAATGGGCTATATGGTAGGGCTGGACAATTAATCGAATTTTAATCGTGATTTCAATTTTGCCTTTTCACAATCATAAAAACACTGTAATCGAAGACAAACAATTAATCCTGAAGTGAACAGACTGGTGGAGTTGTAGGAAGCAAACTGCAGGGAGTATAGAACAGGAATGCATGTAGACTTAGTAATAATTTTTATTGCTATTATTATGTTAAATAATATTCTTATTTTACTCCTTTACTTGTTTCTAATTTATTTTCGGTTTATTTTTTAAAAAGTTATATTTCAAGTTGAGTTATGTGGTTCAATAAACAGTTTTTATAAAATCAATGAACAATCGTGTATATTAATCGTAATTTCAATATCAGTCAAAATAATCGTGATTACATTTTTTTCCATAATCGTCCAGCCCTACTATATGGTCTGACTTCAGTAACTAACCAGACACGCCTGGATTAATCAATTTGTCCAGTAATGAAAGACAGGAAATAAAGGTGCTAGTTGAAGTTCAGGAAGTAGTGGAGTCATGCACATAGCCTATTCTTCAATGAATATCGTTATAATTACTTATCTGAAATTTCAGCACAAAATTTTTGCAGAGAACACATTACACCTTTATTCACAGCAATGTCTTGTTGAATCCACGACTATTTCTATATGAAAAACGCTTTTTCTCCAAATTGCTTACAAGCACAAGTTTGCACACTTTTTAAAATGCAAAAGATTTTCTTTTAAATAACTGTGTTAACCACTTTTCTATCATTTTGCAGAACCAGATTTAGGATTATGGTTCAGCAATATTAAAAAGGTGATAACAGTAATACTTCATGTAACTACAATGCAGTCCTCACTCATGCACTGCTTTAAGATTCAAAATAAAGTTTTCCAAGTTGTCACTGACAAAATACACTACTCACAAAAAGTTAGGGATATTCAGCTTTTAGTCAAGTCACAGTTTACACTACTTTTTTTTTTTTTTTTTTGGTCAGTACTCATCTTTTTGTGCAGTTTAGAGAAAGTCTAATTCAGTTCACCTGGAAAGGTTATAGTGGATTTTAGGTTGATTCTGACATCATACAACAAAAACAAATATCCCTAACTTTTTGTGAGTAGTGTAATAAAATACTATACACAACTACCATAACTATATTTCGATAAACTATTAAAACTAATGTCCGGCAGGTCAAAATTCTGCTTCCTGGCTTGAGATTCCAGCCTAGTCTTGTTCTTCCTTATGCCTGCAGTTATTTATCCAGAAGAATACTGTTAACGTGATGCCACAGCAGCCCACAGGACTGCATGGCATTATTTACTCCCGCCAGAGTCATGGAGGGATCTATGCCAAAGAAACTTTTTTTTGCTGCATACGGTACAACTTCATCTCACTAACTATCCACAATTTAATAAAATCTGTCACAAAAACACCAAATGAGATGACCACAGTTCAGTCAACAATGATAAAGAAACCAATAAATATGGCTAAAATCTTTTCTTTTTAAAAAGTTTTATAAGCTCTAAATGTTTTGATGATCTAAAATTGCATCTTTTGCACAACCATCTCATATTACAAGAAACCTACCATTTCTCCCTGATTAATTTCTCCTTGACCTGCTCTCCACTTCAACTCCAACTGTCCACTGGCTTCAAAGGGCACCCTGAAAATGAAGAGACACAATTTGTAGTATTAAAACAATGGTCTAAAATACTCAGCCACAATTTTAATATCACCATATGATGAATGAATAAGGAGAAAATGGCTAAACAAATCATACATACATCAATTCCTACTTGCCTGAATAATGACAATGCTGATTTGCTTCCTGTTAATAAACATTTTAAATTAAATTAAAAGTAAATTAACTGTATCATAAACAAACGTAGTGAAGACTTTGTTTGGTGTCGCTAAATAAATCAATTAAAACAGACGTTCATCATCTCCACCCTCATCCTCAATACACAACATTTAATCACCAACGTAACGTTACTGCAGTGTCACCGCCAAAAGTTTTATAGAGAACTATGTAGAACCATGTTCCACTGAGTAGACGTCGGTTGATAAACGTTACGTTGGTGCTTTTGTAAAAGTATCTCCACTTTTATCGAGAATATCTGCAGCCCTGCCAGTTACAAGCTAACACGGACCAACGTGGCGTTATGCTAACTATAAATTAACTTATAAACGGTCACATATCTTGCGTCAAACTACATGCAGACTTGTATGTTATCAAAAATTTAAAACAGAACGGAATAACTTACCTGTGAAATTACTGTTGATTGTGCACCTTGCTAGGTGATGGCTGCAGTAACGGTCCAAAGCAGCGCCAGCCCTGTTTAAACATTGCGCATGCGCCCTGCATGCATTTCAAAATCCTACATTTTCAGAGTAAAGTTTATGTAGTATTTTCAGGTTATGTACTTACAACCACTAAACATTTAAATATTATGAGGAAACCTAAGTAAAACTTACTCTTTCCCCAGTATTCATGTATTACATAAATAAAATGTTTACATTTACTTAAGAAACTCTAGTTTTTACTGAATCTTAAAAATAAAAGGTAAATATTATGACAGTAACTGTCATAGAGTTTACTATACCAAAAAGTCACTTTTTTCAGTGTATATATATATATATATATATATATATATATATATATATATATATATATATATATATATATAATAGTGTGTTAGAAAATGTTGTGTTATGTTTATAATTATGTTAAAGCTTGAATATGAAACAGTTTTATTAAAAAGCAATTTTTTTTTTCAATTATACCTCCACGAGGTGTTTGAAGGGGTGCAAAATGAAAGTACAACATTTTCTTTGAAAAATTATATTATCCTGAAGACAGATATAACATCAAATTTAACGGGTTTGACAATGGCATTATGTTTACATCTACAAGCCAATACAGGCCGCCATTGCAAATTGCCAGGTATGGTCTCTTTGTGGCAACAGTATGTTCGGCACAGTTAGGCTGGTACTGGGAAAAATGGTGGAGTCGGAAAGTCAAGCAGCTGCTTTAGAGCCCTGGCGATATTGTTATCTGTCTCTGAAGAGGAGTGATCAATTCAATTCAATTCAACTTTATTTGTATAGCGTCCATTCATGACAATGTCACCTCAGGGCGCTTAAACAGACAGAAAAATTCAGGTCAGATTCATAATAGCCTAGTTAAGGAAACCAACAGATTGGATCGAATCTTGACTTGACCCGGTCCAATCCCCCCATCCTGAGCAAGCACGGAGGGGTGGCGACAGTGGGAAGGAAAACACCCTTTTAACAGGGAGGAAAAACCTCCGGCAGAACCCGGCTCAGGTAGGGCGGCCATCTGCCTCGACCGGCTGGGGGGGAGAAGACAGAAAGGGAGACCAACAAACACCGCAACGTTATCCAGCCAGATCTGCTGAGAGAGGAGAACACAGTTAATGATGCAATACTGTCACAGGTTTCTACATGGAGAGACAGAGATGGTGGGAGAGAAAGAGCCCAGTGCATCATGGATGTCCCGCAGCAGTCTAAACCTATAGCAGCTTAACTAAGGGAAGGCTAGCCATCCCTAACTATAAGATTTATCAAAAAGGAAGGTTTTAAGCCTGATCTTAAAGGTAGAGAGGGTGTCTGCCTCCCGAACCTGAAGTGGTAACTGATTCCATAATAGGGGAGCTTGATAGCCAAACGCTCTGCCTCCCATTCTACTCTTAGAGACCCTTGGAACTACCAAAAGGCCTGCAGTCTGAGAGCGAAGTGCTCTGCTTGGAATATATGGAACTATGAGATCTCTAATATATAATGGAGCTTGGTCATGGAGAGCTTTATATGTGAGAAGAAGAATTTTAAATTCTATCCTGGATTTAACAGGGAGCCAATGAAGAGAAGTTAGAACTGGAGAAATATGATCTCTCCTGCTGGTTCTAGTCAGAACCCTAGCTGCAGCATTCTGGATCAGCTGGAGACTTTTCAAGGCATATTTGGGGCAGCCCAATAATAGGGAATTACAGTAATCCAATCTGGAAGTAACAAAAGCATGGACTAGTTTTTCTGCATCGTCCTGAGAGAGGATGTTCCTAATTTTAGCAATATTACGTAGGTGAAAGAAGGCGGTTCTAGAAACCTGTTTTATATGGGAGTTGAAAGACAAATCCTGGTCAAAAACGACTCCAAGATTCTTCACTGTGGTGCTGGAAGCCAAATTAATGCCATCCAGATCAACTATAAAGCTAGATAATTTAGTCCTAAGTTTTTCGGGTCCAAAGACTATAACCTCGGTCTTGTCTGAATTTAGAAGCAGAAAGTTCAGGGTCATCCAGGTCTTTATGTCACTAAGACATCTTTGTAATCTAACAAACTGATTGGTTTCATCAGGCTTCATAGATAAGTATATCTGAGTGTCGTCTGCATAACAATGAAAATTTATGCCATGTTGTCTGATGATATTACCCAAAGGAAGCATATATAATGTGAAGAGAATTGGTCCGAGCACAGAACCCTGGGGAACTCCATGAGTTACTCTGGTGTGTGATGAAGACTCGTTGTTGACATTAACAAACTGAAATCTATCAGATAAGTATGACTTGAACCAATCTAATGCAGTTCCTCTAATTCCAATAACATGTTCAAGTCTCTGTAGCAGAATGTTGTGATCAATGGTGTCGAATGCAGCACTGAGATCTAACAGGACAAGTACGGACAGGAGTCCTTTATCTGAAGCCATGAGAAGATCATTAGTAACCTTCACCAGTGCCGTCTCTGTGCTATGATGAGCTCTAAAACCAGACTGAAACTTTTCAAACAGATTATTTCTGCTCACATGGGCACAAAGTTGAGCTGAAACTGTTTTCTCAAGAATTTTAGACATAAACGGGAGGTTGGATATCGGTCTATAATTAGCTAATTCTCCTGAGTCAAGAGTAGGTTTTTTAAGTAAAGGTTTTATTACTGCAGTCTTAAAGGGCTGAGGTACATATCCTGCCAATAGCGATGAATTAATCAGATCTAGTAGGTAAGTGTTAATCAAAGGAAAGACTTCCTTTAGCAACTTGGTTGGGATGGGATCCAGAATGCAGGTAGAAGGTTTGGATGCCACAATTAGTTTGGTTAACTCAGATATCTGTACAGGACAGAAATGATCCAGACATAATTCAGCATCTACAGATGTCTCTAAACCTACTGGGGGTAAGATGTCGTTAGTAGCTGGGAGGATGTCATGGATTTTCTCTCTAATAGAAACAATTTTGTTTGTAAAGAAACTCATGAAATCGTCACAGCTGAGAGTCGGGGGAATGCATGGCTCAACAGCACTACGGCTCTTCGTCAGCCTGGCTACAGTGCTAAAAAAGAACCTGGGATTATTCCTATTTTCCTCTATCAATGATGAATAGTAAGCTGTTCTAGTCTTACGTAGGAATTTTTTATAAACAATTAGACTCTCTTTCCAGATTAAGCGAGACTCCTCTAAGCCAGATGCGCGCCATTTCCTCTCATAACGTCTAGATGTCTGTTTTAAAGCTCGTAGCTGGGAATTAAACCAAGGAGCTTCCTTCTTCTGACAGATGATCTTCTTTTTTAACGGAGCCACATTATCTAGTACTGTGCGTGTTGAAACTGCTATTTTATCAGCAAGCTGATCAATCTGAACTGGAGTAAAGCTTGAATAGATGCTTTCTGTGACGTTAACATCTGGCATTGTAGGAAACAGTGATGAAATAGATTCTTTAAACTTGGTAACAGCGCTATCTGATAAACATCTACTGTAATGGCATTTATTCTCAGCCATCGTGTAGTCAAGTAAAGTAAACTCAAAAGTTATTAAGAAGTGATCAGACAGAACAGGATTATGGGGAAAAACTTTCAGTTCCTCACTATCAATACCATACGTCAGGACAAGATCCAGAGTATGATTATGAGAATGAGTGGGTTCGTGAACATTTTGTGAAAAACCGATTGAGTCTAGCATAGATTTAAAAGCAATATTTAAGCTGTCGTTGTTATCGTCAACATGAACATTAAGGTCGCCCAAAACGACAACTTTATCAGTATTCAACACTAAATCTGATAAAAAGTCTGAAAATTCAGTCAGAAACTCTGAGTAAGGTCCAGGTGGACGATACACTACAGCTAACAAAAGTGGTTTCTCTGATTTCCAGTTAGGATGAGAAAGGCTTAGAATTAGGTGTTCAAAGGAATTATGACTAATCGTAGGTCTGGGATTAATAAATAGCCCTGATTGAAAGATAGCAGCCACACCTCCTCCCTCGGCCTGCGGCTCTAGGAACATGAAAATTTAAGTAATCTGGTGGAGTAGATTCATTAATAGTAACATGATCATCCTGCTGCAGCCAGGTTTCTGTGAGACAAAATAAATCAACATGATGATCGCCAATCAGATCATTAACTAACAGAGATTTTGAAGAAAGGGATCTGATATTTAATAATCCACATTTAATAGTTTTATTTTTCTGTTTTGTTATGTTTATTGTTTGAATTTTTATTAGGTTATTATGATTTACCTTAGAGGTGTTTTTGGATTTTATTCTAAGGGCCCGGGGGACAGACACAGTCACTATGGGGGTGTGGGAGGGCGGCAGGTGGGAAACTGCAGAGAGGTGTGTAAGACTACAACTCTGCGTCCTGGTCTCAACCCTGGATTGTCAATGGTTTGACTGACTAATAAAATCGTCCAGATTCCTAGAAATGAGAGCTGCTCCGTCCAAAGTGGGATGGATGCCGTCTCTCCTAATAAGACCAGGTTTGCCCCAGAAAGTTTTCCAGCTATCTACAAAGCCCACGTTGTTTTCTGGACAGAGAAGAGCAAAAACTGGAGTAAATTTAGGTGAAGCTTTTCACTAAATAGACTCACATAAATGTTTTCCACGGCATCAAAACACGTAAATGGCGACTTTTCTACTGGCTCGGTAAGCTAAAGCCCCATTTCCACCCGCGGGTCGGGTCGGGCCAGGTTGGATTGGGTGGGTTTTGATACAGATATGTTGATTTCACGTTGCGTCCCCACAGCAAACTGTACCCTTACCCTGGAGGTGGAGTATGAACTGGACAGCGCTGCTCCGTGATCGCGTGACATCATCGCCGTGCAACGCCTTTTAAGCGCCACACCACACATGACAGAAACAAAGGAGTCACCCCTGCTTTGGTTTTTACGCCGGGTCACGCAGGAAGTGACGGATTGTTCAACAAATCCACAGATTGCTGTGTATTAGCCTCACCTCTTTGGTCCAGATCGGTTAGATCAGTACCCCTACCGAAGGGTACCAAAGAAGTAGACCGGGTTGGGTCAATTAGGGTACCCGTCCCAGTTTTTATCTGTGGAGACGCAAAAAAATGTGGACCGATCGGCCCGACCCAACCCAGACCCACTGGTGGAAACGGGGCTTGTGTTGGACATGGTGCAGACTGCTGGTCCCTTATCGTATCGACAGCGAGCCCGGCATCCCAGAGGCTGGAGTTGTTTTTCTGCCGTTCCAACTACAACCGCGACACATGTGATGTCGTTGTTCTGTCCGTATTCCATATCCAACCTTTAAGTTGAATTTTTTGACCTTTTGAGATTTGACTGTGTTACTGGGGGGGGATTATTATTGTTGTTGAATGTTTATAAAAATAGAAAAACAAACTGACTCTTCAGTTACTGTTAAGCATAGAGCTGGAAATTTAGACCAATTAGGGCGAGATGTTTCCCAAAATGTTTCAAGCCAAATGTTAATTTGTATATTTCTCTGATGAAAAAAAAAAAAACACAGAGAAGTATGCAGCTATCTGCTGTCATTTACAGTTTATATACAGTACAACAGCAGCTACAGTCTTAGACTTTAGGCAGATTAAAGCACTTTAGATATTGATGCTTTAAAAGAAGCCTCATCTTGAACAATATGCAAACACAAGGATTTCTCAGGCTTGATACAAGAACCCTAACAAATTCTCTCTAATCTTATTGATCACATTCATTAAACATGACATTCATGACACCATAGTAGTTGGATGTGCATATTTTTTGTTGTTGCAGCATAGTGTATGATAAGAAAGAAAATCTACACAATCTGACCTGCTAATCCAGTTAAACAGTATGCCAACCAGCATAAACATCAAACAATCAAAACTGCAGACAAAATTTAAAAAAATACAAATAGGCAATCCCAGCTTCCTGACTGGAGTCACAACACATAAATCCAAACAAACCAGATACAAACAGGCTAAATACTACGTTTGTGTCGATGACAGTTGAACAGATGAGCAGCGACCAGCAGATAATTCACACTGTCAGTGTTGCAGTATTAGACCCACACCAGCCATCTGCACAAGGGTGACATTAAACTGGCTGAGCAATGATAAATTGATCTAATGAAGTCAAATAATTAAAGCGTGTGCCTCAGAGATGTTCCAGTGCTGCCTGTTCCTTTTCTATCCGAGGTGAACGCTGATGCTGTCCCTCTAATCGGGGTAATCATGTTCCCTCACAGATGTTTAGACTAAACTTTTATCAAGCCAACTTTAAATTTACATAAATTAGTCGCGCTTCTGTTTGTAATGTAATACTGAAAACTTTTAACAGGTTGCAAGCATGCTTTTCTTTTAATATATGGGGTGAACTTTTACTCGTTTTACTTTTACTTCAACATTTAGGCTTTTAAGATTCATTTATGAGTGACTGATGCAGAAAGCACTGACACTTTCATAGCTTTAAATGTAGTTCTGCTATAAATCATTAGTCAATCAATCTGTCATCTGATTTCAGTCTTCTTTAAATGCCTCATCCATCCCGGTTACTTCTTACCAACCCTTAGAGCCTTATGATTCACTAAATGTATTCAAATAGAGTCACATCTGAGCCTTAACCTGAGGCTTATATTGGATGAACACAGAGATAGAAGTCCTAAATTAAATAAAGCTGTTCATTTCACGTGGCTTTCTTCTGTTTCCTGACTGTTTGTGTATTCAAGGTAAAAAGCATGGTTTCCTGTGCATGAATGAAGCATTTTGCTGGTTTCAAAGGGCCAATGCATCTGTCTCATCAAGTCCATCTGGTAAGAATTTCCAGTGCCAGGGGGGAGTTGGAGCATAAGCTGAATATTGATTGAACCAATCTGAAATATTCGCCTCCTTGGAGCAGTTGACATACACGCCCCCCATATGATTAAGTGAACAAAGTAGCCCACAGAGTCCACTTATCGAGGCAAGTTCACTTCTTGACTGCCCTTTACAGATGTAAATTATGGTAGTATTGACCCCTGTAAGGGAAAAACGAAGATAAAGTTTTAAAACAAATATATGAAAACTGGAAAAGGGATATGATATTAATGGACATTTCCTTTTTTCTTCCTACAAAGACCTGGCAACCTGCTTGAAAAAAAAATAAAACAAAACAATGAGAATCCAACCACATATACAAGAAGTTGCATTAGAAGTCTGCGGTCCTGAAACTACAGATGTTTATTAAATCTCCTAAAAGAAGTGCTTTAGATTCTACATGAAAAACAATAACCTAATGCACATATAGATTATATATGTATAGTAGATTAATAGGTTACAGCAACATTACATCATTTTCCAGCCTTAAAACTCTGCTTCTGACATGTTTTGATGGCATACCAACATATAGTGTGTACATTTCTGGAGCTGTTGCTGCCCTGCAGCATTCTGAGGCTAAAAAAAATCCCACAAAACACTTTATAACTTTTTTCCAGCCTGAGGTAATATCCATATACTGTATATACTGTATATATACACTCAGTGGCCAGTTTATTATATGTCCACATGTGTATTATATGTGCACAAGAGTCCTGCAACAGTTCAGATACCCGACAGGTAACCCGCAAAAACGCTGCTTAGCAGATTGAAATGACAACGATTAATTTCACGTTTCAGGTGAGGGCAGATATTTATGGAGTTGGGCGGGTTGCGGTGAGAATAAATTTTTTTTTTTCGTTGGACATGACATGTTTTAAACACCAGACTGGGTTCATTTCCAGTGCAGGCAGAGACACTGCTTTTGAAGCAGAAACGGAGAACAAAGTGGCAAAATGACAGAGACTACAGTGAATTTATACATTTAGGAACGTAATGTGTTGACGTTCCGGTCAGGTTTGACAGGGAGAGCCGCGGTTAGTGGGTCTCGGTTCGAGGGGATGCGGGTCGGTAAAACCTGTGCAGAAATCTGATGTGCACGCAGCTGCATACCAAGTGGTGGTCGATGCATAAAAACAAAAAGATGATGCAACTACTTTTTAAACTTTTTACAGACAGATTAATGCAGAATAAGCAGAAATTTTCTGCATCATGTGAATGACAGACACTGACATTTTCCTCCAGTCCGTCTCGTCAACGAAAATTCACACACGTCTCGTCATAGTCATCATAGAGACATGTTTACCTCGTCATCTTGTTATCGTCATGAAAAAAAGGGTCGTCAACGAAATAATTTCATCATCGTTAATGAAAACAACACTGGATGTGGTCACTATATACAGTATATATATATATATATATATATATATATATTTTGTATGTATTTATTATACGGCTCTTTGGAATGCTGAGAATTGCTCCGTTGACTTGAATGGGGTTTTCAACGTTCCAGCGGTCATTATTTTAGTATAATGACCGCTGTAACAATATAATGACCGCTGTCAATGGCAACAGATTTTTTTTCTTTTTTTTTAACCTGTGGTCTTGCGGTGATCCTAATATCCTTCCGCATCGCAAGTAGTCCAGTCACTACAGCAAGCGAGCACGTAGCGACACCTTGTGACCGAAAATGGATGACTTCCCAATTAATTTGAGCGTCTTCGGCAAGTGTGAAGATTTTGAGTGCTGGGTCCAGGCTGAGTTTAAGGATTCACCCTTCCCAAAACAAAAAAGACAAAAAGAAGACCTGTGGTAAGACGCATACAGCTAACAGCAGAGAAGGAAATGTCCAGTTCAACCTAAAGAAATAGCCGGTGCTAGGCCAAAGTCCAGCCGCAGTGGCTCAACTAACAAACGTTGCTAAGCAACAGGTGCCCCGACTGTGGAGAGCTATTTTATTCTTAGCGTAAAACATCAGAACAGCAGAGGAGGAAATGTCCAGTTCAACATACAGGAATAGCCGGTGCTAGCACAAATTCCAGCCGCTGTCTCTCAACTAACAAATGTTGCTAAGCAACAAGTTCCCTGACCTGGCCTCGACTTTGGGGATCTTTTTTTAGAGGGACTTGAGGCAAGATTAAGAAACGAAACTCGCGACTGTCGCAACTGCCGCTTCAGGTAACTGCAGCCACGAGCCAAGCCGCCACGGGAGCGTGCACAAACTGAAGTTATAATGTTGTTAAGCTTTTTCTTCGTAGTTACACTTTTTAGTGTCTTTCAGTTGATCTGGATCGTTTGCTGACAGCAGAAGAATCCATAACTATCGCTTACAGTGTTTGAATTTACCGCGACCGTCTTCTTCCTGTATCAAAACTGCGGATGTAGCGTCATTTGACGTCATGTAGGGCGCAGGGCAGCGCGGGAAATTCGGACACCAAATTGCAGCGCATTTTGCAGTGCAGCCTGTTCAAGGCAACTGTGATGGCAAGCCCCACATGGTAATATTTACACCTCACCATTAATAGTTATTTTCTTTTGCAGTCACGAGTCTACAAATATATACGCATAGCCTACATCTCATACATTATATTAAGTTTTATATTTTCAGATTCAACCGGGGTATTTAGTTTAAATTATGTTTGTACTAACATTTGTTTCCTTTCTTTGAGTTATCTGGAGATTTTTCCTGGTGCAGCAAAGGCGTGGATTCAGTAGGCTGCCAGCCTGATTGGACTGCACCACAGCATGCTGTGTCATGGGGGGGTCTGGGGATTTATATTGAGTTTGGTTAGTTAAAACTGTAGCAGCCATTTTATTTCCCCCTTTTGTGTTAATTTTTAGTTTGGCTTAACTGATACTTAAGTTCCTCTGTCTGATTGTTTGGGAGGCCAGTTTGTTATGCCCATTCGTTTGTCTGAGTTCTTTCAGTTCTGATTTTGGAGTCTAGTTCTATTTAGTTGGCCTCTTTTACCATTTGTGTCTAGTTGAATTCATTTGTTAACCATTTTTTGGGGCAAATAAAGGAAGCCCAGTTTGATATAATCTTTTGTGTCCTGCTGCCTTACTGCATGGTCCCTCACAGCAACGGAGAGAAACGTGGGTGGAAACGTTATTTTTGGTATTTAGCGCTTCATCACCCATTAATATTAAAAAAATGGACATGCATGTTTGGGGTTTTTTTTATTCCTGTCTCTAGTCCCTTTATTCTGAGTGTAAAACATCAGGAAGTTATTTGACCCTCGCAAAAATAGAAGACTAATTTATTTTTTGCAAGTAGCCGTATAATAAGCTTCGCGTCGGGGTCTGCATTCGCCCTGTCGGTTAGTATTTCCCCATAATGACCTGCGTTCCATACATTATCCCTTACATATATACAGTGGGTACAGAATTCAATTCAATTCAATTCAATTCAACTTTATTTGTATAGCGTCCATTCATGACAGTGTCACCTCAGGGCGCTTAAACAGACAGAAAAATTCAGGTCAGATTCATAATAGCCTGGTTAAGGAAACCAACAGATTGGATCGAATCTTGACTTGACCCGGTCCAATCCCCCATCCTGAGCAAGCACGGAGGGGTGGCGACAGTGGGAAGGAAAACACCCTTTTAACAGGGAGGAAAAACCTCTGGCAGAACCCGGCTCAGGTAGGGCGGCCATCTGCCTCGACCGGCTGGGGGGGAGAAGACAGAAAGGGAGACCAACAAACACTGCAACGTTATCCAGCCAGATCTGCTGAGAGAGGAGAACACAGTTAATGATGCAATACTGTCACAGGTTTCTACATGGAGAGACAGAGATGGTGGGAGAGAAAGAGCCCAGTGCATCATGGATGTCCCGCAGCAGTCTAAACCTATAGCAGCTTAACTAAGGGAAGGCTAGCCATCCCTAACTATAAGATTTATCAAAAAGGAAGGTTTTAAGCCTGATCTTAAAGGTAGAGAGGGTGTCTGCCTCCCGAACCTGAAGTGGTAACTGATTCCATAATAGGGGGCTTGATAGCCAAACGCTCTGCCTCCCATTCTACTCTTAGAGACCCTTGGAACTACCAAAAGGCCTGCAGTCTGAGAGCGAAGTGCTCTGCTTGAATATATGCTTGGAAAGTATTCAGACCCCTTTAAACTTTTCACACTTTGTTTCATTGCAGCCATTTGCTAAAATCAAAAAGTTCATTTTATTTCTCATTAATGTTCACTCAGCACCCCATCTTGACAGAAAAAAAACAGAAATGTAGAAATTTTTGCAAAGTTATTAAAAGAGAAAAACTGAAATATCACATGGTCATAAGTATTCATACCCTTCACTCAGTACTGAGTAGAAGCACCTTTTGAGCGACTACAGCCATGAATCTTCTTGGGAATGATGCAACAAGTTTTTCACCCCTGGATTTGGGATCTTCTGCCAATCTTACTTGCAGATCCTCTCCAGTTCTGTCAGGTTGGATGGTGAACAGTGGTGTTCAGCCATTTTCAGGTCTCTCCAGAGATGCTCAGTTGGGTTTAAGTCAGAGCTTTGGCTGTGTCAGTCAAGAATGGTCCCAGAGCTGTTCTGAAACCACTCCTTTGTTATTTTAGCTGTGTGTGAGGGTCATTATCTTACAGGGAGGTGAACCTTCAGCCCAGTCTGAGGTCCTGAACACTCTGGAAGAGGTTTTCTTCCAGAATATCTCTGTACTTGGCCACATTCATCTTTCCTTCAATTGCAACCAGTCGTCCTGTCCCTGCAGCTGAAAAACACCCCCATAGCATGATGCTGCCACCACCATGTTTCACTGTTGGGATGGTATTGGGCAGGTGATGAGCAGTGCCTGGTTTTCTCCACACATACCGCTTAGAATTAACTGCAAAAAGTTCAATCTTGGTCTCATCAGACCAGAGAATCTTATTTCTCATAGTCTGGGAGTTCTTCATGTGTTTTTGGCCAACTGTATGCAGGCTTTCATATGTCTTGCACTGACTCTGCCATAAAGCCCTGACTGGTGGAGGCTGCAGTGATAGTTGACTTTGTGGAACTTTCTCCATCTCCCTACTGCATCTCTGGAGCTCAGCCACAGTGATCTATGGGTTCTTCTTTACCTCTCTCACCAAGGCTTTTCTCCCATGATTGCTCAGTTTGGCTGGACGGCCGGGTCTAGGAAGAGTTCTGGTCGTCCTAAACTTCTTCCATTTAAGGACTATGGAGGCCACCGTGCTCTTAGGAACCTTTAATGCTGCAGAAATTCTTTTGTAACCTTGTCCAGATCTGTGTCTCACCACAATTCTGTCTCTGAGCTCCTTGGACAGTTCCTTTGACCTCGTGCTTCTCATTTGCTCTGACATGCACTGTGAGCTGGAAGGTCTGATATAGACAGGTGTGTGCATTTCCAAATCAAGTCCAATCAGTTTATTTAAACACAGCTGGACTCCAATGAAGGAGTAGAACCATCTCAAGGAGGATCAGAAGAAATGGACAGCATATGAGTTAAATATGAGTGTCACTGCAAAGGGTCTGAATACTTATGACCATGTGATATTTCAGTTTTTTCTTTTTAATAAATTTGCTAAAATTTCTACATTTCAGTTTTTTTTCTGTCAAGATGGAGTGCTGAGTGTACATTCATGAGAAATAAAATTAACTTTTTTGATTTTAGCAAATGGCTGCAATAAAACAAAGAGTGAAAAGTTTAAAGGGGTCTGAATACTTTCCGTACCCACTGTATGTACAGTATGTATATTGGGGTGCAACGATACAAAAAATTCACGGTTCAGTTCAATACTTTAATGTCATGAATTGATTCTTTTTTTACAAAAAAAAATAAAATAAAATTCCATGCAATTTTTAACCCAACGTCCTTTTGTCCATAACGGCTTACCATCAGGATCATACTCAACCAAAGTAGTTCTGAGTGCCAGATCTGAATATAGTCGAACAGAGATCCACTGAGTTTTCATAGAGCTCATCGTCACAACAGAAGTCAATAAAATTAATTCAAAACAGTTTTGTTCTATCTTCTATACATCGTGCTGATGGTTCGATACACACCCGTACAGTTTGATTTGATACAAATACATGTGTTGTTGCACCCTGATATATCCTATAATTGAGCGTAGGTGAAGGTCGTGCTGCAGTTTCTTTTCCAGATCTGCAGGTGGTAGTAGGGCTGGTACAGGCCAGTAAACTCCACAGGGCAGTTTTTTCGATGGTTCGTTTTGATGGTTTGGTTCAATTTTTGATGTAGCATCATAGATATGCACATGCACATCTTGCGTAACCTCGTCACTTCGTCACTTATCTGCCTGGCCCATTGTGGGTTGTTATAAACATGGCAGCTTCTGCATACATTTAGCAACGAAACCCAAACATCCGGAGACAAGTGATTTCACTGTGACCATTCTCAAGGGAGTACTTACGCGTAGCTGCATTCGTGTAACAGGGATGCCCGTCAGGTCCCAAGAGGTGCATGTGAGCCTCTGCAGACCTACGCAGAGCCGACGGTTACGGTGCAACCAACCTGCAGATGCCCACTTTTACTGTTCCTGTTTACACTCTTCACACCAAATTCCTGGTCAGAGTGGACTGTGCCTTCCAAGCAGACGAAGTGGAACTACCACCATCTTTCACATCTGCTGAGTCTTTTAAAAAGCAGCTGAAACAGGCTGTCACTTAGTTGTGTGTTTTACAACAATTGTGTTTGTTGGATGTGTGTCTGTATTTTATGTATTTTACTTTATATTTTCTATACCTATTTAACTTTGAAGCACTTTGTGATTCTTGCCGTTTCTAGCCTAGTGGTAGTGTCGTGGGCTTTGGCGCGGAGGACCCGGGTTCGAGTCCCCGATACGACTCCTAGGTGAACCACTGTGGACCCCTGAGCAAGGTCCTTAACCCCCCAACTGCTCCCCGGGCGCTCTAAGTAGCAGCCCACTGACACTGATACTCATAGTACAGAGATGGGTGAAATGCAGAGCCCTAATTCCCCTCAGGGATCATACAAGTATAACAAAAAAAAACAAAAAACCTTAACTTCCTTGTGGGGCTTTAAAAATACCACTTTAGTTTCAAGGTTTGTAATTAATGAGGAGCAAAAAGAAAGATGTAAAAAGAAAACATTATGTTGTCAACAGTTGCCAACACCCACCCCTTTATCCTTATATTAATTCAAATTTATCAGAGTACAACTGGACAAACCTAATTTATCATTACCTTGAAAGATTAAGCTACAAGTAATTTTGTGATTAAATTATTTTCTTCTTTTTCATAAAGAATTGTCTGGTGTTTTTTATGCCAAGTGACATTTTAATGCAACATTGAAGATCTTTTTCTTAGCATTTGCACAGTTTGAACAACTCTTATCATTGTTGCCACTTAGATACCTCTGGGTCACTTCTCTCAGATGCAAAGTTTCTAAAGCTTTCCAGATTATTCAACCATGGTCCAGACTGGCTCTTTATGAACAAATAATGAGTAGTTTTCTAGATCCAACCATTTTGAAACAATCAGCTGATTAGCTGGATCAGATCGGGGCTTTTAGGATGAGTGTCCCAAAGAAGCAGGAGTTAAATCCAAACATTTCACACAGAACATGATAAAATAGATGGTGTTGCACATCTCAGAATGAAATGACATTGAATGTTGGTTCCTCCTAGAAATGTCGCTTCTATGAATTTTATTTTAAAAATATCATTTTCACCAACTAGTCTAATCTTGATTCTTGTTGTCACCCATACACCTGATATCAGTGCCACAAAAACAGAGCTTTTAAAGCTCATGTTTATTGAAGCAGTAACACAAATAACAGTGATGGAAAACCCTTGTAGGTTGTACTGCAGTGGTGATTAGAAATGCAACTCTCTGCTCTGGGAGCAATCAATTTCTTTTTCACGTCATAGTTATTATTATCTGTTACCATGACTTCCTTTTAAAAAACAGATTTTCAGCCTCTAAGAAATCAAATATAATGCTGAAGTGTTTTTAAGCATGTGGCTTACATCACATGGGTATAATAGTCAGTAAATCAGAAAACGGACATTCTTTAGGCATTCTTTATTATTTCTGAGTCTGTCATTTATTGGAAAACAACTTAAAAAATGTTGATGACTTATCCTTAACCTGGAGGCATAAAATTTATTTTGCATGAAATGCTTTGTAAAATTGTTACATTTAAGTCAAAATTAAGTAACCTGCAAACCCACAGATATTTCTTGAATGCTGCATCATTTTAAATGGTCCATTGTGTGGAATTAGATCTTATATTTATTTCTCTCAAAACGTTGAAAAAATCGTCATAAAAAAATAACCCTTTCTCCTATTGAACGATTTTTTATATCAGGATAAAAAGATCCTTACCAGGCCTTGAGATGAGGTAAAAACAACCTTGGATAACCAACTGCATGACATATTGCATTGCCATGATATATTTAACAAAAGCTAAGCTCCAAGTGCACACCATGATACTGTAACTTGAAGTAATCATTTAATGTTATTAGTCTCTCACATTGTGTGAAATAGTCATGATCCGGTCTTTATAATGCCGATTCTTTTCTTTTAGGTTTGTTGACATTTTTGTCCATGGCTCAAAATACCAACACAGCATTTCATTTTAGTCATTTTGAGTGATTAAAACACTTCATTTTTCCTTTTTCCCGTCGTTTTCTTGTAGATTTACTGCTGTGTGTGGAATTATTGTCCTGCTACATTAGACATTTTCAGCTTTCAGACAGATGATGTCACATTTACACCCAGACATTAAGCCTTTTGAGACTTTGGTCCGATAGGGGTGTCATGATTCTCCAAATCTTTGATTCAATTTATTTAAAATTTTAGGGTCACAATTCAATTCGAATCTTGATTTTTTTTTTTTTTTTTTCTGACAGCAGACAGGCAAATGTCATTATTAGACTAGTCTAGTCTATGATCATTGGTTTTATTCATCAAATTTTCACATCTTTGGAAAGCTGAATTCAATTTCTCGAGCCACACCCAGGCCTGACTACTGCCACACTGTTCTCAATCAAGAAATCACTTAAATAGGACCTGTCTGACAAAGTGAAGTAGATCCTCAAAAGCTAGACATCATGCTGCGATCCAAAGAAATTCAGGGAAAAAATGAGAAACAAAGTAATTGAGATCTATCAAAGGTTACAAAGCCATTTCTAAAGCTTTGGGACTCCAGTGAACCACAGTGTGAGCCATTATCCACAAATGGTGAAAACATGGAACAGTGGTGAACCTTACTAGGAGTGGCCGGCCGACCAAAATTACCCCAAGAGCACAAGGACAACTCATCCAAGAGGTCACAAAAGACCCCAGAACAACATCCAAATAACTGCAGGCCTCACTTGCCTCAATTAAGGTCAGTGTTCATGACTCCACTATAAGAAAGAGACTGAGCAAAAATGGCCTGCATGGCAGAGTTCCAAGACCAAAACCACTGCTGAGCAAAAAGAACGTAAGGCTTGTCTCTGTTTAGCCAGAAAGCATCTTGATGATCCCCAAGACTTTTGGGAAAATACTCTGTGGACTGACGAGACAAAAATTAAACTTTTTGGAAGGTGTAGGTCCCATTACATCTGGCGTAAAAGTAACACAGCATTTCAGAAAAGGAACATGGTAAAGTAAAGTATGGTGGTGGTAGTGTGATGGTCTGGGGCTGTTTTGCTACTTCAGGACCTGGAAGACTTGCTGTGGTAAATGGAACCATGAATTCTGCTGTCTACCAAAAAATCCTGAAGGAGAATGTCCGGCCATCTGTTGGTGACCTCAAGCTGAAGCGCACTTGGGTTCTACAGCAGGACAAAATTTCAAAACACACCAGCAAATCCACCTCTGAATGGCTTAAGAAAAACAAAATGAAGACCACCACCACCTTTCGGCCTCTGCTTTCGCTTGGCCACAAGTTTTGTTTGCAACTCTCCCTCCCCTGACTGTACTTCGTCTTTGCTCTTTGCTTTGGTGTGTTCAGGATGGTTCTGGGCGGAGATTGACATATTGTCTCCAGCCCATGACACAGCTAAGGGCGTACTGTAGCCCTCTGTTGGGATAAACTCATGATAGGAGAAAACATTCTTTTTTTAAAACAGACCAAATTTACTCGAATTCTCGATGAAAATGACGGACGAAGCAAAGAAAAGAAGTATTTTGCAGTGAAAAGAGCTTTAGATAGTGTTCAATTCAGTTCAGTTCAGTTTTGTTAGTGTTCCCGTAGGGCAATTAGTGTTGCAGCAAGTAAAAAACAAAAACACAAGACATGACTCTAAAAATAAATAAATAAAAGGGATAATAGGGAGGGATAATACAGTGTGCTGAATCAACAACAGTGACATCTTCAGTCGCCCGTATGGAAAAGTGCAAGCAGAGCAGTGCTCATGATCAAATACTACTGACATTTGCAAAGCATCAAATGAGAACAGAAGTACACCAAATCAGAAACCAAAGCAAACCCATTTTTGACTAGTCAGGTATGACTTGTCAGTCAGACTTGTCAGTGGACGTTGGAAATTCATGGGTTAATACAGTGGTCGAATTTTGAGAAAAAAATGGGCATATTTTTAAAGTACTAATGAACAAATAATGATGACTCAACAAAAGGCATTGACCCCCCCCCCCCCAACCACCACCACCACCAAATGCAGTGTCTCATGGTAAATGTTTTGGTGCGTGGCAGCGGTGGTGGGATTGGGGCCTTGATATTATAATTGCCAATCAAAAGGGGGCCATGCAGAAAAAGTTTGGGAACCCTTGGGTTAATATTGGTTTGGCTTTCACCCACTTCCGAGCTTTGAAGGAGAGGCTTGGGGCTGAAGAGCAATGTGGCCATTAGTCCGAGGAGAGGGGCTCTCAGTTTGATTAGTGCTTACAAACAGAAACGGGGGAACACAGCGGACTCTACCTTTAAAGCTCAGTTACAGCACTGGTAAGTGTTGAGTGAGCCATAAGTGGAACAGATGTGAGTTTGCCTGGCTTGAATTAAGACAAGTCTCCTGTGGGCCACATGTGGTCCAGCTGTCAGTTTTTGGCATGGACAAAGTTATTTATAGGCCATGAGTGGTCCTAATATGGGAAGCCTGTCCTATGGCAGTTTCCTTGTGGGCCAGATGTGATAGTCATGTGGCAGAGTTTTTGCAACCACACTCACATTTACTGTAGTCAACTCGTAACTCTAGGCCGAATTTGGGACAAACAAAAATGCACATTTGGGCCAGATTTGGGCAAATATATTTTCTTATCTGGGTATTAACCCTCTAAATTCCCAAGGAATCAAAAATAGTGAACTTCAACATATGGATGTCACGATTATTTGTTTTCATGATTAATCACGGTTTTTAAAGTTACGATTGATAATTATAAGTTTCCTATCATCATTTTACAGAAAAAAATAATGCCTCAATTATTAATGCAGATCTGTGCAACACACCCGGAATGAAAACAAAGTTGCACAACATCGTCTGGTTCTCCTCTTCTTTGTTCTGTTTGGTAGACTGGATATGTTTGAGGCGCACTACTGTCATCTACTGATATAGATCTGGGCATGAAAAAGTTCCTCCTTTTTCTGCCAGAAGTGGTGCAGTAGTAGTGCACGATTACTGCACTATCACTGGCTGAATGATTTGTCCCGCAAATTCGTCATCACGCACGGTGTCCAAACTCGGCATGTGGAAACGTCCTTGTTCCGGGCATTCATTTATGCTATATTTTCTAGGTATGATTATTGTCTGAGAAATAATCATATTAGGATTATCACGATTATTATGTCTTACCTTCACAACACTGTAAAGATGTAAGGTAACATGAAAACTTTTTTTACATTAAGTTTTATTTGTCTCCTGCTGTCAAAAACAACAGAACACTACACGACATGTTCAAAACATGACACGCGTCTGGGTTGCAGACTGCAGACAGATACACTGGAGACCATGTGGCAAGCCGGAAATCCCCTGGGACAGCACCTACAGATCTGGGCATGAAAAAGTTCCCCTTTCAGCCGACTGCCGGCCACTTACCAGCCACTTGTCTGCTAATTCAATCGCACAGAAAAACGCCTGTGTGCCCAAAAGAAACGAGAATCGTGACATCCTGACTTCAACACACTGCTTCTGCTTTTTGGCACAGATTTCATTAAATAAATCATGACATGGTTTGTGGAGTTGGTTTGTTTGTTTTTTAGAAAAAAAAATTTATTTATGACTATATTTATTAACTACATTTTGCCTCACCCTCTAAGTCCCTAACACCAACCCTTTTAGCATGAGCATGGATGGACACCTACTAGGAATGCAGGAATGGTTTTGGTCATGTTCATTAATTGAGACAGATTGAAATGGTCATCAACAATAAATAGCCTTGGCTAAAAAAAAAAAAAAAAAAGAAAGTTCTATATTTCTTGTGAAAGGATATTTTTGTTCATTTGACAGGCTCAGTCTGAAAAATGTCAAGTTTTTATAGAGCTGTCATGCCAAAGTCAGTAATGAGGAAAATGATACTTCTCAAAACAGAGCACTCAAAAAGCTAATGGTAGTTACACAGTGGGTCAGACGCATGATTCTTCTTCTCTGTGTCACTTTCTGCAACTGACCGAAGCCAGCTGCCATTGTCAAACTGTGTACCCGCCAATTACTGTTCCAGCTTGAGGGAATATTGTTGGACAATAATAGCAATGCCTCGCCTAGCCTGCCAAGCAGTAATTGTTGGGCTCTAAATGGACACTAGATTGTCTTTGTTGCTTTTTGGATGTCTACATTATGAGGAAGGAGGAAAATATCTGTTTTTCATTGTTCCCTTTCTATATATTTTTTTGATTCTCTTGAAATACTTTCCATGACTGGTTCTGCATTTCCATTGCTTTGTGGTTTGGCTCTTTCGGGTGACACCAGAATAAAACATTGTCTGTTATTGTAGATTATAGGGATTACTACAATAAAAGCAAAATGTTTTCCTTATTTGCAGCTTGTGGGTTTATGAAACCTTAAATTGAACCATCTGGGGATATAGGAAGAGAAAGGGAAAAGCCATAGAAATTAAACAAGTTAGCATCAGACAAATACCTCAGATACAAGTCTCCCTTCTTTTCTTCCCCTCTGCAGAATGAACCAGGCACCCACCAGTGGCTTTGAAGAGGATGTGGGAGCCAGAACAACTCATCATCTCATGTACCCTGAAAGTGCCATAGACTTGGACAATACCACCAATCTGGTACTGATCCCTTTCAAGACTCTGGACCTGCAGTGGATTATTAGTGCTCTGACCACTGGCACTATTAAACAGTAAGTTTCCTCAATGAAAATGAAAGTGGCACTAGCCAATATTGTCATTTAGAATAAGACACAGTTGAGTGTGTGTAATGTGAAAGCCAAATCTGCAGGTATGGATGCCCATTTCATTAGATTGACCAGATTTTGGATACAAAAACAGAGGATATTTTCAGTTTATTGGTCAATGTCATTCAAATCAAGGGTAGAACGATAGTCGGCCTCTATATTCAGCAATGTTCCCATAATCAATCTGTACATATATGAGTAGAAAAAAGTGCAAGCCAGCTGGCTGTTTCTCTCCCAGTCTGGTTTCACCAGTGTTGTAGTCAAGACCACACCATCAAGACCAAGACATTACTCAGACCCACGACCAAGACATTTCCAAGACCATGACTGAAACCAAGACATTGTACAAGTCTGGGTAATGTCTTGGTCTCGGTAATGTCTCTGTAATGTCTTGGTCTTTGTCTCAGTAATGTCTTGGTCTTGATGGTGTGGTCTTGACTACAACGCTAGGTTCCACTTCTCTCTATTGAGAGTATGTTCAGTGGCCTTTTGTTGATCCTAGTTAAGTGTATGAAGAACCAAAAACCAAATTGTGATGACTAAATTGAGTGCATCAGAGGATTTTCAAGACAACATACATTGTGAGATCATCCTGATCAACATTAGATGCATGTGAGTAAAACAGATTAAGCCAGGACAACCTTTGTTTGGCAGGAAGGTCATTGGTGCCCAGGGCTGGTTGGCAGAATATTCCACTACTGTAGCACTGACTGCTAAAAGCTTCAATTCCTTCTGTTACAGAGAGGTGTAAGGCAAGGAAAAGTGCTCATACATAATCCTGTCCACTTTCTAGCAATTTCAGTGGGTGCATGAGTCTTAGAAGTTTGACCTCAAAGCAAAGGAAGCATAAAGTGTGGTCCATTGTCCAGAGCAAGATAAAGCAGAAGGATGCACTGTAAGAGGGCAGCCTGGTAGAGTCAGTGCTGCTTTGGGCAATGTTCTACTTTAACATTTCTCACCTACTTAGAAACTGTTGCTGACCACACACACCTCATTGTGATAACAGAATAACCTGCTGGCAGTGGTAATGCACCATTTGACTATGGTCAGTACCTGCTTGTGGTGACATTGAGTGGGTGGGCTGACACAGATTATAGAGACCAACTGAGTAAATTTCAACATAAAAAGTTACCCATTGTAATATACAAGATCTAAACTCAATATCACAATATCATTAGGACATTTGTAACAAAACACTATTATTAAGAGGGGTAGCAAAAGTCTGAGTCTGAGTCAACTCATACTTTTGCTACAAAATCAGTTTCAACTGTTGCTAACTTGCTTTTTAACACATTGAACCAAACATCGGGGCAAAATTAATGTAGTAAATCCAGTAAAAATAATAGATATTAAGAAAGAGAAACAAAGCATGAATGTGACACGAATAGAGATGATCTACCTTATTTGAAGAAGAGTTCAGCACAACAATTTACTAGGATATAAACAGGTTGATCACCATTTAAAGTCAAGTGATTTCTAAACGAAGTCCAGCTCAATAGAAGACAGCAGTCTTTTCTGTCCTTTACTAAACTTCAGTGTGTAGAAGTGTCACCTTTTAGCTAGGCTAGCCTTTAGCCAGACTTTTCTCTGAAAGCAACTTGCACAAAAGCTACAGTTTTGGCAATTTTCCTTCCGTGTAATTTGGATATCTTTTGGATAATGTGTCCCCAGTTTCTACTGTACACTTCCCATTGTCCTCTCTAAAAACATTAAAAGAGAAAACTGATATGAGAGATAATAATCCACCTTGTTTACACTGATGTCCATCATTGACACAAGATTGGTTGCACACACACACACTAGCGCAACTCATTCTCAAGTCAAATCATCAGTCCTTAATTGGCCCAAATCCGCCACATTGGGCTGCAGATTGAGCTGCAATTGAAGGAAGCGTGCCACACTATCTGTCACTCATGGGTCAACACAAAGTCAAGTAATGCTGCCTTCATGTGGTATGGGAAAGATGATCCTTTCCACTTGTCAAGTGGAAATCACCAGTGTACTATGTTCAAGTGATTTGTTGTCATAATGAAGTGAAACACTGGAGGCTATCTTCAACTTACAAGCTAGCTAGCTAGCATCTGTTCTGAGGAGGCAAACAAACAATAACTGTATTTTTAAAGGCAAAACTAAGGTTAAATAGCAATGGTATTAAAGTTCTGTTTATCACGGATTATACAGACTAAAAACTAACCAAATAGCAGCAGCAGAAAATTTTAAACATAATGTGATGCATCCTACTCAGAATATTTTTTTTGGTGGAGTGGATACGATTGTTATTAATGATATGCTAGCAGATTCCTATTGACATACGCTAGCATCAGCATTGGGGACAAACGTTAACAAGAATATGAGATCAAATAAAATACACCCACAGAATGATGTAACTTTATTTTACACTTACCCTCATGGTGAGCAAGACTCTGGAGCACTTTTTTAATATCTCAAATGCAGCCGGCGATCAGGAAGGCTTCTCCTTTTCCCCCAACTTTCATATAACGGAATTCGCTGAGACCCAAGCCAAAAAGGTCCATAAAAGTCCAAGCACATGTGTGGGACTGCAGTTCTTATAAAGATGGCTCGTGGTCAGACGTGGAGTTACGAGGAAGTAAAAGCTGTAATCGTTATTTGATATGATGAAAGCATGTCCAGCTCCTCGTACAAAAATAATGTCGCTTTGAGGACGGAACAGAAGTAGAGAGAACCTTCTTGTACATGCGTTTTGTCCTCACCAACGTGAATCTGAAAGCAGCGCCACCTGAGAGTTTCATTCTTGGCCCGTTTGGCTTGTTTGGCAATAGTGTAACGTGTACGCAATGGCGGGGTCAGGAAGACCATCCCCGCCTCCAACCAAACCTAGTCCCCAAACGGACCGAGACTCGCGGAACATGCTTTCTGAATGTGCCCTTAATTACGTTGTTTCGTGTAAATTCTGGATGCTACCCACTCAGGACACTTGGATTACATTGGACGAGCAGGAGGAATATTGACAAGTTTTTGTGGACTTTTATGGACCTCTATGGCTCGGGCACAATCAAACTCCATTATATGAAAATTGGGTGGAAACGAGAAGCCTTCCTGATCGCCGGCTGCATTTGAGATATTAAAAAAGTGCTCCAGAGTCTTGCTCACCATGAGGGTAAGTGGAAAATAAAGTTGCATCATTCTGTGGGCGTACTATAATACTTGTTGACTGCACAGTATATAAATATATGTTTTTTGAATTTACTGTATGCTTTTCAAATTACACTATAATGTTAATATTGTTTTATCTTTTTAATTAAAATCTTTGCACCATTTTTTTTTTTGCATTTTAAAAATATTTGTCAATTTATATTAATTTTAACTTTTTTTTTTACATAAATGTACAACTGTGTGTATAATTGTGCCTTAAGAAAAGTAAATTTCATAAGCTAGTCATAGAGAATGTGATGCAGCAGCATGTCTGAAAAGACGTGCTGCTGCCTGTAGATACGTTGTGTGTATATACATGCAACAACATATGTGTGTATTATTGTGTCCTCAGAATGTTATCAAAGGATTTCTCTTGGATGTGAGGAACACTGGCCTTTTTAACCATTTTTCTCTCTGTTCTGGCAATTTAAAAGCTGCTCCGGCATTATTATGCATGCTGCGTGTGCTCCACTCCCAGATTCATTTACACTCTAAAACACCAGATTGTCATCCAATCACACTCACTCAGTGGTGCTATTTGTCACATTGCCATAGCAAGGATAATCACTCCATTTTAATCTTTCAGTAAATTTCATCTTCAGAAGCTTTATTCTCTCTGACCCGTAATCATTAGCTTTATTACTGGACCTCGAGGAAAAATTTGAGCCGCTGCCAATTAATGCCAAAACCAATAATTCAATCATGCCAACATGTTGGATGGCTGAAGTATCCAAGCAAATGCTGCCAATAAATGTGCAGTTGTCCTCATGCCAAAGTAATAATTCTGCATCATTAAAGTTAAACTTTATTGGCAGTAACGTCGGGTTTAGCCCAGCAGCCTTCAGATCTGAACCGACTGGCTGTGAATTTTCTTGCATTTTCATGTCTTTTTTAAGAAAAAGCCCTATAAAAGATCAGGACTGAGAAATGCTTGTCATTTCTATTTCTGCTTTGGAATGTCGTAAACCTTCATATTTAAGCTTTTTTAATCAGAAACATACATGTATAAATAATATATTTGCTGTAATTTTATATGGTCCCCACATGTTCTCCCCTCTGCAGTTTGAAGTTGCTTCTGAAGACAGTTTTCATGCCAACTGAATAATGGCTCCTCACAGAGGCTGCAAACCTCTATTTAAATATTCACTTTCTTCACTAACAGCTTCAAACCAGATGCTCTCATGTGATGAATGGCGCGATAAGCAAACAGAAATTACCGGCTAAAAAGAATAACATTGGGCTTGACTTGAAAATCTTATATATTTATGCATCATTAGTCACATTTAGAAGAAGTTCATTGTGATTATGAGTTGTGGTATTAAAAGGAAATCTTGTTTTTTCTTGTTTTACAGGACATATTTACCTGTTATGCCCAGGATAAAGGCAAACAAAGATAAGGTGAGTTTATACTTTAAATCAGTAGTCATAGGGCAGGAGTGTTAAGGTGTGTCACAAAAACACACTTTCTCTTTTGAACATCCAGCTGTGAAACAATGAATATTAATTAACTTGTGTCTTATCTTGCCACATGCAGCTTGTCATTGCAGTTTAATGGGTGTTATATTACGTTCTTGTAACTAGCAACATATAAAAGCATGTTGCAGTCTTTTTTTTGGACATCACGTCACTCCTCTGCTCACCTACAGTATACATTCATAAAGACAATTTTCCAATAAAGCTTTTCTCCTCCACATATTTTTTTGTCAGCAGATGGTAAACCAACCCCTTAAAGCAGGAGTGCCCAGGTCCAGTCCCCAAGATTATCCTGCAATTTGTAGAGCACGCCCTCCCCAGCACACCTGCATCAAAGGGCTTTTTCTATCATGCACATGTCATTCAGCTCTGCAGAGGCCTGCGAACGAGCCAGGTGTGTTGGAGAAGGGATGCAACCAAAATGTGCAGGATAGTGGTTCTCGAAGATTTGGGCACCCTCTGCCTTAAGCCTGGATCAGACTACACAAATTAAACCCGACAGAGACGTCGCACACAGCCGCTCACTCTCGTGAGCATTCTGGGTTGTCGGATCACAGGACGTCGTGTCTTCGCTCTGTGTAGTGTGATATAATCAGCGATCAGCATGTCAGAATTTTTGGGGGTTTGTCTGCCTAGTGTCACATGTCCTGCGATGTGTTCCTACATATCGACCAATAAAAGAACAGTGTGCCCCTCGTTTCCACCAATAACCAGAGAGACCGCTCAGTAGCGCTGGTACACAAACAAAAACGGCGAAAAGGGAGAGAGGGACAGCCGCTCTCTGGTGGAGCAGTGGAACGGAGGAGAGATTTGTGGCACTGTGGCATCAGTTTCCGTGCCTCTTTGATGTGTCCTTGAGACACTAATTGACAGATGCTTGTCCCACCTCCCCGTCCCGATGATCAGACAGTTGCTGTGTCTGGTGCCATCCTTCTGGTGTGACCACTCACAAGTAACAAGACACCGTCCAATTTTATGAAACAATGTCTGTTAATTTGACAAAGACCGTCGTAAACGATGAAAAAAATTGTGTAGTCTGACCCAGGCATTAAAGGTTGAATATGGAACATTTTTATTATTAGTGTTTGGAGGGGTGCAGAATGAAAGTACAGCATTTTAAAAATATATATTTAGCCTGAAAATAAATGTAAAATAAGTTTAAACAATGGCGTTATGTTCACATCTACAAGCCAATACAGGCTGCTATTGCAGGTTGACAAATGTGGTCACTATTTGCCAATTGTACAGTATGTTGGGCACAGCTCAGCTGTCACTGTAAAAAATAGTGAAGTCGGCAAGTCAAGCAGCTGCTTCAGAGCCCCAAAGATACTGTTATCCATCTCAGAAGAGGTGTGACCTGAGAAGAGCAAAAACTGGAGTAAATTTAGGTGAAGCTTAGACTAGATGGATCCACATGAACATTTTCCAAGGCATCAAAACGTGGAAATGGCGACTTTTCTCCTGGATCGGCAAGCTAACTTGCTTGCTAACGTTGCTAACGTTAGCTATAAAACTCATCTGTACTACTTGTTGGACATGTTGCAGGCTGCTGGTAACTTGCCGTATCGGCAGCGAGCCCGGCAACCCAGCGGCTGGAGTTGTTTTTCTGCTGTTGCAACTACAACCAAGACGCACGTGATGTCACTGTTCTACCCATATTCTATATCCAACCTTTAACAGCGACTGAAAAGCAGCTCATTTAGACTATCTGAACCCATGTTCACCATTAAACCTTTTGAGATTGTTGAACTGCTTTTGATGAAATCTTAAATTTTATAAATTGCCTGTCAAAAACACCTTTCAAAAAATCTGAAGACTTTAAAGACAGATTTTTAGCCACATTTACATGGATAGTGTTCTTCCATTGTCGAGTCAAGTCCCATTTGTTTAAAGAGCACATTTGAAAATAACCTCAGTTGACCAAAGTGCTGTACAGAATAAAAGAATAAACCAGAAATAGAAACAGAATTAAAACACAAGCACATAAACCAAAAATACAAAAATGTAAAATATGAATATAAATATAAATGTGACACTCTCAAGCTGGGCGGAAGGCCAGTGAGAACAAATGAGTTTTCAGCAGGGATTTAAAATGATCAACGGACTGTGCAGGTCTGATGGTTAGAGCAGGCTGTTCCAAAGCTGAGGAGCAGCAACAGGAAAAGCCCGATCACCTCCACCTTTCAGCCTGGTTCTAGGGATGTCAAGAGCATCTGGTTAGTTGACCTCAGTGCTCTGACTGGGCTGTAAGTATTGAGAAGTTCCAAGAGGTGGGGAGGTGCAGTACCATTAAAACTCATAAAAACAAGTAATAAATTCTTAAGCTGAATCCTAAACTGCACTGGCAACCAGTGTAAAGAAACAAGCACCGGAGTAATATGCTCATGGCGTTTAGAGCCTGTCAGGAGACGAGCAGCTGAGTTCTGAACAATCTGCAAGCACTGAAGAAGAGACTGCTCTGTTCCAAAATAAAGGGAATTACAATTGTCCAAGCGACAGGTAACAAGAGCATGGATCGCCCTCTCTGAGTCCTTACACGGCAGATATGATTTGACCTTGGCTAAAAGGCGCAAATGAAAAAAGCTGGATTTGACAACAGGGCTTATCTGTTTATCAAATCTGAACTGAGAGTCGAAGATCACTCCAAGATTTCTAACATAATGTTTGCAGCATTGTGACGAGGGGCCAGTTACACTAACATTGAGAATGTTGGAAGTGTCACAATAAGTGTTTGGACACTGACGCTGTTTCACTGGTATGCTAGAGATAGTACAGTTCATTGGGAGTAGTGTGAACTATTGATGCACAATACTGTTTATAGCAAATTTACATTCATTGCGATATTAGCCCGTAAAATATACGTATTGCAGTGATGGCCTTAAGCTGCAGGATCTAATAGTATCTATTTGGCATGCAATGGTATGAAAATTTTATGTCATGGTTATTATGACCAAAATGATCCCTACATTTATGTGAAGGAGGTAACTTTCACACCACAAAGTGGAGTGACTGACGGTGTTATTGTATTCCAGAACAGGGTGGTCATCTGCATAAATTTGGGGCTGCTTCACTGTTTATTTGCAGTGAATAAGCCTGCTGAAGGGAAGGATTTACGTTTCTGGTCCTGGCTAATCAATAAGCTCGGTTTTCTTCTTCATCTGGCTTTTTTCTTCTTGGTCAGCAATTGTTTCGGGGAATTACAACAAGCAGTTGTAATTGCATGATGTTGTCCAGGCAGTTTGGTTTACATTCACTCTGCATTTTACTTCAATAAACCAAACTAGAGGAAGGTATGAAATTTTTCAGAGTTCACCGCCCAGTCCAAGCAAGTCTCCAAATTATCTTGGCATGAAATATGAATGCATCCAATATCTCAAAGTTTTTCTTACACAGCCCATAGCCTAAGAGCCCATTTTTACGGTGGCATGTGTATCCTTGTGCATAACTCTGAGCAGCTGCAGATTAAAGGATTCATTTCTTGTTTTCATTGCAAACAGATGTACATGCAGCCCTCCAAAAGGCTAACAATGCAGAGCTTTTGGATCTAATGCCACACATTGATCGGATGCTGATTAGTTAAAGCCAGGAAGGCCCAACTCCAAGGACGGGGCTGATGTGCCTTCATTGTATGTTGGTGTCATGTGTGAAGGGGGAAATAGGGGACAGAATTCAGTGGGGGGGGCAGTAACAGATGCAAAACGGGCCTGGCTTGTATGTGCCCAGACAGATCATGCCAGCCTCGTGGAAACTGTCACTCTGAAACTGATTTCACTGGAGTCCCGAAATATTCTAGAGATAATCCAGAGCAGTGGTATGTAATAATGCAAATTACCACAATATTCATTCTGTACTCTCAGCAGAGATTTTCCAACCATACTGCTCATAAAATCTCAGCTGGTGAGACAATATATGTTATGTGTCAGCAAAAAACCTCCTGAGCTTTTTTTGGTCTTTGTATGAGATAGTAGTGAAAACTGTCCTTTCTGACTGTTACCCTGGGGGTCCCTGAGTCATATTTGACATCATTTTCATCTAGAAAGAACTTTTTTTTTTTTAACGGCTCAGCTCAGAGGTGGTCTTTCTGTCACCCTTCAGGTTGGTCAAGTCAGTAATTTCCCTAAAGAAAACACTGAGTTGTTATTATGGTGCAGTGAAAATAGGTCGTATTTTCTTTTGTAGTGTGGCAAACATGATGATTTAAAAAAGTAAATTTTCCATTAAATTGCTTGAAATAGCCATGAAATAATCTCTGTGCCTGGGATGGTTGTTTAATTCTAATGTGTTCGTAAATTTGATGTATAATTTTGTTTTCGTGCTGTTCCTCTTTTTCCAAAGTTGGGTCTGCTGCACCTTTAAAGCTCAGCTTAAGTTTATTGTAGCTTTATTTAATTTTAATTTATTACAAATAAGTGAAATTCCATTGACTTTATGTTTTGCAGGTGTTGATCTACAGTCCAACATTTTTCAAATATGTCTATGAGTCCTGGCTTGATGGTCATGGACGATATCCTTCTACAGGCTTCCTCAGCTTGCTGTTTG
Source organism: Atherinomorus stipes (assembly GCA_023101725.1). Taxonomy (NCBI): domain Eukaryota; kingdom Metazoa; phylum Chordata; class Actinopteri; order Atheriniformes; family Atherinidae; genus Atherinomorus; species Atherinomorus stipes. The sequence goes on along the minus strand of JALJCO010005240.1, from coordinate 686,225 downwards.
CCATCCACATATGTGATGAGGTAAGCTTAAAGGTACAGTCTGTAAAAACTTAAAGGTCAATGGCAGAAAAATGTTATATACTGTATAATCCAAAACTTTGTTTCTATTGATGTGTTTCACTAGAATAGCTGTTATATGTTTTTTTTCTTAGAATGGGTCATTTATATCTACTTCCTAGTGGTGCATGTACATGGAGGCTGCCATATTTGTGCCACCATTTTTACTACGGTGCCCCTAAAAGGACAAAACAATGTGTGTGAAGTGAGAACCCTCTGAACTTTAAAAGTGCTGTACCAGCTTTGTTTATGGGGAATTAGACCACTGTTTGAGATAAGTAATGTCTTAAAATACATTAAAAGTAATTACCTATAGTACAGTCATAGATATACCTGAGACAACTGGATCCACTCACAGATGAAAACATCAAATCTGGGAGAGATTTGGCCACTCATGGCCACCATACATTCACAACAGTGCTTTAAATACTGCAGAGCTGTGTTCAAAATCGCTCCCCATCACGGATGTAGTGCATTGTATAGTGAGCACGCCATTTTGTAGTGTTGTTCGAATTCTGTTCACTACTTTTCATCCACTACATCGTCCAATATAAAATACCCACAATGCACTGCGAATGTAAGTGTACAAGCGATGTACCCTACATTTTACTCCCGTATACCACAATGCAATGTGACCGTGTTTTGTGATCACAAAAGAAGAAAAATGTCGAAGCAGCTTTTCGTATAAATAAATGTAAGTAACGTTAAAGTACCAACATTTGCTTTAGTGGCGTTGTTGTGTAGCTTTTAACAATAATGATATTTCTTCGTAGCAGGAAAGCTGTCTGTTGTTCATAACTGTTAGCTACTGGTACAGCGTGTTTTTTTTTTTTCTAACTTTATTGAGGTTCCGCTACTGCACGTCACAGCAATACCTGGCGCATCTACTGATGTCACCCCATTTAGTGTCCGAAATCTCCTCCTGTCGATCCCTACATAGTGCACATAGTATAGTGGACTACATCATATACACTATGTACGTAGGGAATAGGGAGTGAGTGGATGATTTTGAACACAGCTTATGTCATTTGAAAGAAAAACATATTTTCTTTTAAATGCCCATCTATACCACTAGATGTCAGTAATTCTTATATACTGTACCTTTAACTACACCAGTTAATACCATGAAGAACCTGGAAAAGGTAACACTGTTGAAATTCTTCAGCCAAGTGGACTGAATGTTTTATTGTTGTGCATTTTCAGAGCATCTGTGATGGATTCTGAAAAATAAGCTGTTTAAATCATGTGGATCTGAAGCAGGCATGTTTCACTGTGATGGTTGTAACCGTTGCTTTTACCGACCTTGTCTGCTTTAGGTCAGTGTGTTTGGATTCGGTGCGGACCAGTTTGGAAACTGGCACCACTACTGGGAGGACAACCATTTGGCCGGAGCTTTCCGCCACACAGGAGTCCACGATGGGGATTATGAATATAATGTCACCTTGCTGCTGGCAGACAAGCACAAAATCCGAATGTTTAAAGGCAGATGATACCAAGCTTTCTTTCTTTTTCTTTTTCTTTTCTTTAAACTGTGTCCACAGACATTGCTTGACCTTTTCTGGTCAGTTTAGCTTCCTGCTTGCTTAAGCTGCTTTTTAGCAAATGTCATTTTAATTATAAACCAATGAAGCTTTTGTCGGTGCAACAGTTCATTGACAAAACAGAAGCAACATAGCCACTTTGCAGAATCTATAAATCCAACTTAAATGCATCTGGGACTGAACAAGATGTCGGCTAACGAGCATTAATCGCTTCAGTACATCTAGATTGTATGCCTTTGCTCCGTGTTTCCTTTTTTTCTATACAACATGGCCTTCTGACATACAGAAGGTCTTCTGACAACAGTAAAGTGCTGTATTTATTTGTGGGTGAAAGAACATGCAGGGAAGAATTTTGCTCAGAATTGATCAATGTTATTTATGCTGTAAGGGCCTCTATTGGAAGCTATTAAGGTACAAATTGATATCCAAGAAACATAAGAACATTTCAAGTCTCACAACAAAACTCTATTGATTTTGTTGTAAATATAATTTATACATCTTTACAATATGACAGTGAAGGTGTCTTACTTTTTAATTATGAAAGTTGTGAGAAGGAATCAATTGATTTCTACCTTCCGGCATGGCAGAGCTACTTTCATCCTGTTTGTGTGTTTGCAGCTGTGAAGTATAGTTTGTGGTGAGGCTAAAAGCCAAAACTTAGCCCTAAAGAACTCATGTTATAACAATCTGCCATTTATTCTGCACTTAAAGGGCTGTAACCAGCTTTTAAGATGTACTGAACTCATGAGCATTTAACTACATTTCTATACTATAAAAATTCTACCATGTTTATGTATAGTATAATATAGTATATATATATATATATCACCTAGAAAATTTGTTGGGCCAATTTTAACCACTTAGTCCTCCAAAGACAGCATTATGGTAGTAACATGGTCTCCCAAATCAAAGCATCTAAAAAAAAAAGATGAAAATTATTTTAAAATGCATCTATTATACCTGCTAGATTCAACTTAAAGGTTGTTTGATGCCCTGACTTTTCTTCTGCTGCCATTAGTTTGATAAAAACTTAAGTATGAATCAATAATTTATCGTTAATCGTTAATTTATTACAGAAATTCATTAGTTTTGTTTCGTTTTTTTACTCATCTACACTCATCAGCCACAGTTTTCAAACCGCCAGCAAGGGAAATTATATCATCTCTACATGATATAATGAAATCATGATTCCAAAATATGGATAGAAAATGCTTAATTTTGCAACAGTTGTGTGGCCTGTGGGAAGATACAGGTTTAGAACCGCTAGTGGCTAAAAGTTACATGGTATCCCTTTAACTTGAAGGAGCTAAACACCTTATTTATATTTTGTCATATTAATTGGTGGAATATCATTATTGTGATTTTAAAATTTCAGTTTCAAAACTACAACACTCATACCTTTAAAAAAAAAGAAGCTAATTTCTATAGAAAAACAATCATTGCTGACATCAAAACTAACTTATTAACAGCTCAGCTAACATACTTTAGGTGTAGGAGTTAGCTTGGTGATGTTGAATGCCATTTATTTTATATTCCTTTTAATGACATTCCCAGAACAGGATGCAGGGGATAAGGGAAAACTGTTTATCAAATGAAAAACCACAAAACCCAGGATCCAGGGGCTGCTATTAACCCCAAAGATCCTGCGTTCTTAGGCCTTTAAAGCAGTGATTTTTAAATGGGGGGTACTCATTGTAACAAACCTGGTTCATGACCATACTAAGATTTCTGACCATTCTGGCTCGTACTAAATGATGTCAGCTGTCAATCAATTTTCAAAGCTAAAACTTCCAATAGTGGATTTACTGTTTGAGCCAGTAAAATTCTGCCAACATTTAAGTGATTATTTTATTGGGATTTACTTTCATGAACTGCAACCTGCGCAAGACATGGCTGTTTCTTGTGTGGGTAGAATCTAGCTAACTTGTTAACGTGCTTCCCCATGTAAATGGTCTGAGCTTTGAGTGATGAGAAAAGATCTGTCATGAATTCAGTCGGTGTTTACTGACATTTAAAGGCAGTAGAAGATGTTTGTGGCAATTAAGAAAGCAGAGACTGTTAGCGAGTTTTTGAATGAAGCGCCAGCACAAGACCAACCTGCTAGATTCACAGCTCCCTCCCTGGCCACGTCTTTAAGACAACGTACACGAACCAAGTCCTAACTCCGTCTAGCAGACAGCAGGTACAGATTCTCCTACTGTATCATGTCAAAAACGCAAGACAGGGGTCAGTAGCTGGGTTTCCATTACTTTTTTTTTTTTTTTTATATTTTTTATTTCTTAAATTTAAAAAAAGTACAATAGAAATATGTAGGTGTTTCCATTGGATGGTACGAGCCGTAATTCTGGTAAAATCCCGTCCCGTGAGACTCCACTTTGAGGAGGATGGAGATATAAACGTGTTTTAGAGCTGCTGCTCCTCATCAGGAGATGAAAGCAAAGGATGATGATTTAGAGGTAAAGTCCGTATGTACGGAGCCTCTGATCACATCAGCAGGGAAAAACACTCGTGGGGACTTCCAGGACAGACGCCCGAAACATAACAGAAATGAAAAACCCCTCAGAATCAACTTCAGGAGTGTGGATCTCATTTCTTGATCTTTTATTCCACTTTTATCCGGCACCAGTTCCTGACTGATGTGGTGATGCAGCTGTTGATACGAAGGCGCAGTCATACGATGTTATCCGTGGTCACGTTTCATTAAATTCTGGTGACACATAATTAACATGTGGGAACGACATAACCGAGTCGTGGTGTTACAAATATGTGCAAACAACATAAACAGCTCATAGCCAGTCGTTAATACATGAATAACTTAAACCATCTGTATAATGTCCTGAATGAACTCGCTGAGTTACAGCAATTTGGGGATTTTATATATGACTGATAAAAACTTCCCCCATCACTCCAATTTCACAATTAATGCTTATTAATGATCATATTCATCGTTAAAGGCGCTATACCTGATTTTGCACATTTGCGAACCATGAGCGAGGCGAAGAGTGTAGTTTGAACTGTAAGCCCCGCCCCTATTACTGTTTCTCCCAGTGAGAAACGCTCCTAATCTAGTTTTTCTCTCCTCCCACTCAACATGCATGAAATAACGTGCACGTTTCATACTCGTGCACAAAGAAAGTCTCCAGAGAAAACTTGCATCTTCCAGTGAAATTACTGTTTGGGTTGCAGTAAATGGCTGCAGATCAGCTAAATGACATTTTCTATCATAACCGGTAGTTTACCGTAACTACAGTTATGTACACAGATGCACAATTATGATGAGTTATGATGTTATAGGCGACGTTACAACATGACAACCTGATAAAGTTTCTAACCGGCCCCTTCCAGAAGCAGTGATGTAAAGCTTCGTCGTGTTACGTTGTAAATATCACTATGTATTATATACGTTAGACCAGCAGAGGAAGCGCCAGCACCTGAGGACATAAATGTTACTGAGAAGAAAGTTGTTGAAAAAAATACCTGTCCAGGCGGACTTCCAGTCCACATTTAGCCCGAGGCGTCCAGCTGCTCTCTACCTTCAGTACAATCCAACGAACTTTATTCCTTCTTTGGTCTCTCCTGCGTTTCAAGCCTCTCTCCTCCTCAGTTTTGATGCTTACAGGCTGTTTTGCTGTGGTATCGCCACTTTCCCTTCGGCAGACGCCATGCGGTTCTGTTTACAAGTGCTGCCGTGCACACGAGAGAGGAGGGTGCTCCTCGTTAGAAAACGCTGTGAGTGGCTGATTGGAAATCGAAACTTATGTAGAATGAACCGCATTGGCATGAAGAGAGCGTCACGCCATCCTTAGAAATCTAAACTAATAATGCCTGGATTCATGCTCATACGCAATCAATGAGTGATTTATTTTTATGAAATTACCTCTTTTAACACACATTATACTGTGTAGAAAGCATTTCTCTGAAAGAGATTAAAATAAAATCAGGTACAGGGCCTTTAAGAAGGAATAACTGGATTTTAACCCCCTACGTCATGCCTAATGGTGTTTTATTGTCAAAAACTGCTTTATCAAAACGTCTGAATTTACGTCATGAAAGTGTAAAAACTTTTTTGCTGTATTTTAGAGTTTTTTCAAAATTCGGGTGTTTCCATTAGCGGTTTTTAATTGCGATATTTAGGTTTTGCACAATTCCAGGTGTAATGGAAACCCAGCTATTGTTTGAATGTTGCTAACTGCTAGCACAATGATTGTTAGCTACCTACTGTAAACATCAGACAAGAAGCGCAGCTTCCAGCATGTGGTAAGAATGATTGATGGGCGATAACAAAACTCACAATGAGAGCAGAAATGATTGACAGATGTTTTTCTTAGTCCCATTACTTTCACAGCTGATGAAGCTTTTATTCAATCATACCTTATGGGGCAGTAAATGTAACCGAATATTGCAAAAAAAAAAAAAAATTTAAATAATCTTTTATACTACCTTTAACATGTTTGAAAGTTGTATTTTAAACATTTAATATTTTAACGTCTTTCTTTTGTAATAAATTCTAGTAAAACAGGCATAAGTTTGTGTTTACCTGTTTCGTACCCCCCAAAAAATACATTGGTGACATTAGGGATTACTTGGTTGAAAATTTATTCCCTAAGGGGTACATTATTTTAACAAAAAAATAATAGTTTGAGAACCACTGCTTTAATGGAACCTACACTTTACTAGAGATGCGATTTTAATGTTGACTGATGGGTGTTCAACTTGCCCACTATTCATTTCTCAGATTAAATACCTGTGAACTGATGACATTCTGGTTAATAAATTCAGCTGATCTTTGAAGTTAGGGTTAAGCTAAACTTAGATTTCTAATGTAATCTGAGATGAACTCGATAAAGTGAAAAATGCAGCTTACATCTCGCTCAGTCCTCTGCTGTGAAGCACCCAGCTGCTTGTATTGAATATTGGGATGAAAAATAGCTTGCTGAAGTGTACAAATTCCCTAAAAAAAACCGTAAATACAAATCCTTGAAAACACGTAGCCCATTTGCTGAGTGCAACCATGATCGACTCTCCAGAAAACATCTTTTCAACAGCATATTTTGGGCTTCAAGGGTTCAGCAAGGCCTGAGAATTATTATAGTACAGCAGGTTTTCACCACTCACTGAAATGGAAGAGAAAACAGAGAGGCTTGTGAGATTAGAGGTGAAATAAAAACAGCAGGTTATTTGTCATTCAAAACCAACACTTGACATATGATGCAGCCAATACAGGGTGCCTTACTGAAATACCAATGACCTGTTGTACATTTTTATGTACAGTGTGACATCCTTTTTAATGAAAAGTAAATTTAAAGTGCCTTTAATGGGAGTTTGTAAGACTTGATTTTACCATGAAATTGTGCTGATTTATGATCATTTTGATAGTTATTGCCAGATTTATCAGCAATTACAAGTTTCTGTTGTTTATGTGTTGTAACTGTGGAAGAATCATTGCATGACAAAGTATAGCTTTTTAAAATGTTTCTTAGTAAAGACATCAACATATGTGCTGTCCAGGCTTAAAATTATCAACTGCACTTGCTTAACTTTTGTAAATAGATGAACACTTGATATTAACTGGAAAAGCACCAGCTTTTGTGTTATTATTTTTACCTACAAGTGTCTGATGAGAAATGTGTAAATACCCAAGGGGCAAAACACCAGTTCTTTGGAAAATGGGCATGGAGCGTTGGGTAGCTACAATTCAAGGGGCCAAAAACCCTTTTGGGGACATTTTCATACCAAAATTAAATCCAAATATTTCAGTGGGGAGATTTTTGTTTGAGCATGTGTTACTCAGTGGTCTTTAAGAGCTCTTAAATTTTGACATGTGATACCCATGTTTGTCCGCTATAAATGAGATACACTTGGACTTCTACTACACCATCACAGATTAGTTAAATTAATGTCGAATACAAAGTGGTGTGTTGTCACAACCTACCCCAGCACCCGGGTGAGTTGTAACACTACTTGGGGGTGGATGTAACAATCAAATTATTATGACTAAAAAAGACCCACACTAATAAATATGGAAGCATTTTAATGAAAAATAAAGAAGGAACCATACACTTGTGAGACTACAAAAATAATAATGATAAACTAAATAAAGAGTATAAATTTAATACCAGAAAAATAAATATAATAAAATGGAAAATCTATGGCCTGGACATAAAATAAATTAAACAAAGAATAATTAAGTTTAAAGTGCTTTGTGTTGTGTTTATATTCTGTAGCTTGAAACAGGTCAATGTGTAAATGTCATTTGGACACTTTAGAGATCCATGAAACAACCCACAAGCCGCTTTTGAGAGGTGTGGTGCAGATGTGCACTGAGTAGGCTAAGTAGCTTAGCCTAAAAATCAACTGAACAGTTGAACTGTGTATTTTAAGTGCAGAAATACTTAGAAAGTGATCATCAACTAAGCAAATGACCTAAGGTATAATACATTTGTTTAATTAGGTGTGGCATTTGTGGCAGATATAGTTCTGACAGTTGTTACAACCATCCCCATGCCAGGCAGCCATTAGAAAGCTAAACTTTTTTAGCATTTAACTTCAAAGCTAGCACTAATGCAACACATCAAATTAAACTAGAGAAGCGACTTCTTGAGCTGATATAAGTAAAACAATTGTATCTACAACACAATGGACACAATGCAAAAAATATTGGTGAAGAAAATTTTGGGTTTAATACCCGTAAAAAAAAAAAAAATTGGCTCCAGAACAGACAGTTTTTCACTCAGAGACACCAGGCTTTGCCATTGTGCTCAATTTTCAAATGGACACAAAAAGTGTTGATGACATCACCACAGCTCCTTTCTAACTAGTTAAATTAAGTGTTGCAACCATCCCTTTGTTACAACCATCCCCGGTCTCCCCTACAATGGCATAAACAGCAACACAACTATTTGGCAGAGAGTATCTTGACACATAGGGGAAGTCAGAGAAAAATACTCTGAGCCATGCTGCAAGTTATCATCCCCAAAAAGACAGAAAAAAGTCATGTTTGCCTCACAAATTCTCATAAAAATGTATATTTTTCAGCACTTTATAAAGAATATGTACATGTATCTAGAAAATTTCCTTTATTCATAAGCTTCCATTTGAGCCCAAGATGACCTTTCAGCTACAGGAAAGCTGCAGGGTAGCTCTAAACAATGCAACCCCTGTTGTGAAAAACTAACAACTAAAATTAGCATAGGGGCATATAAATATTTTCCTTCTATAGATTATATCAATGTAATTTCTTCAATATTTTATGAGGACCTAATATCAAAGCATATTTACCTATTTCAAACACCAACTACAAGTGCACTGCTTGTTCACTTTGGGGGGGACCAGAACTAGAATGGAGTCTGATCATGTCAGTTTAATGTAGTTTTTCACAACAGGGGTTGCATTGCTTGGAGCCACCCTGCAGCTTTCCTGTTGCAAGTAAAAAGGTCATCTTGGGCTCGAATGGAAGCTTATAAATTAAGGAAGCTTTCTCTGTACATGTTACATAAACATTTTCTACTAAGTACTGAAAAATATAAGATTTTATGAGAATTTCTCAGGCCAACATGACTTTTTTTTTTGTCTTTTTGGGAATGTTGAGGTGATAACTTGCAGCAAGGTTCAGAATATTTTTTCCTGCCTCCCCCTATGTGTCATTTATGTGTCAAATTTCATAGTTGTATGACTATTTATGCCATTGCAGTACAGTCCTCAAACTTATTCATACCCTCCAATTAAAGAAAAGGCTAAATACACAATAGTAATTAAAATAACAAGAAATTAAAGACACTAATTATAAATAAAAATGTACAAAATCATAATTTACTGAAATAAAACTTTTTTTTTTAAATTTGGTTGAAAATAATGGTTAAAAAAAAAAAACTGTCCTGTCAACAGGTAGCTTTGTAGCCCCATCATGCGTGTTCACTTGTTTTATTTTTGTGTGCTTGTTTTTAGTATTTATTTCAAATCACAATTCAAATTCAATGTCATGATTTTCATTAAATTTTTATTTATTTTTGCTTTTGTCGATTTAAACATTTAATTGATGGCTCATTTTTTTTTCCTTCCTTTTTTTGTCTCCTTAATTTTGAGGACAAATATTTAGATTTACATAATTTTATCATTAAAATGGCCCCCAAAAGGGTTTTTCCCCCTGTAGCTATCCAGCAGCTATTGACTGGGTTGTCCAGCCAGGTTTTGATCCTTAAGGGTCATATCATTTCTGGTGTCTGCTTGGCCCCCTCGGTAAAACGTTGATTCATGTGTGGCAGGTGTTTAGCTTGGGGGTGCTCTTCTAGTAGGTTATAATTTGCTTCATGTGCCTTGAAACATATTGAGTATATTTACCAAATCTGTGTGATCAGGATTATTTTACAGGCTGAGGAAATGAGGACAAACATCCACCAGCATGACCAGTTCCTCCTCAGGAGACTGTGGAGGTGCACGTTTGTTCTACAGGGAATACTGTCACCTAGTGGACAACACCACGTGTCAGCATTTAATTTTACATTAGACGAGATATGTGATGGCAAACCTGACATTTTATTCATTTTCTGATGTTATCTTTAACTTCGGCGTCTGTCACACTACAATGCTTTTTATGTTTACATCAAGCTCAGTTTGGAGATCTTCATTTTTATAATGCATTTGTGAAAATAAATAAAGAAGCAGCGTTGACGGGAAGTATTTACTGTGTATTTTTACTGCTTTAACAACCAAGCTTAGGTCACTGAAACTGACTTGTGTGGGAGAGATACATGATAAAAATTTTAATTATTCAGTTATTCGTGGACTCCCACAGTGCAGCAACACACAGCTATAGCTTTTTGCAGCAATCTGTAAAAATGACATGCAGGTGTTTGTTTTTATTTACAACTCATTTAACAAATTTTGAGTTGGTAGAGTTACATTTAAATGACAGGAATCCTTGTTGTGCACAGGTACACCCAGCTTGCATTGAAATACATCAGACTGCAACAGCTGAGATGACTCAAATGCAACGCATTGTGGGATTAGACAAGAATTACAGTGATGCTAGACAGTAGGCGCATTACTTTTGATTTAAAAATCTGATTTTTATACCATATCAAAAAAACTGAGTGTTTCTTGTTTCTGCACCTTTCAGGATACAGCTTTCCTTTGTAGAAATGTATGGAAGAGAATTAGGGACACTGAAGAAAAAAAAAAAAGAGAGAAAAATTCAGAATTATGACTTTTTCCAGAACATTTAAGAAAAAAATCAGGAGATGATTTTTTTTTTTTTTTCAATTTATGAAAAAGTCAGAATTCTGACTTTAATCTCAGAATGCTGACTTTTTTTTTCCCCCACAAAATTTTAAAAAATAATAAATTCGGGAGATTTTTTTTCAATTTCTGAGAAAAAATTCTGAATTCTGAGATTAAAATCAGAATTTTGACTTTAATCTCAGGATCCTGAGAAAAAAAAAGTCAGAATTCTGAAAATCAGGAGATGATTTTTTTTTTTTTCAATTTCTGAAAAAATCAAAATTCTAAGAAAAAATTCTGACTTTTTTTTTTCCAGAAGATAAAACAGAAAAAAATATTCGGGAGTTTTATTTCTTTTTTTATGTTCTGGGGGAAGGGGGGGGGTGTCAGAATTCGGAGATTTAAGTATCAATTCTGAGATTAAAGTCAGAATTCTGACTTTTTTTTCCTCAGAACATTTTTTTAGAAATTCAGGGGATTTTTATTTTTTTCAATGTCTGAGGAAAAAAGTCAGAATTCTGAGATTAGAATCAGAATTCTAAAATTTTTCTCAGAATTTTCTTATTTCTTCAGTGGCCCTAATCCTCTTCCATCGCAATGAGTCTCATGTTCAGCTTTCCTTCTTTAATGATAGAATCATGAATTTATTCGCCTTAATTAGTGGAGATGTGTACAGTTTAGTGCCCTTCCTAGTGTGGTTGTCAGTGATGCATTCTCATTGCCACCAATGCATACAATTTTATAATAAAAATGTTTGAATGCTACAGTCTTCCTCTGTTTCTTCTCACCTGTGTTGTTTATTCGTACTTTTAAGAACGGCTTGAATGATAAACGTGATGAATAAGGCCTTCAAGGCTATGAGATCCTGTTCATGGTCATTGTTTTAATAAGTTCAGCCTTCACTCGCATTAAAGTTTCATAATTCTCAGTCTGGCTTACTCATTTTATATGTATAACCTCAACATAAAAGTAATTAAAGTTCAACAGTAAGTAATAAGTTTACTGACATAGTTTAGGGGCCACTTCATTTACAGTGTTGTGCACAGGTTTTTTTGGCACATAACATAATTTCCTATCCACGATTCACACAGTCAGTGAAGCGTCTACTCTGGGCTTAATTAATTTTGCAGCTTCACAACAAGTTCTGACTTCCAGTTAAAAGGAGCTGCATTCAGTTAAAGAAAGAACAGGGATCCTGGAGCGTAATATGCAGCCTCCACAGAGCTCTCATCCTAACATCTTGGGATTACACGAAGAGACGGAAGATGAAGAGACACCCTGAATCCATCACGGAGCATTCTCTCTTCAAGATACTTGGAACCGATCCCGACTTCAGCAACGTCATGCCCAGGACGTCTACTGGCAAACGTTTATGTAATCAAATTAAAATGCAATGCAATTGGGAAGACCCCGCTACTGTCATTGTACTTACAGTAAACCAGTGGTTCTCAAACTTTTTTTGCAGGACCCCCTTTACATTGGAAATCATAATGTCAAGCCCCCCCATCCCACCACCACTACCACATGCACCCAAACATTTACCATGAAATACATGAAAAAATGAGTTCATTAGTACTTTAAAGAATATGCCCATTTTTTGTTAGAAGTACAAAAACTATAGGCCTGGCTGGGCCCCCCTAACATAGCCCCTTGCACCCCCCACCCCCACCCAGTTTGAGAACCACTGCAGTAAACTGTAAATCATCATGACTGCTTCTGTACAGAATTTAAAAAGCTTGATGTGCCCTTCTGTTTAGGTCGACTGTTATATGTAGGGATGCAGGATATTGGAATTTTGGCCGATATACGATATGCCGATGTTTTAAAACTCATGTGGCTGATAAACGATATCGATACCGGTATTAAAGGTAAAAAAAAATAAGCAGTCATTGCAAATAGCAGTTTTGTTATCCGTTTCCGACACTTTGAAAAGTTGGGGTGGGAAAAAATACTGATACACTGAAATATTATGATATTTTCATATGCCAATATTAAATCTATATTTAAAAACATGGTATCAGTTTTGGTATTTTACTTACAAAATCTCGCAAAATTTCATTGTTGTGTTACAAAATCTCAAGATATTTCGTTAATTCTTGGAAGATTTCGGAACAGAACGATGAAATATCGTGAGATTTTGTTAGTAAAATAAATCAATACTGCACTTTTAAATGTCAGTATGATATCAGCATATGAAAATATTGCGATATTTCAGTGTATCGATATTTTTTCTCACCCCTAGTCTTTAATAGTTTGAAAGTCTGTAAAAAATAAGTTTTTGTAGAAGAAGAAGAAGAAGTTTTGGGGTTTTTGTTTGGACTTTAGAAACAGCAGGCTGATCGGTTAAATATCGGTGGGGTGGCCGATGTCCGATACTCAGTTTTAAGGCCGATATAGGCCGATACCGATAGGGGCGCCGATTATATCGTGCATCCCTAGTTATACGAGTTATAAAAATGCATGCAAGTAAAACAGCCTCATTCCCTCCAAACACTACACAGTAGCAATGATGTAAACTTTAATAAGCTCCATAATGCATAAATATCCCCAACCACAAATTTAGTTTTCTCTATCACAAGTAAAAGTCTTAAAGTCAGATATTCTTTGTTTTGGTGTAAGGAAATGTCATTAAGGTACTATAATGTGCAGTATTTTTAAAGTGTAAGTTACTGTAAGTTATTCAAACCCATGTAAACTTTGATTTATATTCAATTTTAATATGACCAATAGGTTTTTCTATGATCAAAAAAGTCACAAAAGACAAGACACTGCACTGAAACGTAAATGAAAAACTTCAGACAATGTTGTCTCTTGCTTCTCTCTGCTTTCTCTCTTTGAGTTTGAGGACTTCTTTGGATTCATTTGATTGCCTTATAATTCCCTGTGCGGACTGTGCAGGATATACGCCAATGTTATCTAAGATTCAGAACCGCTCGGAGCACAAACGTTCAGTTCAAAGGGATCCGTGAACTGTGTAGGGAAGAAATGCACAACTGTTCACCTCTTATCAGGTGGAAAAGCAACATCACCCATCAGTCATGGCTGCCCTCTTCAGTTAAAAGGTAAAAAGCGAAAATGAAAGGAAGTAGTTTATGTAATGTACACTATTTTGCCAAAAGTATTCGCTCTCCTGCCTTGACTTACATATACTGTATGCGTAAGTGACAACCCATTACAATGTTCATTACATCCATTGTTGCACTGTTAGTTTTTATATAATTGTTATGTTGTATATATGTTATATTAGAAAAAAAAGAAGAGAGACATTATGACAACATTAAATTTCCCTACTGGGATAAATAAAGTATTTTTCATTTCATTTTCCTTCCTAATCCGTGGGAATGTAGCCTTCAGATCAGATTAAGAACAGTGCGCAGAGAGCTTCATGGAATGGGTTTCCATGGTGGAGCAGCTGCATCCATCCATACATCACCAAGTGCAATGCAAAGCATCGGATGCAGTGGTGTAAAGCAGCCGCCACTGGACTCCAGAGCAGGGGAGGCGTTCTCTGGGGTGACGAATCACGATTCTCCATCTGGCAATCTGATAGAGGAGTCTGGGTTTGGCGGTTTTGCCAGGAGAACGGTATTGTCTGACTGCATTATGGCAAGTGTAAAGTTTGGTGGAGGTGGGATTATGGTGTGGGGAGTTTTTCAGGAGCTGGGCTTGGCCCCTTAGTTCCAGTAAAAGGAACTCTGAATGCTTCAGCATACCAAGACATTTTGGACAATTCCATGCTCCCAACTTTGTGGGACCAGTTTGGAGCTGGCCCCTTCCTCTTCCACCATGACTGCGCACCAGAGGACAAAGCAGGTCCCTAAAGACATGGATGCAGAGTCTGGTGTGGAGGAACTGGACTGGCCTGCACAGAGTCCTGAACTCAACCTGATAGAAAACCTTTGGGATGAATTAAAGTGGAGACTGAGAGCCAGACCTTCTCATCAAACATCAGTGTGTGACCTCACAAATACGCTTCCGGAAGAATGGTCAAAAATTCCCATAAACACTCCTAAACCTTGTGGACAGTCTTCCCAGAAGAGTTGAAGCTGTTATCTGCAAAGGTGGACCATCGTCATATTGAACCCTGCCCTGTGGGTTAGGAATGGGATGTCACTTCAGCTCATATGTGAGCCAAGGCAGGTGAGTGAATACTTTTGACAACATAGTGTACGTTTTGTGATTCCCTATTGATAACTGTTGAGGTGATTTCAAGGGTTATCACCAAATGTTAACTCAGTAATATCTTATTGAGTTACTGTGAGTAGCATCAAATATGAAGAGAGTTTTCCATGTTCGATGTAGCAGTGCATCCTAAATGGGGAAACTTCAATGGAGGTTAGTTAATATTCCCTGAGCAGGTAGAATAAGGTGGGTGGGGATACTGTTTATACAGCTTTTCCCCTCATTCCTGTCTTTAGTTTCCTCCATAGATTCTGGATGGGATGTCTGGCAGTTTGATTATTAATAAGAAGAAATACAAATCCCATCACCATGCTTGATCAGATTTCTGCCTCCACCTTTTGTCAGAAAAACATGTTTCATTTTCATTTCACTTTAGACTTGAGGACAAAGACCCAACACATTTGTTCAAGTAAGCCTCTTAAAGGTCAGGGAAGCTTTTGTCTTTTAGATATGAAGTCTTTCTAAAGTGATGTTGGAGACCAGACTTGTGTAAAGTCAGCTTCTTTTTGACTTGTCACTCAGATTGATTAGTTTTCTTGTATTTGTGGCAATCTTTGGACTTTGAACTAGGGGGACAAAGTGCAAAGTTCAGGTACTGAAAGAAAATAGCAATTATAAAGCTTGATTATCGGCTTCCAACAAACGAAAGCATAAAGATGTAATTAAACCTTTCCTAAGGCACCTATAGTCATCCTCAAAATTATTCATACCCTCAAATTAAAGAAGGGAAAAATCGTCTGTCAGTGACAAAAGATGAAATTGTCAAAAGTAATAATAAATAAAAATTATATGAAAATCATGACATTGATTTTGAATTGTGGTTTTAAAGAAATATAAAAAACAAACACACAAGAAATAAAACAAGTAAAGAAGCATGATGGGACTCTGAAGCAAACATTTTGTTGAGTAACACTTTGAAGCAATCACTGCAATCAGGTGTTTTCTGTAATGTTCAATAAGATTTCTACACCTGTTGACAGATGTTTTGGTCCACTGTTCATGGGAAAGGTGCTCTTATGTGTCTGGGGCAGTTTTGTATGTTTGTTTGTTTTTTTTTTCATTATTATTTCCTACCACAATTCAAAACCAACATCTCATTTCACCAAAATATAATTTTGTAAATTTTGATTTATTATTAGTTTTTTTTAGTTCCCTATTATTTGAATTACTATTGTGAATTTAGCCTTTTCTTTAATTGGATGGTATGAATAATTTGAAGGACGACTGTATTTTACCATTTAAGATTAAACTATCATTGTTTTTCTTAATAGATTTGCTTAAAGTGGCCTCATATAACCGCAGAAGTCCCTGAAATACTTTTATTAACGTTTAAATTGAATTATAATGATCAGAAATATTCACTTTTCCCAACTTTTCTTGCTTTCGACCTAAATACTGTCTTCCGGAAGTTCGTAGGCTATTTCCTAACACGCATTGTTTTGGGGAACTAAATGTCAGCATGACTAAATGTTATGCTCAGATTTTCTTTTTTATTAAAGCTGTTTTTTCCTGTATCATAGTTTGTGCTCGACCAGTGGTGCTTCATAAACAGATCACTGTCTCTTTAACACGTGCAGCGATAAACTGAAGACGCCGCCCGACGTTCAACAAGCAGCACAACAAGGAAGTACTTCTCAATTGTACAAGAGTCTAATGTTTTCCTTGTAGCACAGGTAAGAAAGCGATAAAATCATGTAACTGCCTTGTGAAACGGTAATTTGCTTTATTCGTGGCTAAAAAATGAGAGCTTCTGCGACAAACTACCACTTAAGTGTTAGCAAACATCGCAATTATGGCTATGAGTTTCACTTTCTAGTCGACAGCATGACAACGCAGACCCTAAAGAGTATGAAATGCCGCTTTTAACACCATTAAACTAAAACTGCGCCATTGTGACGCAGTTTGTAAGCGGAGTCTATCAGCTGTCGCCAGTCTAAAACCTCAGCATGACGTTTAGTTCCCCAAAACAATGTATGTTAGAAAATACGAACTTCCGGAAGACAGCAGTGTTTAGGCCGAAGTGATGACGCTGTAATTCTCAAGCTCATAAAAGACAGAGAAATCATAAAGTTACTTACAGATCACGTTTAAGCGAGAAATTAGTATGTTTTAGGAAATTATGCTTATAAGCGCTGCTATTTGCTAAATGCACTTAAAATTAGATGTCATTACAAGTATAAACTCAAATCTGAGACATAAACACTTGTGAAGAAATACTTAATGCACATTATCACAACGTTGCCATGTCTTTCGTATCTTCACAAGTTAATAATTGTGCTATTCGTATGTAACTGTTACCAAAAATGTATTCAGATTTGGTACTGAAAAATACTAAGCATTTCATGCGGTCACATCTGGTCATTCATAGTGAAAGTTTCCGCAGATGTCACAGAAATGACACACTAGATTGATGGACTACTTTTTCTTTTCTTTTTTTTATTTTCCAAGTGACATAAGATATAAGAAAAACGTGTTAAGCATCCTGTGAAATGTTTCATACTTGATTGGTTTATTCTTTAACATATAATTGTTAATTTCCAGTGATATGAAGCTGAAAATGTTTACAAAAAGAAGGATGCAAATATATCTGCTTTTAAATTAAATCTAATTAAGCTTTGTAATAAATTTTGTGAGAGGCAATTAAAGAAATATTATTATTTTTATTATTATTGTTGTTGTTGTTACCTGATAATGTGGTTGGTATTGGGGCTGAACGATATGGACAAAATTTCATATCTCGATATTCATGCCAGACATCTCAATATCGATACGATACAATATGACTACGGGTTCGTTGAAAACCAAGCACTTTGGTGGAAAGTGCAGTTTTGTTTGTGACTTCCAGAGCTTTATATGCAGGACAAGCACAGGGGAAATCTATATCTTTTATACAGTTGCTTTTGCGATATTATTCTTGAATGTCCATATCTCGATATAGATACGATAACGATATATCTTTCAGCCCTAGTTGGTATATACCCAAAATTACCAGTCAGTGTTTCCTTTTGGAAAAATAAATAAATAAATGGGAGATTGTGAACCAGATGAAACCAGGTAAAACTTAATGCATGCAAAACATTTTATTGACTTTTTTCAGGTCATTGCCAAACCACATTCTCTTAATCTTGTCTTTTCCAACAAGGGAACTTTTATTTTAAACATATTCGAGTTAATTTACTGTAAAACCTAACTTTGTAGAGTTTTGTTTGACAATTTTTCTTGGATAACAAGAAGATTTTATTAACGCAGTGTGCTTTTGTCTTGTCAAAACATAAAACTAAACATGAAAACCAAAGTAGTTTCAAATGCCAGATCTGAATATATTCTGTGCCACTCTTCAGTTCCCTTGGCTTAGTGTTTGTGTTTGTAATTATAATTATTCACTACTATTTCTACAATTATCTATGTCCTTTATAGTTATGAACTTTCCTTTTATCATACACCTGTATAAACATCTACTCTGTATTACACCAATATTCGTAAACTTGACTGAATCTGTTATTTTTTTAAGCTCAATTTTATACTTTCCCCTCAGTTATTTTACGAGTACACTGTAAATGTTGTAATTTTTGCAATTACGAAAGGAGAAGCAAATGGGAATATTTTGTTTTCTGTTCATAATGATTCTCAGCCCTAACGGGAACAGAAAATGGCGTCTACTAATACCTTCTGCAAAACTTGGGTTTCAGTTTTCACCTGTAGTTAAAAAAGCTACTAGATTATTTAAATAATTAGAGTAGTACTGTTTAAATTCTGCACTACTACAGTACATAGTTGAACTTTAAACTATGGAATAATACATGTAAAAAATGCAAAAACAGATATTTAAAAAAAAGTTTTTTAAGATGCCTTATTGTAACTCATCCCAAGCCATCATAGCTGAGTGTAAGACAGAATATCTGTTAATACTTTTTCATTGTCCTTATAAATTCAGTAGCTCCGAGGTGCGTTTGGGGTCATGATGGTCAAAAAACGTGCCACCCAGATGAACTGACATTTAACGGCAGAATGGTGATTTATGATCATAGCTTTGCCTCCAGCTATGAATAAACAGCATCATTAGTACTCTACTCCCACATCATCACACGTCCTCCTCCATGCTTCACAATGGAAACGGATACTGGTGATTACTCTTTCTTGCATCTTGCAAAAACAGACGTTTGAACCAGAAATCTTACATTTGGATCAAAGTACAAATTTTTTTGGGTCTAATTTCAATTATTTGTGTCATTCGCGCAGTTTCATCCATATCTGCTACCCTGGGTCCGGCCGTAGTTACAAGCTGAAAGGCTTCTCTGCTGAACAGCCGATGTTGTTCTGTCACGTGAACAAATCATGAACTAACACGAGGTGGTGTTAACTGCAAATTTTTAAGGATGGTGACTAATAAACTCCTTGATACATCTGAAAGTCAGTTTCAGTTTAATTCTGCTTTATTTGTATAGCGCCTGTTCACAGCAATGTCATCTCAGGGCGCTTCACAGACAGATCAGTTCAAGCTAATTCATAATAGCTTAGCTGTTGATAGTTTTGCTTCTAGACTCAAGGAAAATTAAAAGATCATTTAATAGATGAAATGTTAGATTTAAAACAAAAGCTGTGCAAGAATTATTATGTCCAAATGTTTGAACAGTGCTGCATGTTTCTGTATTTTCAGGATGCCTGTTGAAAGCCCGGAGGAGAGGACAGTGGAGGTGTTGGCTCTGCCTGAAGGAATAGATGAGGAGCTGCTGTACCTGTACTTTGAGAATAAGAGGCGTTCTGGGGGAGGTCTGCTTGAATCTGTGCTGAAGACGGGCAACCATGCTGTTCTGGTTTTTGAGGAGGCAGAAGGCAAGTTTCTACAGTATATATGTCTGGGACTGTTGTTGGTTGTAAATCTGATTTTCATTGTTGGAATGCTCTTGTTACTCTTTAAGATAAAACTATATTAATCAGACATGCAGTCATGTGAATAAAAAAGTAAATCGTCTTTCAGTTGTGAGGTTTTACATGACAGGACATAAAAAAAAAAAAAAAAGTCCAGGTCTTCAAATGAATCAAATCGGAGATAAACAGCACATAACTTAGACAGTTCCTTCATTAATTAAATGAAGATGATAAACTGATCAGTATCAGTGTTACTACCTCTAAAGAAGCAGTTTTGTCTGCAACATTCAGGTGTGTTAATGTAATACCAAGGAGAAGGACATCACCAGTGATCTTAGACTGGTAAGGATTTTAAACCAGTTCTGAGCAGCTTGATGTCCGTCGTACAACGAGAGGGTTTAGTAAGTGAGAAATATTTCAGGCAACTCCCATTCTTTCCAGAATGATAAATGGACTGTACTTATATAGCGCTTTTCCAGTCATACTAACCGCTCAAAGCGCTTCACACTACATATCACATTCACACAGTCACACACACAATCATACACACATTCAAACCCCGATAGGCACATCGGGAGGCAACTTGGGGTTCAGTGTTTTGCCCAAGGACACTTCAGCATGCAGTCTAGGGAAGCCTGGAATCAATCCCCCGACCCTCTGGTTGAAAGACGACTGCTCTTCCACCTGAGCTACAGCCACCTGATGTGGACATCCCACATCGGGTTGAGCTGAAGGTCAGACCGTGCAATATTCAAAGAAACATTAAAAAAAAAAGAACAAAAAAATCCAGAGAGCTACATCTCAGACTCTACCGGTCTTAGTTAGCATGTTTTGTGTAAAAATTTATTACAGTACAATTAGAAAAAAACTAAACAAGCATGACTTGTTTGGAAAGGTTGCAAGAGAAAGCTTCTGCTTTCTAAGAAGAACATGACAGCACAGCTTAGGTTTGCAAACCACAAAACATCTGGAACAATGTCTTCTGGACAGATGGTGCTCACATGGAGGTTTGTCCATGATGCACAACAGCATGTTTGGTCAAAACCAAACACAACATGTCAGCACAAACACCTCACACCAGCTGTCAAGCATGGGGGTGGAGGGATGATGACCTGGGCTTGTTTGCAAGCCACAGGACCTGGTTGAGCGGAACATGAACTCCTCTGGATACCAAAGTATTCCAGAGTCAGATGTGATGCCATCTGTCTGACAACTAAGGCCCTGACCCAGTACCCACACTTATATTATACTATCAAGTTCAAGTGCCTCATGTGTCCCAATTCTCCAGAGTGCACAACAAAAACTCAAAATCTTACCAAGTATATTTTTCTGGTTTCTAGTCAAAATATCTCATCATATTCACTAAATATAAGACATGATCGCCTAATAAGAAACATTTCAGTGAGATAGAGGAACTTGTTTGAAGACAAATGCATCATATTTCAAGAAATCTTATTGAGAAAATTTCACTTGATCTATTGGCAGATTAGTTTATGCTTATTACATGCAAAAAATAAATAAATAAATAAATAAATAAATGAATAAATCTTGGCCACTCTTTAAATAATAATAATAAAAAAAATGTATTCATTAAAACCTGTGAATTTACAACATATCATTTACAAAATTGGATAAAATGGTATTCAACTTTATTCCATTGAGATCTGAAAATGATTCTCTCTACCAGGCACACAAATAACTCTATTCGAGGCTGAGTTTACAGCTGGAAACAACATGAAATGACGTTGTGAGGCAAGTTGATGGCTGAACCATCACTCTCCCAATTCTTCTGTTTTCCTACATTTGAACCCTTTATGTGCACTTCTACCAACTGCACACTTCAGGGCCGTAGGGTTCAGTGTGGGTAATGGGATCCCAAACATGGTCGCAGACAACAACAGAATGACCAGGAAAGTAAAAGTGTTGAAATGATCCAGTTGAAGTGCAGACAGAAGTTTGACTGGCATAGTTAAGCAGGACCATCTAATGGCTGCAAACTTCAGTAAAGTGATGCAATATTATAAAGATAAGTGGGTCAAAATTCTTCCACATCGCTGCTGCTCAACTTTGTTTTTCATATGCTCCTGCTGTTTTTTAGCCTTTTTTTTTGAGAAATGTTGTTGGATATTATCCACCTCAGGTTGTATTTACCAGCACAGCCTCACCAGATTACTTTTATTATGTCCTGATATATAAAACCATAAACTGAAGAAGTTGTGTGCTTTTCTTTTCACATGATTTATGGAAACCACAAGTTATCTTTTCCTGTTTTAAAAAAGATCATGAAAACAGACATTACAGTCATTGGTCTTCCAGATATTTTAATACTCTTTTCTGCTCCAACCTCATCAACAGCTGCAGCCAGAGTGCTGTCTAAAGGCCACCATGTTCTGCATAATGCTGAGCTGGTTGTAAGAAAGCCTCCATCAAAGGATCGATGCAGACTGCTCCTGCGAGGGATCAACCCTGGAACCTGCATGGAAATGATAGAGCTTTATATTGAGAACATGATGGATCTCGATATAAGCGAGTGCACCTTGCACCCATCACCTGGCAGAGATCTTTTCCTCATTCATCTCCACCAGCCCTTCTCAAAAGGTCTTCAAATGTCCATGATTTCCATTTCTTAGAGGCTCTGTTAAGACGTCACTGTTTACAATCTTACAACTGTCGAGGGGTTTTGATATTTTAGGCCCAAACTGACACTTATCATAACTGATGACAAGGATTTCTGCTTATTATCAACACTGAATCCAGATTTTACACAGCACTATTTAGTTTGTTTCTGTTGCATATGGGTAAATTAAGAAGATCTAGCTTGTAAAATTGGTTAAAAATGGTTAAAAAATGGACTGACAGCAGAGTAACATAAACTTTTAGCTGGGTCTTCTCAAAGTAACCTCACTTCAGATGCACTGTTACTAGGGATGTTCAATATTGGCTGTTTTATTGATAAATTGTCCTACTCTTTTTTTTTCCGATATTCGATGTCAACCGATGCCGATGCAGATAACTGTGAGGTTGTATCTCTTATATTTTGAGAAATACAACTATATTCTGCTCCAAGAGCAAAGATCTCAAAATATTCTTAACTCGGCCAGAGTTCATTTTGGACATCTGGCTGCCAGATATCAGATACTAGCAGGTATTAGCCAACATGTGGCTAATTATAATGTTTCTGACAACTTGGTAACTTAACCAACAACTTAAAACCGGACATATTAAAAGCAGCTTCAAAGCAAGTCAGTTTGTAGCAGCAGCAGCTGCACCGTAGTCACATGACTCTGAAAGGAATGCTGGGAAATGAAGTTCTTCCACAATAACAGGGACTTTTCTACATGCTGGACTAATGCTAACGGAGCAAGATCTGGTGAGATTTCGTAATGGAACAACGAGATCTCGCGAGATTTCGTCGATAAAAATATCGGTCCGAAAAAAACTATACTATTACTTTCCGATATTACATTTTAATGCAGATATCAGCCGATAAAATTGGACATCCCCAACTGATTACACATTTTTTCAAACCAAGTACAGGTACTTACATTTGATAGATATTTTTTTCAGAGAATATGAATAAGACAAAAACTTGCATTTCATTTAGAATAAATGGCTTCAGCTAACAATACTATGAGTGAAAGAAAAAATTTTATTATTCATATTCTCTGAAAAATACCCCCCCACCCACCGACGCACTCAACACACACGTTTGTTTTTATATCCCGGTGGGGTACATCCATTGACATAATGCATTCCCTAGCCCCTTACCCTAAACCTAACACCATAACTGATTGCCTAAACCTAAACCTTGTCCTAACCCGAACTAAAACCTGATTGTAACTTAATCTCTAAAACCTATCTTGACCCTCAAAACGGGGTTCGTACCCGTGTGCTGAGCTGGTGGGGAAGCTCAGCACACAGCTTCCCGTGGGGAAGCTTCCCCACGGTGATGGTAAAAATCCAGAACATGGTCCCCACAATGTTGCAAACCCCCCCCCCCACACACACACACACACACACACACACACACCCGCACACACACATTCTGCCATGGTATGTAAACTTATCAGCACAACGAAGAATGGAGACTATAGAAAAGGTTTTCCTTCCAAATTATTATGTTTATGATCATTTATAAAGCATTAATCGCATTAATCGTTCAAATAACATGCGGACATGGTGCAAGTTCTTAAAGCATTGCTGCCAACTGTCCGCAAGTTATTTGAACACATTTGTCTCTGAATGATCATGCACTGCTGATGGAAACGCAGCTCGTATGAGCAGATGTTACACTGTGCGCAGCGCGCTGACATCACATCTGTAATTTATTTATTAGCTGTGGTCCCTAGGTAATACTAACCCCGTCAGATAAGGGGTTTAGTTACGATAACCTAGTTGGTACAGACTATTATTGCTACACACTAGGGATGGGCGATATGGACTAAAAAATGTATCACGATAATTTCTCTTATTTATCACGGTAACGATAAGTGACGATAAAAACTATCAGCAAAATATTTTGTATTATAAATCTGTCACTAAATTCTGTCTTGAAAGCCCTACAAAATACTAGAAGCCACTAAACTATATCAATTAAGTTCATGTAGTGCACCTGTATTGCAAAACTGTAGTGACACGAATCAAACAAGTCTGAAATATGAGACCAAATTCCACATTTACTCAAACGATGCAAACAGCAAAACTAACTTGGCTTATTAAAAAAACCAAAGTTGCGCAACTGCAAACACAACCTGATAAACTGTCATCTCACGATAAGAACGATAAATTCAAATTGTTATTGTGGGGAATTTCTTTGACGATATATCGCACACGATAAAATATCGCCCATCCCTACTACACACTGCTTCAACAGTTCCCTTAACTAATTAAAATAAATCATTCTAGTAGTTAGAATAAAGAAAATGGAAACAATTCTATATGTTCTTTATGAAATGCACCTTACAAATGATAACAGTGATATTTTCAGGCTGGATCGATGTAGTTGTACTGTTGTAGTTCAGTGTATTAAGTGTCTGTAAGTAAATGAGAATCATTGAGGACTTTGCCAAACTTTTGATTAACAGGAGCTTTCTGACCTTTTCTAGTTTAACAGAGAGCCTGTATATATTTTTTGTTCGACCAGTTTGATGTTTATTTTTGGTTTTATAGACTTCCAAGCTCTCAGCACAAAAATCTCCAAGAGAAAACTGGATGGCGCTGAAGTCACTCTGGAACAGGTTGAGCAAACGGACTCGGTCCTTGTGGAGAACCTGCATCCAGGTATTACACCTGACCTGCTGTCTGTGTACTTTGAGAGCATGCGAGGTGGGAATCAGGCGGTGAAGGAGGTCGCCATGCTGTCAGAGGGAGCAGCAAAGGTGTCCTTTGCAAACTATGACTGTAAGTATTACGCTGTCCACCTTTAAAGCTCCTAATGCTCTTTTTTTTTAAATTACTGAACAAAATCTGTTTTGTTTTGTTTTTTTCTTACAGCTGTGGATCAAATCCTGAATCTTCAGCACAAACTAGATGATACTGAACTTGTAGTGAAGCCCTACTTTGACTTTCTTCAACCTACGCCATCAGAAGACGCTGAATTTGAGAGCCAAGACATCGCAGAGAAGATCTCAGAGGACCTGAATGCTGTCCAGAACCATACAGACCAGTCCTCCCCTGCTGGGCCATCAGACTCCTCCTCCGTCTCCTCTTCTCAGACAGCCTTGGAGCCTCCTGCTGCCGGCGAAATGGTAGAAATGGTGGAAGATGAAGTCATGGAGGATGTAACCAAAGAAGCACAAACACTTTCCTGTGATATTCCCATCACGGACCCAGTGAAATATTCTTTGTTCCAGTGCAGCACTCTTTATCAAGACTTGCAGAAAAACAATCCACATTTTAGCATCCAGATTAAAGATGACTGCGTGCTCATTTCAGGACCTGACAAACCTCGAGTGGAGCAGATAAAACACACAATCTTGGACTTTGTTGGCAGTATGGTAATGACTCATTTCAGCCTCGAGCTGGAAAAGGCTCAGTTCCTTGTGAGAAAAGATGTGGAGGAGCAGCTGCTGAAAACCATGAATCAGCCAGACTCTCCTGCTGCGTACGCCGTTTCAGACACTAATGTGATGGTAACCGCCGTGTCCCAGAGTGCAGTCGATCAGGCTTGTAGCTTCTTAAAATCCCAAGTGAGTAGTTTGAGCATACCTGTGGACTCGGAGCTTGAGTGCATGCTGTATTGCAGAGAGTGGACTCAGTTCCTGCAGACTCTGGGCTTCACCTCTGTGAAGGTGTCTGAGCGAGGAGGGAATCTCGACGTCTTGACGTTGAAAGGAATGGAGAATGAGAAGCAGGCTGCCATCATTGAGTTTTTAAGCACACCCATCGAAAGCGAATCAGTCATCTCTATGGACCCTGAAATGCTGAAGTACATCCAGATTCACTGTCACCAGCTGCTGGCTGACATGGATCAAGTGTCGATTGTTCCACTCGAGGCTGAAGATGTCTCCGGTTTAAAGGTATCAGGTGGATTTTTCGTTTCTGTTTACTCTCAATAAATTTCTGGTCTCATCACTGGTTTTGTTGCCTGATAGATTCATGGCCATGCAGTTGCTTGTCAGATGGCAGAAGAGGTTCTTCAAGGTGTGGTCTCATCCATCTGCACCAGAACCATCACAGTAAATGCTCCAGGAGTGGCCCGCTTCTTGGATGAAAAGGAGTGCAGGAGCATTTTGAATGAGATGGAAACCAAGTTTCAGGTCTACATCAGCCTGGAGTATATGCCCTGGAAGCCCCTACCACACCAGGTAAGGCCCAAAACAAATGCTTTCAACCATCTTTTTATGTACTAGAGTGCTTTTAAAGCAACTCAAGGCTGCATCAACTGGCCTGGTGTCATTCATCTTGATGAGCCATCTTTAGGTCTTATTTATACAGTTGAGCTGGAAGCGGAGTGTATTTGCATATTCAAGGCATGCCACAGTTAACCGGTTTCTAAATGAAATGCAAGCTGAATGCTTTAATTTGAGTGTAATTTCAGTTGCCACACACATACGGTAGCAGTCAAATGTGTGGAGGCTCATACTGTAATCATCCAAAGTGAAGAAAAGTGTCTAAACTTAAAAAAAAAAGAAAAAAAGATAGTAACAGGGATTCATCATCTCTTAGGTTTATAATCTTTATGTTTTTGGGTCTCAGTCACATTGGTATCTCAGAGATAACCCAGTATAGCCATGTTTAATCACAAATGAGCCGACTGTTAGAACGAGAAGAGCCGACTCCCATCATGAAGAGCCAAATCTTCAAAGGGGGCAGGACTTTATTTTGATGGGCACGCCATGCTGCTCATCACATGCAAGGAAAGGCTCATACCATCATGTGAAAGAAGGAATGGGTGCAGACTATAGCTGTGTCTCATTTGGAAGTCAATGCACTTTGAAGTGTGTATTAGTCGGCTGCATATGTCACAGCGGCGCGTCAAGTGCTGTCCCATTTCAAAGCCTCCAAACCTGCACTCTGTTTGGCTTAAAACAAAGGATACTGGTGATGTATCCTGCGTGGCCTCGGCTATCCAAGAATTCATTGTGCACAAGGTGGGAGGGAATAAGCAGCAGAGCTGCAAGTGTAATATTTAGATATATTTGTGGATTTTAAGTGTCAAAAGAAGTGTTTACTGGTTAGAAACAACAGATGGGCTCTCTGTCAAGCTCAAAAGGAGAGTTTTGGTCTCAGAAAATGCATTTGTTTGACATTATTCAGCTGTTAACGAGCGGTTAATGAGATGATAATGTTGAGGTAACGATGTATAAATAAAAATGAATAAAATGCTCGGTTTCAATTCAGTTTGTACAACAGATCTGAGGAAAAAGTTGGAAAGGATGCCATCACTATAGACTAATCCGACGAGTGTTTTGTGTGTTGTGCCATCTTACGGCGCCGCCGTTAAAGTGGGGTTCAGTCCCAATTACCTCCTATCTGTTAACATGGAAAGCAGCGTGAATATCTGGATTTAGAACGTTGGACAGTCGTCTAAGGTCATGATAACTCATAGGTATGTTATCCAGAGATCTCTAAAGTATTCTGACATTTATTTATTTATTTTTTTTTTTTTTTTTACATCAGAGCATTAATGTAAACTATTATTCATCTCCGGAAACTGGTTTTAATAACAAGCCACACTGGAATAACACGCACATCTCGTGATTACTTATCAAAGTTTAAAAAACTAAACTCTTTCAAAGGTAGTTACTTTTCTATTTTCTCCCATATTTGGCTTTTGGTATTGTTTAAGGACTTTACAGACCACGTAGCCTTCACATGTCTTGCAGATGAAGCTAAAGGCTGCAGGACACCGTCTTCCTGATCCGTTTGTGTTTGCGACAGAACTGTTTTTATTTTCTGGTCCCAACGTTGTCCTGATCAGAGCAAATAACGTTATTTTTCACAATATCTCCCAGATTGGCCATTAACTCACAGCAAAACACCACAGCTGTCGCTGTTAGCATTAGCTAGCATGATAATGTTATGCGGTGTGTCATTTTTGGAAGCATACGTGAAATAAAAAGTCAGATTAATGAGTGTTCACCATGATTTACCGTGTTTTTGTTGCTAGGGATTAAATCCAGTGTTTTCTCCGCTGTGGCAGCCCCCTGCGTTTTTTTAAGTTATTCCTCCTCTGCTCTGTGTGTCCGATATTCCTCCCTGATACGAACACACTGACATCAGTGGACTGAGCAGCACCGTCCAGTTTTGTCACAGACGGCAGAAGTCTTCATGAAATAAATGTTTGTGATCTTCTTATCCACTTATTACCACATTAAATTTTTCCTCTGCTGTTCCAACAACCAGGAATGTGACAGTCCTTCCAGATTTCCTCCATATCGTTAAGAAAAAGTCTGATTCTCATCTGTTCTAATTACACATGTATAGAAACGCCCCCACCGCAATGGCGGACGGTCTAGTTGCGGTGTTTGGCCGCATCAGTCTATATAGCTGTGGATTCAGCAGTTGCTAGGCAACGTGACTGGAGCACTATGGGAAATTCTCTTTGGCTGGGATGTCCCATTTTAGCAGCTTACCATCTCAGAAGGCTGCTTCAGAGTGCACGGACGACGTAACACACTCCGTAGCCTACATAGTCTGAGCACTGCCAAGAGCATTGACTTCCAATTGAGACACAGCTTTTGAGAATGTGGCAAGTGTAGTGGTACAGGTACCAGGAAAAAGTGGTGAAATTAGTAAATCTAGAGTCTCAAAGTTCAAACTTCATACTTTATTTACTGGGTTTGTTTGTTGTGGATCTGTTTTCAGTTGGTTATTTAAAGGTTAGCTAAATACATTAAATTGTAACTATTTTTTCATGACATTGCATAAAAATAAGCCTTTAATGACCAAAACTAATTTGAAAAATGGCTGACTAACATAAAACCATTCATAATTAGGGATGCACGATATAATCAGCCCCCTATTGATATTGAACATATAACTGAGTATCGAATATCGACCACCCCACCGATATTTAACCATCAGCCTGCTGTTTCTAAAGTCTAAAAAACACCAAAAACTTCTTCTTCCCCTTTTTCAAAAACTTATTTTTTACAGACTTTAAAACTTCTAAAGACTAGAGAATGGACAAAAAATCGGTACACTGAAATATTGTAATATTTTCTCATATATTGACATTTAAAAACGCAGTATCGATCTATTTTACTAATGAAATCTTGCGATATTTCATTATTCTGTTACGAAATCTCACGAGAATTCATTTAAAAAAAAATATTTTCATATACTGATATTATATTGACATTTTAAAACACGATATCCATCTAGTTTACAAATGAAATCTCATGATATTTCATCATTCTCTTAGAAATCCTTACGGGAATTTACAAAATATCGTGAGATTTTGTAACGGAACAATAAAATCTCTTGAGATTTTGTAATTAAAGTAGATTGATTCCATGTTTTTAAATATGTTTGATTTCAGCATATGAAAATATTGCGATATTTCAGTGTATTGATATTTTTTCCCACCCCTATTTTTTTTAAAGTGTCGGAAACAGAAAACATCATGCATCCCTAGAAGGAATTGTTTTCACCAATCCAGTCCGACATATTCAGATATTTACAGAGCAGTGACTGTTTATGGGGGAAAACCAGTAATCGCATTTTTCCATCATGATCTACAGTGTTGATTTCCGCCTTTATTTTTGAGTTAAAGATTACCAGAGCTTTCCTCTTTTTTACTGATAAAGAAGGGAAAGATGAGATACATTTCCCTCTTCAGGTGGCTGTTACCATGCAACAGCCACTAAAATATCATCACTGATATGTATGTTGCAAGCATTAGCAGTTAAGTGGATTGTTTTTTAGTAATGAAGCATTAGAGCGCTGCAAGAGAAAAGCAATGTCAAGATAAGGCTTTTACACTGTTTTCATTCTATAAAGAAAAGGCTGCCTTTAAACGAGACATTCCCTCCTTCCTCTGTCACTTCATTTTAAGTTTTGCTATGTTTCACTTAAGTTTTTAGGAGCAGAGATAAGCTTGCATTTCCACATCTGAGGCAACTCTAAGGAATCACAGACTCTGAGCTTTTAGGCTCCTTGTTTTTATAGCTGCTTTGTTCACTGTTGCTGCATAAATTAACATAAAAAGCTTTTTTTGTTTCTTTGCTTGTTTTGATTTGGTTGGTCTTTGAAATACACTTCCTGTAATAGCTTGAAATTGTTGTTGTTTA
The DNA here is from genome assembly GCA_023101725.1 of Atherinomorus stipes. NCBI lineage: Eukaryota > Metazoa > Chordata > Actinopteri > Atheriniformes > Atherinidae > Atherinomorus > Atherinomorus stipes. Next base: position 655,625 of record JALJCO010005240.1, on the reverse strand, counting down.
TATGTATATATGCATATATATATATATTTATACAGGGGTGCACACATCTACTCCTCATGAGCTACTATCCTGCAGCCTTTTTGAGCACCCCTTCTCTCACACATCTGAATCAAATGGCTGCATTCCTTTATGGGCATCATTAGGCCTGGTAACGAGCCATTCATTTGATTCAGGTGTGTTGGAGAAGGGATGCAGCCAAAATGTGCAGGACGGTAGCTCTCGAGGACTGGACCGAGGGCACCCCTGTATGTTTTAATTTACTTTGTCAACTTGTCCTGTGACGATAAGCTCTGTGTTGAAAACTCAGTGGATCTACATTTGAGTAGTGGTTCCACATTCAGATTTAGTGTTTGGAACTACTTTGGTCTTCATTTTTAAGTATAACCATGATGGTAAGCCACTGTGGACAAAGCACAATGATTTAAAAAAAAAGGCATGATTTTTCTTTTTTTTTTTTTTTTTTATCAAAAAATATCAAACCGGGACACTAAAGTATTGAATTGAACTCTAAATCTTTTGTATCGTTGCCTTCCTAATAAATGAATTACATGTATACCTATATATATATATATATATATATATATATATATATATATATATATATATATATATATATATATATATATATATATATATATATATATATATATATATATATATATATATATATATATATATATATATATATATATATATATATATATATATATATATATATATATATACATACACAGTCCTCCTCAAAAATATTCATACCCTCCAATTAAAGAAAAGGCTAAATTCACAATAGTAATTTAAACAACGAGAAACAAAAGAAACTAAGAATAAATAAAAAATGTCAAAATTATAATTTAGTGAAATGAAATGTTGCTTTTGAATTGTGGTTGTTTTATTTCAATTATTATTTCCAAACAAACGGCTTCTTTCCAAATTTCTGGGTTGAAATAACCCAGAAATTAGCTGGTCCCTGTCTAACCCAGCAGTTTGACCCAGGAGTTTTTAGTGTGTATGTATGAGTAATCATAAAATTTGGAGGAGTGAATATAACGCATCTGGTGGTAATGATGCTTCTGTCTCAGGACTCATTTGCATTCACATTGTTGTGAAACTGTAGCCAGACGTACCCCAGAGCATCTCTGAATCCATCCTCAGGGCATCCTCGGTGCATTCAGACAGAACTGGGCCTGTGATGGTGAACTACGACACAAACTTGATAAAAGATGATCATCTGCTGCTATTGTACCCTTTAAAGTGCAGTTTTTCTTAAAGTTTGGATCATTTTTACAGTATGAAGTTAAAATATGCTTGAAATGTACGTTGAAATGTGAATCAGTTCAGGCTGACCTGAAGCAGATGCTCTTAATAAATAATCATATTTATCATTTCAGGATGTCTTTGAAACATCTTGGAAGATGATGTCCCACAAAAACTTCCAGAAAGTGTCTACGAATGACTCTGAACCCAAGTTGAAATCTGATTTATTGCCAGTGGATCTTAATGGAGTTTCAAACAAAGGTACTATCATCTCTTGTCACTGGCTGTGTTAACATGGACCCAAATATATACGATTGCTTTCGGTTTAAAAGCTCTTTCGGAATGAAAATGATCAATGTAAACACCTCTTTCCAAATGAAAAGTGCTGAACCAATCATGTAAACGCTGAAACGGAAAGTTGTGAGGTTGCGCTCTTGCAGCGCATGCTTCAACAAGACGTCAATGTGCAACGAATGACGTTTCCTCACTTTGACAGATGGCGGTGAATGACGTCATTCCCTGGACAGCAACAGAAAGTTTTTTTTACTCAAAGGCTGTCTCTACACCTTTTTCTCTTGGTTGTCTGCAGTAGGAGCGCATGAGTATCAGCTGCTGCTGGATTAAAGTCCTGCAGAAACCACAACTGTGACGATCAGTTTTTAGACCTTCATCTTTCATAAATAACGTGATGTAACATCATTCTGCGCGTGTCAGACAGGATTATTCTGAATAAATATTGGCGCATGTACACGCCAGATCGGAATGAATGAGTTCCCATGTGAACAGCTGCCATGAAATCCTCAATCAGAATGATTTCATTCCAAAAGGGAAAAAAAGTCTCCATGTTAACGTACCCACAGATTTATTTCTTTATTTGTGTTTCTCAACCCTGGTCCTCAGGGACCCCTGCCCTGCTGGTTTTCAAGATATTCCTACTTAAACACACCTGACTCAGATGAATGGCTCGTTAGCAGCTTGCAAAGAACTTGATGAGCAGTTGAGTTGAGTTGATCTGAATCAGGTGTGGTGGAGTTGGAAACCTGGAGTACATGCAGGGCAGGGGGTCCCTGATGACCAGGATTGACGGTTTTAAACTCCCCTTTTAACTCTTTGCAGGCCTGTTGGAGGAGGCAAAGAGAATCGTCTCTGGTATCGATAAAAACCAGGGGGAGGAAGTGGATGACCAGGTCATAGATGTGGATCACATGGACTTGTACACGGCAAACGAACCAGGCAGCCTGACAGTCTTGGACTCTGATATGACAGCTGCTGAAGCTCCCCAACCCTTAACAGACCAAAACGCTGCGAGTGGGCCACTCTTGACAACTGAAGGAGTCCTGGGCTTCGCTAGCAATCTGGAAGAAGAGGCCCAGCTGTCTTTAGCCATCCAGTTCTCTATGGAGTCAAGCCAGTGGACTCTGGAGGATGAGGAGGAACAGCTTCAAAAAGCCTTGGAATTGTCCAAGAAAATGACTCGGAATGAATCCAGCCCCAGTACAACCAACAAGAGCCCCCAGGTAGACCCGCAGAAGAAGGAAAGTGCTGATGTATCCTTAGAGGATGCAATAAAAGCAGCGAACACCATCCAGTTGCATGTGTTTGCAGGGTATAGCTGCGACCTGATTCGGGTGGACATCGCCTTCAATAAGAAGGTGACCCAGAGGCAGGTTGAGGAGAAACTGGAGCACAGCAGCGTGAGGAACATGTCTGATTATCATAGGAAATGTTTGGAGATGATCAAGCGGAAGCACGCCGTTCGGATTAAACTCGAGGGAACTATCATTGCTGTGTCTGGGTTCAAGGACTACGTGCCCGCAGCGATGTGCGATGTGAAGCTGCTGATGGAGAAAATCTGTAACGCTGTGACAGACAAAGAAATCCTGAAGACTGTCCAGTGGGAACGTCATCTGACATCATCGAACACTACACCTTATTCTCCCGATGCTACAGTATTCTTAGAGAATTCCTGGAGGATGAAGCTTAAGAAGGTTGATATATTGCTTGATAATCAACCCCACGTTATCGACTTTGAGAGGATGACTGAGTATAACGTGGCTTCAAAAGAATCCGTGGAGATCTCCAGGAAGCTTCTTGGATTGACAGATTTGACCGAGGACGTTCCAGGTAAATTGAATTTTGTAGTGATTTGCTGCTTGTGGAGCCATGAAACTGACAAACTGCAGTTCAAGCGGTCCAAAATAAAACTGATTACAGCTTTTTAGTTGGCTAAGTGATGCTAAGATGATGAGTTTGTTGGTTTAATGAGGAGTTAAAGTATTAGAAAGTATGAAGGACCGAAGAAAGTGAAGGTGTGGATGATCTAGTTAGGCTCATCTGGATTGTGATTTGATTTGCAGATTGAGACTAAGTGGGGGTTCTGTTTTAGGAGCAGGGGGGAATTTGGATGAGATATAGTGAGGGATGATGGATAGATGAGAGAAAGGAAGGCAAGGGACAGTGTTGAATGAGTGAACCAGGTTGAAGACTGTAGGGTTTCAGCTGTATAACGTACTTTTGAACAGCTCTATGGCTCTTGAGGTTTATAAGGACCTGAGCGACCTGAAGGAAGATGTTCATTTAAAGGCTTTTTTCCGACCATTGGTTGCAGACGGGAATGTTGATGCAGTGTCAAAGCTGGCTGAAGGCTCCTAGAGGAGTTAAGATTCTGGAAATTTTCAAGGTTGGAACCTTTGCATGGGAATTAATGGGAATATATGGGGAATTAAATGGAAGTTTACAAAATTGAAGCTTTATTTCCTTAACCGAGAACTTATAGGGACTTGAGGCAAGATTAAGAAACGAAACTCGCGACTGCCGCAACTGCCGCGACTGGCGCTTCAGGTAACTGCAGCCACGAGCCAAGCCGTCACCGGAGCGTGCACAAACTGGAGCTATAATGTTGTTTACTCACCTTTTTCTCCGTAGTTACACTTTTTAGTGTCTTTCAGTTGATCTGGATCGTTTGCTGATGGCAAAATAATCCATAACTATCGCTTACAGTGTTTGAATTTACCACGACCGGCTTCTTCCTATATCAAAACTGCGGATGTAGCGTCATTTGACGTCACGTCCACATGGCAGAGCTGGAAAGCTATAATGTTGTTTACTAAGCTTTTTCTTCGTAGTTACACTTTTTAGTGTCTTTCAGTTGATCTAGATCGTATTCTGACGGCAGAAGAATCCATAACTATCGCTTACAGTGTTTGAATTTAACACGACTGTCTTTTTCCTGCATCAAAACTGTCGATGTAGGTCATTTGACGTCACGTCCGCAGGGCAGCGCAGAAAATTCGGACACCGAATTGCAGCGCATTTTGCAGCACACAGCCTGTTCAAGGCAACGGAGAGAAACATGGGTGGAAACGTTATTTTTGGTATTTAGTGCTTCATTACCCATTAGTATGAAAAAAAGGGACATTCATGTTTGTTTGTTTTTTTATTCCTGCCTCAAGTCCCTTTAAATATAGTTAAGTAAAATATGGTTAGCACTGTAGCCTCACAGGAAGAAGGATTCCCGGCTGCGTAGAAGGTTTAAACAATTCCAACAGTGGCCTTCCTGTGTGGAGTTTGCATGTTCTCCCCGTGTATTCTTTGGTTCTCTCTGGGTACTACGGCTTACCCCCACTGTGCAAAGACATGCAAGTTAGGTTAATTGATCACTCTAAATTGTCCCTGGGAGTGAATATTAGTTGCATAGTTGTCTGTTTCTCCGTGTTGGCCCTGCGACAAACTGGTGACCTGTCCCTACCACCTGGTAATAGCTGGGATAGACTCCAGAACCCACACTTATATAAGGAAAACATTCAAACTCCACACAATGCCACTGTTGGAACTGCTCCAACCCCTCCCCAGCCGAGGCATAAAGCAGCAACCCTCTTACTGTGGCCACTGTGCAGCCCTTTTAAATTCCTATAAATTCCTAAAACCCTTTTTATTTCCTATACATTTCCAACAATTCCTATCAATTCCCCTGATTCCTGTTGAAAGTTTCCAATTTGGAATATTTCCCGGCTTAACCTCCCATGGAAATTTACTGGAAATTTTCCTCCCCCTTTGCAACGGCTAGTTATAGCGATGTTGTCAATACTCCATATATGGATCCATCAAACCTGAGGCTTCACAAGGGCTGGACTATAGGGGATTATCACGCTAATTATAAAGTTTGGCCCTTCACCCTGGCGAATTGCTTTGATCCACTTCTTCCTCAGCATCACTTCAGTAGGGAGTCCATGAAAACTTAAGTAGGGTTGGCATTGTTTATTCGATTTACAAAGTGGAACAGAGCAGGGACATTGGATTCAGCTATTGTTGAACTGACCCGGAAGAGAAAGAGCTCAAACTTGACAAGTTCTGGAAACCGGAACACGGAAGCGTGATAATCGCCTATACAGTGAAAAGTTTAAGCACAATCACAATGCTGCATCGACATTTAGTTTTTAATATCACTGAAAAGTGAATGTTTTAAATGACAGAAAGTCTGAAGCGTATCGTAGGGCTTTCACAAACGATTGTTTTGATAATCGCTTAGTCACAGATTATTTTGTTGATCAGTCGACTCATCAAACCATGCGAAAATAGCAGCATATTTACAATATCAGTCATTTTCTCATTGAATCTAGTGGAAAATGTATCCAAACTTTTGACTGGTGGTGTGTGTTTGTGTCAATAAACTATTAAAGAAAAGCTAAGCAGACAGAAAGGCAGCGGAAGGTACAGTGGCAATTTTGAGAGGAAAAACAAAGTTTCTAAACAATTAATTGATTATGAAATTAGTCTCTGACTATTTTGATAGTCATGGCAGCCCTAGTTTATCGATCAAACAATATAGAGTCGAATATTGTCGTTGCTGTTGCTATGTTACTGGGAGAGAGGAATAATTAATTCAGTCAAGATTCAGAGGACTAAAATAATATAAAACAATTATTCATGTTAATGCTATTTTTTTTCCTGAACACAACTTCTTTTTTTTTCTCATCATGTTGACTGTGTGGTATCTTGAAAGCATCATTTTTTGGAGGGAGTGATCCATCATGAATGTGCTTCATCTGCATGAATTCAGTAAATGGAGGAAACATGGTCAGATGGCTGGTTGGTTGCATATGTAGCATATTTTCCAGCACTAATGAAGGGCAAACGGGGAAAAAGAAAAGTGTGTTTGACTTGCATCAAGTGTCTTGGCTGCTTTATGAGGAGGAAAATTGTTTGCTTCAACAGAGTAGCTCACGGAAAAGAATGGCCCTCTGTATTTTTAGCCAGACAGCCCCCTTTGGTTTTTACATTAATGTGAAGGCTCTGACTCACAAAGACAACAGTTGCCTGGGTTATCTTGTCATTGGTGTATTCTGCAGTTTTGATGCCTATTCAGCTTGTCAGACTTTGATAGTCTTTATAGGGAGTTTTTTTTTTCTGTTTAAACCCATTAAAGCATTATTTATTGAGCTAAAAACTGCACAAATAACAGTTTTCATTATTCCAGTCTTTTTACCCTCGAAAAAGATGTCCTATTACTGTACCCTTTACATTACTTGCCGATCCTACAATTTTATCGCCTTCTTTCAGCATGTTCAAGCGCTACATTTTTTTTTTTTTTTACCCTAACATACAGTAGTTGCGATTGTGTTTTGTTGTTGTCGGTTTTGCATTCTGTCAACCAGGACCTTTGGAGACACATGAATATATGTACTGGACATTGATGGACTCACCACTAGCTTAGCTGTCTGTTTGCTGTTGCATTATGTACAGGGAGTGCAGAATTATTAGGCAAATGAGTATTTTGACCACATCATCCTCTTTATGCATGTTGTCTTACTCCAAGCTGTATAGGCAGAAAGCCTACTACCAATTAACCATATCAGGTGATTTGCATCTCTGGAATGAGAAGGGCTGTGGTCTAATGACATCAACACCCTATCTCAGGTGTATTAGGCAAACATAATTATTAGGCAACTTAACAATAAACAAATATATACCCATTTCAGTTATTTATTTTCACCAGGGAAACCAATTTAACAGCTCAACATTCACAAATATACATTTTTGACATTCAAAAACAAAACAAAAACAAATCAGTGACCAAAATAGCCACCTTTCTTTGCAAGGACACTCAAAAGCTGCCATCCATGGATCCTGTCAGTGTTTTGATCTGTTCACCATCAACATTGCGTGCAGCAGCAACCACAGCCTCCCAGACACTGTTCAGAGAGGTGGACTGTTTTCCCTCCTTGTAAATCTCACATTTGATGAGGGACCACAGGTTCTCTATGGGGTTCAGATCAGGTGAACAAGGAGGCCATGTCATTAGTTTTTCTTCTTTTAGACCCTTTCTTGCAGCCACGCTGTGCAGTACTTGGATGCGTGTGATGGAGCATTGTCCTGCATGAAAATCATGTTTTTCTTGAAGGATGCAGACTTCTTCCTGTTCCACTGCTTGAAGATGGTGTCTTCCAGAAACTGGCAGTAGGACTGGGAGTTGAGCTTGACTCCATCCTTAACCCGAAAGGCCCCACAAGCTCATCTTTGATGATACCAGCCCATACCAGTACCCAACCTCCACCTTGCTGGCTCTGAGTCGGACTGGAGCTCTCTGCCCTTTACCGATCCAGCCACGGGCCCATCCATCTGGCCCATCAAGACTCACTCTCATTTCATCAGTCCATAAAACCTCGGAAAAATCAGTCTTGAGATATTTCTTGGCCCAGTCTTGACGTTTCAGCTTGTGTGTCTTGTTCAGTGGTGGTCGTTTTTCACTCTTTCTTACCTTGGCCATGTCTCTGAGTGTTGCACACCTTGTGCTTTTGGGCACTCCAGTGATGTTGCAGCTTTGAAATATGGCAAAACTGCTGGCAAGTGGCATCTTGGCAGCTGCATGCTTGACTTTTCTCAGTTCATGGGCAGTTATTTTGCGCCTTGGTTTTTCCACACGTTTCTTGCAACCCTGTTGACTATTTTGAATGAAACGCTTGATTGTTGGATGATCACGCTTCAGAAGCTTGGCAATTTTAAGAGTGCTACATCCCTCTGCAAGATATCTCACTATTTTTGACTTTTCGGAGCCTGTCAAGTCCCTCTTCTGACCCATTTTGCCAAAGGAAAGGAAGTTGCCTCATAATTTTGTTTGCCTAATACACCTGATATAGGGTGTTGATGTCATTAGACCACATCCCTTCTGATTACAGAGATAAAGAGGATGATGTGGTCAAAATACTCATTTGCCTAATAATTCTGCACTCTGTAGACCGTTAACCTGGAAATGGTAAAGCAGCTGAAGGTGGAGCTGTGAGTATTTCAGTTTGTCTCTTTTTATTTAGCTCAGGGCTCCAGTTATGCTAAGTATTCATCTTTGCTCTTTGTGAGGTTTAAAGATCACATTTCATATCTGCTGTGGTTTTTTCTTTTCTGTTTGGTAATTAAATGAATGTGAGTACTCTCTTTTTGAAGTGGTTGGAAAACACTTCTCAGCTTTAACTGGCCTTCATTCTTTATTTTGAATTTGACTATCACTTTTAGAGAGCACACAGACATTCTTGTCGCGGCACCGTTGACCATTATGTGCCTGTCTGGATAAAGCTGAAATTAGACGAGGCTCATGTCAGCATTCATGTGCACATATTTTTACCTTCCTGTGTCGCTTTGGGTGTGAGAGGTCCTGTGTGCAAATCCTGGACGAGTCTCCATCTATGTTATGACCCAAATGTCTAGGAGTAAAGGGTCGTCTACATAAAATAAAGAAGACAGAGGTGTTTGGTTTTTATTGTGAAATAAATTGCTTTATTTCCAAACAAAAACACAAAGTCAGGGTGTGGACACCACTACCATCTTTCTGGGAATCAAAAAAATTCAAAACTATTAGGGATGCATGATATTGGAATTTTGGCCGATATCCGATATGCCGATATTTTGAAACTCATTTGGCAGATAACCATTATAGATACTGATATTAAAGCTGGAAAAAAATAAGCAGTCATTTTGTTATCTGTTTCTGACACTTTGAAAAATAGGAGTGGGAAGAAATATCGATACACTCAAATATCGCAATATTTTCATATGCCAATATCAAATCGACATTTAAAACGCAGTATTGATCTATTTTACTTATAAAATCTTATGAGATTTTATCGTTCTGTTACAAACTTTTGCGAGATTTTGTTTGTAAAATAGATCGATACCGCATTTTTAAATGTTAATATGATATCAGCATATGAAAATATGGTGATATATTTGTGAATTCTTTCAAGATTTTGTAACAAAAGGATGAAATATCGCAAAATTTTGTTGGAGAAATAGGTCGATACTGCGTTTTTAAATGGCAATATGATATCAGCATATGAAAATATCGCGATATTTCAGTGTATTGATATTTTTCCCATCTCTAGTCTTTAGAAGTTTTAAGGTCTGTAAAAAAGAAGTTTTTGAAGAGGTTTTTTTTTTTTTTACTTTAGAAACAGCAGGCTGATTGGTCAAATATCTGTTAAATGTCAGTGGGGTGGCCCATGTCCAATATTCAGTTTTAAGGCCGATACCGATAGGGGGGCCGATTATATCATGCATCCCTATAAACTATACAAACATCTAAAGTCTAAACCCGGGGTCTCACCACATCATACTAAAACATAAGAACCAACAAAGGCTGGTTCTCCAGAACTAAGGACGGACTACATCTTAAACTAAACCTGCTTATGCAGCCTGCTCTAGGCTCCCCACGGTGCAAATGTCTAGAGTGGAGTTATATACTGGAGTTGAGGGTGATGACCAAATGAATAAGGTGGAGATGGGAACTGTTGTCCAGTCAGGAGGGCAAGACGAGTAGATGGCAGATCATTGGTGACGGATACAGATGGTTAAATGGTGATGAGTTGGTGATTGGCTGAACTCTGGGAAAAAACCGTCAGTTGAATGTCCAGGCCACAGCCTGGGACGTAACATTCGCTATTCCTTTTTAGTTGTTGTTTTGTTTCATTTTTGGCTTGTATGATAATTTATTAGATGCCTTTCGTCTGTTTTTGGGCTCCGTATTATATTCAGAAAGGATTTTACTGATTTAAAAGCATTAACTGAACCCTTTCATAACAGAGGAAGAATACTCCCTGCTGTCAAACATGCCTGAAGCAACCAAAGTGGATGAAGAATCTGATGAATTTCAGAGTGTTGTGAGGACTTTCTATGAAACCATACACGAGCACCACAGCAAAATCAGGATCATACAGGTGAAAAATGAGCTACATTTTTCTGTTGTGGGCCATTTTGGTGTTCCAGTAATGTCATTCGGACTTTTTTCTTATCTCTAATTAGGTGGAGAGGCTCATGAATAGACTGCTGTACAATCAGTACAAGTTAAAGAAGGCGAGCATCCTGCAGCGATCCTCGCACCCTGAAGTGGAGCGAACTCTCTACCACGGCACGAGTGAGGAGAGCGTGAAAGAAATCTGTGTTCATGGATTCAACAGGAGCTTCTGTGGAAAGAATGGTATGTTCACTTACAGATGGGCATTTAAAGCAGGAAAATAAATTTGAAATTGAGTTATTTGATCATTCTTTGAACACCCTGCAGGTGTTCAGTGGCGCTCGCATTTTCATCTATACGTACAGTTACTCTTTGCTCAGACCAAACACAATTTGGGTGTCAAGGACGTCAGATTTACATGCAAAGTCAATGGCCGATGTGTGTCGAGGAGCATCGACCCTTCTTGCGGTGCGTTACACATGTTTGCACGTCAGGTCTTGAGGCGTTAGGCGCATCAAATCTGAACTTTGGCATCTTGACCCGGGGCGTCAACCAATCACAGTGACTCAATGTCATGAGGCGACACATTTTCTGACAGGACGGGAAACACCAAGAAGACCCAGGAGAACCTCTTCACTCTCTGAAGACGGTGGCGGATAAACTAGGATCTGCGTCCGGTCCTAAGTTTCTGAACGGCGGTTTGTTGACCTGCTGTGACGATGGGATTTACTGGACTCATCATGCTGTCCCGATCCGGGACAGTTGGGTGTTAAACTGGGCCGGATCAGACGAAAGCTGAAAGTCAGTGCGCAGCGCCTGGAGTAAATGGTGTAACTCAAACTCAGAACGCCTCTGAATTATCTGGTGAGCACAGACACGGTGAAGAAACACCCGACGACGACGTTCCGAAGTCACTCTCTCTATTGCATCCGCCATTGTACAGACCGGTGAAAGGGAAAAAAAACAGAAGCACCTCCTGATGCCCTTGATGAGGCGTCTTGACGCTGGAAATCAAGCATCTGACTTTTTAAAGACCCAGCATCCAACTGTGGGCGTCAGGCGTGTTTTTGACGCCCAAATCACGCTCGTTCTGAACACACCGAAAGTGTTGAGCAGCTATAAGAAGCACATGTGTTAGTAAAGGATCCTGACACTCAGCCACAGGGATTTTCCTTTGCCTGACTGGTTAGTGCGCATGACTCTGTCGGGAGTCTGGGGACCCCGTTGTATAAACACACATCATAATCAGAGTAACTTTCAGGGTCCACATCAACCAGGTGTGTCATGTTCGAGGACTGCTGTCCTGCAGGTTTCGGATGTTTCCTGCTGCAACACACCTGAATCAGTTTAATGGATCAACATGCCTGGGCAGAACTTGCGTTAAGGACAGCCATTTTATTTGAGTCAGGTGTGTTGGAGCAGGGAAACGTATAAAACCTGCAGGACTGGAAACAGCTGGACACCCCTGATGTAAACCGTGCAGGTCTTTGCGCTTGCATTTACCAGCTTAGTAAAATGGCGCCCCCCTGTGGTGGTAGGCATGCATTACTATCAGGTGCTTGTTAAAACAAGACGGCAGCAAACTGAAGTGAAGGCGACATCAACTATTTGATTTCTAACAATTGAATGACTAACTGATTTTTTGTTTCTCATCTTCACTGTTTTTCCAATCTTTTTTTCCCCTCACAGCCACCGTCTACGGACAGGGGGTGTATTTTGCCGTGAACTCTTCTCTGTCTGTCAAGAATCAGTACTCACCCCCGAATGCAGACGGATACAAGTTTATTCTTGTGTCAAAAGTTCTGACTGGAGACTTCACAAAAGGCGACCATTCAATGAAAACGGCGCCGCTGAAGGAGACCGGAGACGTTCCCCTCAGATACGACAGCGTAACCGATGACATCACCAAGCCAACCATGTTTGTCATCTTCAACGACACACAAGCTTTTCCAGAATACCTCATTACGTGTCAGAAAATCTACCGCTGAGGGAATGAAGAGGCTCATTCAGAGACAGACTGTGTTTTAATGTTTCTGCCATGACTTAAAAAGTGCATTTGAATGTTAAAGGGCTTCATTATTAAAGTGCCCAGTTTGATTCACCACAATGATTATGGTTTTTCATTAAGTCTGAAGCTAGCTGGGGTTTTTTATATTCACTTCACCCTTGTGATAAAGAAGAAATTAGCCATTTTTTTTTAAGTTGAAAGGGCCTGTTTAGAGATGGTCAGCACCATTTGGCTCTTTGTGCGGTCTTTACTGCTGATGCGACTCAGCATTTAATTAAATTTCACAAGCTGTTTGCTGGGAAAATGGTTTCTTTGCCTTATCTTTGCGTAAGAAGCACTTCTTTATGGTTGGTGGATTGCCTACCTGCTGGACTGGAAATGTCAAAGCCGGAACTGACAATTTAATGAATGACTTACCAAAAGAAAGATCATTAAATTCAAATATAAAAAATTGTGCCAAATTTAAAAATACGTAAAGCTTGTCAGAAACGGCCCATGAAATCAGACTTATATTTTCTGCCACATATCGGTGTTTAAAGGGACTCGTTGGGATCTGACACGTTAAAACTCCAAAGTTAGATGACTTTAATTTATTTGAGAGATACCTGTACAGTATATCTACCCTACAGTTGAACTAATTTGATTTGATTCTTAATCCTGACAGACAGTATTTATACTGTAAAAGGCTAATGGGAACAGACTTGCTGAGCCAATTTATAATCTGTTTTTCTGTCTACTTTTCCGCTCAACTGTTAACGTCCCAGCAATAACCATATTGTTCAAATTTGGTCCTTTTTAAAAAAAAATTGTTTCTGGTCATGCAGGAATAGATTCTGTATGTGATTGAATTGGTTAAATATAGATGAGCAACAGCTCCAAGCTCACTGCTTTACATGAATAGTAAATGCTTTACATGTTAACCAAAGGCCCAGCAGCTCGGCCAGATTAGCACATACTCACTCATCCTTTATGATCATGCATCTGACGATGTTTCTTCTAAGTTTTGAGTCAAGAGATCAGTGTTCTGTTGAGCTTTTTGCATCCATCATCACTATTGTTTACTTGGAAGGGATACATGTCTGAATAAAACCGAGTAACCTGTGAGTTTGACTTTGTGAGCATCATCTTGTTCACTGACTTTACTTGTAAATCCTGATCTGTAGACGTCATGACAACAAACGGTGCCTGGTTTGTTTTAGTGCGCTGATCTCGTATTTTTGTTTGTTCAGATGTGATAACAGACCAAAAAATGTGTTGTTTGCAAATTACTTCCATTTTTTAAACATTCCTTTTTGAACATTATTTTCTTAAAACTGAAGAAAAAGAGGAATTTGTGGTCTTTTTTTTTTTAAAGATTTCTTTGGATTGTAAAGAAAAATAAAGATTAAAATTAAACAATGTTGAGATTTTCTTTTTAGAGCTGATCAGCTGTTGGTAAGCAAGACTGGTTAGCCTTGTAATTTTTAGCCTTTTGGCCCATTTTCTAAGAATATCTTAGTAATAATCGTACCAGAAGGTTTGGACTCCTTTCTTCTTTCAGACCTGCTTTAATTCAACTCTCCGATTCAACAATGTGCTGGAAACATTCCTCAGAGATTTTGCTCTATATTAACGATAACATCACACGGTTGCTGCACATCCGTGATGAGAATCTCCCGTTCCACCTCATCCCAAAGCTGCTCTGTTGGATTGAGATCTGGTGATTGTGGAGGCCGTTGTAATACAGCGAACTCAGCGTCATGTTCTAGAAAGCAGTTGATGTGAGCTTTGTGCCATAGTGGAAGTAGCATCAAAAGATGCTCCACTGTGGTCATAAAGAGATGAACAGGGTCAGCACAGTACTGGGGTGGGCTGTGCTGGTTAAACCATGCCATGTTGGCACTAAGAGGCTCCGAGTGGCAAAGAAAATGTCACCAGCCTGAACTGTTGATGTAAATCTCTTTTCTTCCTCATGCTGATGCTCACTTCGGCAAGACCGAGTTTACATGACTAAACATAATGATTCCAACCATGTGACTGGCAGATGAGTCATTTGTGTTAAATTGAACAAGTGGACCAAACAACATGGCCACCAAGTAAAACTGGACTATTTTACTTAACCTCTGAACAAACATGAACCTGCTATATCTCTTTTATCCCCCTAAAAAAAGAAAAAAAATCTGTTGTTAGTAATTTGTTATTTGCAAGAGACTTGTTTTGAGTAATAGATAACTATAAATAGAAACTATAAATTGACTTCACTTGAGGAATATGTGTAATTTTCAACTGTTGGGGGCAGTGTGTCGCCACGGAGCAGCTCATCTACCCAAAAGAAAACAATAGAAGAAGAGTCTCACGCAGCCGCTGCACCACAACACACAGCTAGCACACAGTTTACCTAGCCATCGGCTAGGTAGCTACATGGTGATATTTCACAAAATATGACTCACTAAATGTTAACCAAAGGACAGAAAATAAAGCTACAAACTCAGATAACGTATTGGAATTAGGTATGTGGACAGGTTTAATTCAAAATTTGCTGAAACGTGCCAATAATAACTGAAAGTAGCGCCAGGGTAAAGACATGCTAGCTAAAATGCTAGCGGGTTGCTGCTATTGTAACCGGCTTTTCCATTCACTCCTTTCCTGAAGCAAACTGTTAGTTCTGATAGATTTACACGTTGACAATAAAAGGGGGTAATGCTAGTATAATTGAATAAGAGCAGAATTTAATAATATATCTTGCCAGACAAAATGAAAACTGTTTAAATCTATGGTAAATAATAAGCTAGCTAGAGGTTATTTACCCCTTAATAAATGGGGCGCTCACGTTTGCTGAATTATATGGTTTAACAAAGCTTAATGTAGTTGTCTACGTGTGTTTGTATCGCAACCAGGATTATCTGGTTTAATCTGGTGATTAAAAGTCAGCCAAACACGAAAGTAAGACTTGGAAATGAACAGTATTAACGCGACGTTGACATGAATGTTGTCACCTGTCAGGTGCTGAGGGCAACCTTCCAGGATGTATGCTGTGTACAGGCAAGCCCACACCCCCACTGCCGTGGAGTTTTCTGTCTATTGCAACTTCATATCCAGTAAGGAGAAAAATCTGGTTGTAGCTGGAACGTCTCAGCTGTTTGTGTACAGGATCATCCACGATGTTGAGGTAAATGTGCTTGTTTCTGTGTGCTGATGTCTGAAATCCGAGCAAGGAAGGTTTTATGTGATATTTGTTTTATGATTTCAGAGTACATCGAAGCCTGATAAGCCGTCCGGTATGTTCTTGCATCCTACTCAAATGCATAAACTGTGATTGATGAAGGAGTCGTGTGTTTTGCTGAGATGCAGCCCTTGTCTTACAGATGCTAAAACTCGTAAAGAGAAGCTGGAGCAGGTGGCGTCCTTTTCTCTCTTTGGCAATGTCATGTCAATGGCCAGTGTGCAGCTCGTAGGAGCCAACAGAGATGCACTCCTCCTCAGTTTCAAAGATGCAAAGGTATCATTGTGTGAATGAAATTTGAACTGTTTGGAATTGCTTTTGATTAATATTTTGGTGTGTTTGTTTGCTTAACAGTTATCTGTAGTAGAGTATGATCCTGGCACACATGACCTCAAGACGCTGTCTCTCCATTTCTTTGAGGAACCAGAGCTCAGAGTACGTAGAAGAAATATATAACATGTTGAGATGTTCAATCACAGTTTCTATATAGCTTTTTCTCTTTATATGTGTTTAGGATGGCTTTGTACAAAATGTACATATCCCCATCGTGCGTGTCGATCCAGAGAATCGCTGTGCTGTAATGCTAGTTTATGGTACCAAGCTCGTGGTGCTACCGTTCCGAAAGGACACACTAACAGATGAACAAGAGGGTGGAGTTGGAGAAGGGTACGACTGAAATCCAGAAATAATCCATCCCCCCCAAAATAAAACTTCCCCATGAGCTCATACTAACGCCGTCTGTCTGTCCCCTGCAGGCCCAAATCCAGCTTCCTGCCCAGTTACATCATCGATGTCCGTGAGCTGGATGAGAAGCTGCTGAACATCATTGACATGAAGTTTCTTCACGGCTACTACGAGCCCACGTTGCTGATTCTGTTTGAGCCAAACCAGACGTGGCCTGGGTGAGTCCGCTCATCTTTGTTTGTGCTTATTTAGACTGATTTTATTCAAAGCTCAACTCTTGCGATGTGGTCCTTCTTTTAGTCGTGTGGCCGTTCGTCAGGATACTTGCAGCATCGTCGCCATCTCCCTCAACATCATGCAGAAGGTTCATCCTGTCATCTGGTCTCTCAGTAATCTCCCGTTTGACTGCACACAGGTCATGGCTGTTCCCAAACCCATCGGTGAGCTAAGTGAATCTAAACCAGTGTTTCCCAAACTTTTTTGACTTGAGTCCCCCTGTGCCATTTTGTAACACCACAAGTACCCCCTTAGTTAAATGTATTGATGATTTTTCAAAAGTAGAACATACAACAATTTTTTTTTAGGTAAAAATCATTTTGTTATATCTCCTAACTTGTACTTTTAGATATGTATATACATAAAAGTGATGCCTGTCTGTAAATTACATCTAGGTATACCAGATGTAATTTACATATACCAGATACCAGCAAAAAACACAAATATTGGCCGGCCGATGTATCGGTCTATCCTTCGTTACCAGCACAGCAAATGCTGTCCTATGACTGATGATGTTTACCTGTTATCTGGGAAATAAAATATGAAATGTTTTCATGGACCCCCTGTAATGTGTGTACCACTAGGGCAACAAGTACCCCCGGTTGGGAATCTCTGATCTAAACAGTGTGATCGGGAAGCTTTCTGCTCCCTGTGTGAGATGATGTGTGTGAGAGTGTGACTGCTGATCAGTTATCGGGTCGTTCCAGGTGGTGTGGTGGTGTTCGCTGTCAACTCGCTGCTTTATCTGAACCAGAGTGTCCCGCCGTATGGAGTTTCTCTAAACTCTCAGACGACTGGGACCACCTCCTTCCCCCTGCGTAAGCATCACCCCTCTAAGCCATTTATTCATTCAGATCATCACTTTATCATCACTGTTTTGGTTTTTTTCCTCTCAGGAGTCCAAGAGGAGGTGAAGCTCTCACTGGACTGTTCTCAGTCTGACTTTATTGCTTATGACAAGATGGTTATCTCACTGAAAGGAGGGGAGATGTGAGTTTCTATAACCAGATTATTCATGAGCCCTGATGATGTTTTATGTTTCACCACTGACTGTCGTTGCCTTGCAGTTATGTGTTGACCCTCATAACAGACGGTATGAGGAGTGTGCGGGCGTTTCACTTCGACAAAGCTGCAGCTAGCGTCCTGACGACATGTGTAAGTTAGAATTTAACAACATGTAGCGTGCTAGTATTAGTTGTTGATAAATATCCAAATCCAGGGATAAAATTCTTCAGATGTTACATAAGCCCCGTAAAGTTTAACAATGAAATAAACTTTAAAAACATAAAGAGTTCTGAGTGTGATTGCTGGATATTGTTCTTTCCTTGCAGATGGTGACCATGGAGCCCGGGTACCTTTTCCTCGGCTCTCGCCTTGGAAACTCGCTGCTCTTGAAATACACAGAGAAGCTGCAGGAGACGCTGGCAGAGGAAGGCAAGGAAGGCAAGGAAAAGCAGGACAAAGAAAAAGAGAAGGAAAAAGAGAAACAGGCAAGTTCGTTTAGGAAATGCAGTGCAGGGTTACAAATCTCACTTCCAGAAAGGTTTGGATCTTTGCAACAAAAATTTGATCTGTAATTTGTTCATTTGTTTGGACCTTTATTTATCAGAGTACAAATGAAATAATTTTGATTGTTTTTATTGTACGACTTCACTGTGTTTAAAGTAATATTTAAAAAAATCTGAATTTTGAGACCAGAAATACACTAAAAAACTGTTTTAATTTTATACTTACAGTGCTAATTTGTTAGCTGAGGATGCTAATTGCATACATTTTAGTATCTTTATTTTTTTATTTTATTTAACCTTTATTTATCCAGGAAGTGTCCCATTGAGATTAAAAACCTATTTTACAAGGGAGTCCTGGCCAAGAGGCAGCAATTATAAATTACATGACATTACAAAAGATATACAATAAGACTAATTAAAAACAGTTACAATTTAAGGAGGCAGTATCAAGTGCTCATAGTCTAAACCTAAAGGTGGGGCCGGGCGTTATAGAAAAAAAAGATTATTGATAAAAAAAAAAATCTGTATCGATCGATATCGATATTTATAAAAAAACAACCAAAAAACGCCAATATCAAATTGTCATTTTAGGTGCAGCGCTGGCATTTTAAGGGGAAGTTTATTTTTTTTTCCAATCTGGACCTATTTTCTAGCCTGAAATATGTTCATTTACTCACCCAGACAGTTTTGGTGCAACTTGAATTCTATCAGGAGATATTTAGATCCACTCCAGATCAGCGTATGTTCAGTGTAATAGAAGTGACGCGGGCAACTTTGCACAGCCTCTAAATAAGGCATTATCTGCCACAAACTCCTTTATTTCACCAATATTTTGTTACGAAACATTAGTCGGACCCCCCCCCTGAGAGCTCGAAGCAGCTTTTTTGTGGTGATTCGTCCTTATATTGGACATACGCTGATCTGGAGCTGATCTAAAAATCTCCCAAAGGAATTCAAGTTTCACCAAAACTGTCTGGGTGAGTAAATGAACGTATTTCATGCTAGAAAATAGGTCCAGGTTGAAAAAAAACAAACTTCCCCTTTAAACTTTTGCTGCATGACCTCCTTATAATAAAGATCACACGAACACTGAATTCCAATTCAGCCTTTGCCTGGGTCTGCATTTGTGATTGGTTTGGCGGAAGGAGTGACTGTAGTATCATGCTACACAATAGGCTACAGCAGAAAACTGTGTTTCTATATTGAACTTTTATTGACCTTCTTTTTTTTCTATTGAAAAAACCTCTATTGATCGATATATATCAATATTGAATTATCGTCCAGCCCTACCTAAAGGCGTTCAAAGAAATAAGTTCAGGTAATTTCCAGTCTTTTTGCAAACAGTTCCATGCAGAAAGAGCAGCGTAAGCAAAAGCCCTTTTTCCCAGTTCTGTACGGGCAAATAGAACAGAGAGCAGCAGGTGATCATTTGATCACAAAGAGTAAGATTTAACACTTCTCTGTTTGATTAAGCTACAAATGTACGATGGCAACAGACCAAGCATAGCCTTATAAATAATAATGCACCCAACCTTCTGACAGACAAAGATGGCCATCCCACTCTGGAAAATAGCTCACAATGATGGGTCAAGGATTTGCAGTTTGTAATGAATCTCAAAGAACATGATAAACGGTGTCAGTCTTATGAAGACATTGAGCTGAAGCATTCATATACAGCAAGTCTCCATATTCTAAGACAGATAAAAATGTTGCGGTGACAAGCCGCTTCTCTGCCTCCAAAGAAAAACAACATTTATCGAGAAAGAAAAAGGACAATTTGAGTTTTAGTTTCTTCACCAGATTATCAATATGAGGCTTGAAAGTGAGAGACTCATCAAGCCAGATATCAAGATATTTTTAAGAGTGAACCAATTCTGTGACATTTCCTTCGAGAGTGAACACAGTAGGTGGAGTAGGTAGGGTAGGGTTTGAAAACATCAGTTTAGTCTTTTTCAGCATTGAGGACCAGTTTAAGCTGCAGAAGCGTGTGTTGAACTGCATCAAAAGCTTTCTGCAAAGACTCAACCGCTTCAGCCGGGGATAATCCAGAACAATAAATAACTGTGTCATAAGCATAAAAATGCATATTAGCATCTGACACATTTTGATTTAGATCATTTATGTACATAATATACAAGAGGGGACCTAATATTGAGCCCTGTGGCACCTCCTTGTGGGCCTTCGCAAAATTAGAACATATACCGTCACATTTAAAGGAGCTGTATCATGCTTTTCAAATGTTCCAAAAGTCAAATATAGGCATTTATAAGCTAGATATGTTCCCATCGTTACTATAGAAACTAATTTGGTGTTAAATATTAGTTTTTCTATGCGTCTAATTTCCAACACGGAGAAAGATGGCTGACTGTACTGAACCGCGGAGCTCTCGACCAATTGCAGCATGTTTTACGCCCATTTCATGACGTCGCCCCGGAAGAGACACTTATTCTGAAGGGTCACAGAATTGTCTGTAGCACCGGCACCGGCAGCTCTCATGTGGATGTTAGTAGTAAACATTGATGGATAATTACTCCGATCGACGGATTAAACAGACCAGCCTGTTATGGAGCTGTATGCGCTCGACCCAGAGTCTGATATGGAGTTTGAAGTACACGCAGTACCACAGAAGTACCACAGAGACCCCTGACAAGTAAGTAAATTAGCGAACAAATCATAGCCTAACAGTTAGCATTGAGCTGAGAGATGTGTTGACTCACCAGTGTTGTTGTCTGTCCATGCGCGTTTTTATAGTAGGAACTGCGTCAGGTTTCAGAAGTAATCCCAGAGAAAAAAACACTTTACTGTCGAGATTCATGAAGTTGTCAGGAGTGAAGTTCACACACAAAGTTGAGTTTTTTTTTCCTGCTCCTGAAGTTAAAATCCAACCACTTCTGGCAAGTCGATTCATCCAGTACAACAAATAAACTCCCACGCTGAACATAACCACACTGAACGTAACTGCATTTTCCCCAACTTGCTGTCCTCTAGAGCTTAAAAAAAAAAAAAAAAAAAAAAGGAAGAAAATTCTCCTGAACTCTGGAGCAAACGTCTGTTAGCTGATGGCTGCTTGTCTCTGAGGAAATCTTCCTGCAGGTGTTAGTTTCTTCCTCAGAGAGTGTGTATAGGATTCTCTGAGTTTCTGTTCAACAGAGGGCGTCTTGCTACGATACTGAGCGTGCGCATTTGGACTTTCGTGATTGGTGCCACGTTCATACGTAACGGGGTGGGTAGTCAGCCGTTTGCAGGGAGGTAGCGCTTGGTTTAAATATTCATGTAGATTACTCAAATATGCATGAATGAAGAAAAATAACGATTTAAATCATTTCTTGATAAGGAAATAACACACTGACATGCTGAAAAGCTCTTAGAAGTCCATTTTTCATGATAGGGCTCCTTTAATGCACTGAGTCCTGTCACTCAAATAGTTTGTGAACCAGGAAACTACATGATCATGGAGAGATATGGACTGAAGGCAGACCATCAGTCACACACACTCTGTAGCTGCGTTTACATGGACCCAAATAGACCGATTGCTTTCGGTTTAAAAGCTCTTTCGGAATTAAAATGATCCATGTAAACGCCTCTTTCCGAATGAAAAGCGCCGAACCGAATGAATTTTCTTTCGGTTTCACAGGGGTAGAATATTCCTTTCCCCAAACCGAACGGGGTGTCATGTAAACCTTGGATCTGAAAGTTGTGAGGTTGCGCTCTTACAGCGCATGCTTCGACGAGACGTCAACGTGCAACGAGTGACGTTTCCTCACTTTGACAGATGGCTGTGAACAACGTAATTCCTTGGACAGCGAGAAAGATTGTTTTTAACTCAAACTCCGTCTCTACAGCTTTTCCTCTTGGTTGTTTCCAGTAGGAGCGCATGAGGATCAGCTGCTGCTGGATTAATGTCCTGCAGAAACCACAACGACTGTGACGATCAGCTGTTTGTAGACCTCCGTCTTTAATAAATAACGTGATTTACATCATTCTGCGCATGTCAGACAGGGTTATTCTGAATGAATATTGGTGCATGTACACGCCAGATCCGAATGTATTAGTTCCCATGTAAACAGCTACCCTGAAATCCTCAATCAGAATGATTTCAATCCGAAAGGAAAAAAAAGTCTCCATGTAAACGTGGCCTGTGTCTGTCTCCATCATGTATCAGCGCTATCTTCACACATAAGTCATGGACTCTGATTCCCCTCTCATAGCGCTCATTACTCTCTCTAGTCTTTTACTCTTGAATAAGGTGTCCAGTTTTTCCCAAATCACCTGAAATGTGAATCATCTGACCACAGAAGGAGTCCATTGTCTCTCTGTCCATCTGAGGTCCATCTTATGTTGAGAAATTCAGTTGTGCTTCTGTACACAGTCAATACATGAGTGAATGAATGGTGTATTTAGGTTACACTACAGTGCACAAACAATCTAAGTTCTTTTGGATTCAACCAACAAAGCGTTTTTCCATGCATGCTTGCACCAATGCATGTTTTTAATCAAGCTCTGTAACCAAAAAAGGAACAGGCTGAAGCCGGGGGTTATTTTTTTGCCGATCCCGTACAAGCCATAAAATTATCCCAGAAATCAGTGAGACAAAAGAAAAGAAGAAATAACAACAAAGCAAAACAGAAAATAAACAACAAAGCAGAATTACTCTTTCCACATGTCAATTATTTTACATTATAGCCCATATTTATTTTACTTTTCAATGTTATTTGAAAACTCAGAGAGATCTACACAGTTTCAGATCATTACTAAGTCCACTCCCAAATATAAAACACATCTGCATTTGACAGTTTTCAGATTGCCTCTTTATAATTAACCCAACCTTCTTTATACAGTCACAACATATAACATCCTCCTTGTGTAATTCAGTTCCAGATTACATTTCTGGATGCACTGGGTGAATGTTTTTAATGAAAATGGCTTTCTGAGATAAACCTGAGCTCATGTTGATGCTTTGGATTGTTTGGGCTGCACTGCAACATCCTCAGAATCCCAGTTTTACCAAATGACTGATTCTTATCCAGGAGGAACCTCCCAGTAAGAAGAAGCGAGTGGAGTCTTCCACCAACTGGACCGGTACGCTCTCTAACGTTAACATCGCGTACCACTGCGTGTTCGAGGCTCTGCTTTACGTCTGACTTTTATTTTGCTGTGGCAGATGAAGTGGATGAGATCGAAGTGTACGGGAGCGAGGCCCAGTCAGGCACTCAGCTGGCCACCTATTCCTTCGAGGTACAAAAGCGTGAATGCTTTCTGTAGTTCTGCATTTAAATAGAGCGTCATTGAAGGTCTTCCTGTGTTTTCCTCTCAGGTGTGCGACAGCATTCTCAACATTGGACCTTGTGCAAACGCCTCCATGGGTGAACCGGCTTTCCTCTCTGAAGAGGTTCCCACGCGTTCTAAAGATTTTAAAGTCTCATCAAGTAACAATCGACAGTTTTATTTGAAGTGATCCACTCAAATGAAAATTTTCCCACAGTTTCAGAGCAACCCTGAACCTGACCTGGAGGTGGTGGTGTGCTCCGGCTTCGGCAAGAACGGTGCGCTGTCTGTCCTGCAGGTAAATCCTCCTCTCTTCAGTTTACAGATGCTTGTTTGCATGAGTCATGTGACCGCACCAGTATAAAGCCTGTGGTGGCGAGGGCCGTCTGCCACAGGTCCTGAGACGGTGCTAAAGTGAAGTCTGGGTTTACCAGGGCTGCCTCAGAGGTCGACGGAGTAGCCTGTAAACACCCCAGACACAAGCGTAGTCTGTGCCAGAGTCCACGTGAGTCAGTGCTGACGTACGTCTGCTGCTTCTTAACCTCGCCGTTCAGACGTCGTCTTTTTCTCTGATTTTAGAGAAGCATCCGACCCCAAGTCGTCACTACGTTTGAGTTGCCAGGTTGTCACGACATGTGGACCGTTATCTCAAACGAAGTCAAGGAAGATAAAAAAGTAATGTGAAGTTTTCTCTAACAGACTGAAGACTTTAATTGTTCTTTTCGTTCTAACTTTTTTATTTTTTCCATAATCATGCTCACGCTTCTCCAGGCTGCAAAGAGCGAGGAGTCAGAGGAGGGAACAAAGACTGAGACTGAGGAGGAGAGTGAGGAGGGAGAGAAGGATAAGGAGGAGGCAGAGAAGGAGGAAGAGAAGACGGATCCTCCACTGGAGGATGACGCCAAGAAGCACGGCTTCCTCATCCTGAGCAGAGAAGACTCGACCATGGTAACATGGAATACGAGATTAATTCAGCTAAAGAAATGTAAATGAAACACGAGGTAGGAAGTGACTCCTCTGGTGTCTTTATAGATCCTGCAGACAGGTCAGGAGATCATGGAGCTGGACACCAGTGGCTTTGCCACTCAGGGACCCACTGTGTTTGCTGGAAACATTGGAGAGAACCAGTATATCATTCAGGTGTCACCCATGGGACTTCGACTTCTGGAAGGAGGTATAATAAATTATCTATCTGTCCATCTATCTATCTGTCCATCTATCTATCTGTCCATCTATCTATCTGTCCATCTATCTATCTGTCCATCTATCTATCTATCTATCTATCTATCTATCTATCTATCTATCTATCTATCTATCTATCTATCTATCTATCTATCTATCTATCTATCTATCTATCTATCTATCTATCTATCTATCTATCTATCTATCTATCTATCTATCTCATCTATCTATCTCATCTATCTATCTATCTCATCTATCTATCTATCTCATCTATCTATCTATCTCATCTATCTATCTTATCTATCTATCTATCTATCTCATCTATCTATCTATCTTATCTATCTATCTTCTATCTATCTCATCTATCTATCTATCTCATCTATCTATCTATCTCATCTATCTCATCTATCTATCTCATCTATCTATCTCATCTATCTATCTCATCTATCTCATCTATCTATCTCATCTATCTCATCTATCTATCTCATCTATCTCCATCTATCTATCTATCTATCTCATCTACCCTCCTTCCCCTCCTTCCTCTTCCTCCTATCTCTCCTCTCTCTCTCTTCTTTCCCATCTTTCTTTCCCCTCTTTCCCCTCTTTCTTTCCCCTCTTTCCCCTTCCTTCTTTCAAATTCAATATCGATTCTGCAATTCCTCTGAATCAGTTCACCTTCTGACCTGTGGGGGCGCTGTTTGTGTTATTTACGTGTCATGGATGAAGTTTGCATTAGATCATGCACCAACAAAAAGGCAACTATTTGTCATTTTCGTTGGTTTTATTTCTCAAAAATGTGAGGTGTCGCACCACATATGTTCTCATGGGCATGAAAAAATAAATGTTTTACAGTTTCTGTTGTAAATGCTAATTATTACTTATAATTAATTCTTATTATTGCTTCTTACTGAATCAACATTCAAGTATGTCCAAATAGGTTCTTAACAATACCCAGCCCTAATATACATACATACACACATATATATATGTGTGTATGTATGTATATATATATATATATATATATACATATATATTAGAAGGGAGCATTTCAGCACCCTTCTAAATCAGGACTCCGAAGCAGATTTTACCATCTTGGATGAGCTGCCAAATTTTCCTCGGGTTGACAACCTTAACCAACCGCCAACCTTCTTGGAAGTCTTTTCAGCTGTCCACTCCTTAAAAAATAACAAGTCTCCTGGATGTGACAATGTCCCTGCAGAACTGTTCAAACAAGGAGGGTACCTCTGCACTAGAGCCTTACATGGCTACATCACGAAGGTCTGGGCAGACGAAAACATCCCACAGCAATGGAAAGACGCCTCGAATTGTCACTATTTATAAGAACAAGGGTGACAAAGCTACCTGTGGTAATCATAGGGGCATATCGCTTCTCGCTGTGGCAGGAAAGGTACTGGCCAAAGTCATGCTTCGGAGGCTGATCAACCACATATCAGAGTCTGTCCTACCCGAATCACAATGTGGGTTCCGAAAAGGCAGGAGCACAGTGGATATGATCTTTGTAACTCGGCAACTCCAAGAAAAATGTAGAGAACAACATCAAGATCTGTTTATAGCTTTTGTTGACCTCTCTAAAGCATTTGACACTGTGAAGCGAGACCTCTTGTGGGATGTCCTCTTACGAGGGGCTGCCCCAAGAAGTTCATTAATATCCTGCGACAGTTTCATGATGGAATGACAGCAACAGTGACAGTTGGATGCCAAGAGTCTAGGCCTTTTCCTGTGACCACAGGGGTAAGGCAAGGCTGCGTATTGGCACCAGTGCTTTTTAACATCTTTCTCCTAGGTGTCACTCAACTTCTCAATAAGGAGATTGAAAGCAACAGCGGAGTGACTATAGCATACAGGCTGGATGGTAGCCTTTTTAACATCAGGAGGCTGCATGCAACTACCAAACTCAGCAGGATGAGGATACTGGAGCTGCAGTATGCTGAT
This sequence comes from Atherinomorus stipes, assembly GCA_023101725.1. NCBI lineage: Eukaryota > Metazoa > Chordata > Actinopteri > Atheriniformes > Atherinidae > Atherinomorus > Atherinomorus stipes. Next base: position 629,073 of record JALJCO010005240.1, on the reverse strand, counting down.
GACTGCGCCCTCGTGTCTCATTCTCCACAAGACCTCCAATCTGTGCTCGATGCGGCGGTAAAAGCATACCGCCGGATGGGGCTGACCATTAATACTTACAAAACCGAAATAGTCTGCCAATGGAGTGCCACCATCCCACCCTCGATGCCTGCGTTCACTATAGCTGAAGAAAAACTGTCTGTTGTCCCATCATTCTGTTACCTTGGAAGTATCATCTCTGCTGACAACACCATAGATAACGAAGTCCAAAATAGAATCAAAAATGCATCAGTTGCATTTGGAAGACTTAGACGTCGGGTCTTCCAAAACAGAAACCTCCATCTCAATACTAAAATATCCGTCTATCAAGCTGTTTGCATCACCACTCTGCTCTATGGTGCTGAAGCCTGGATCATTTATAGCCATCAAATGAAATCTCTTGAACAATTCCACATTCACTGTCTCCAACAAATCTTGGGTATTACTTGGCGTGACCGAGTGGCTCACACGGAGATTCTTAGGAGAACAGGCTGCACAAGCATCGAGTCCACAATAGCCAAGCAACAACTACGCTGGGTGGAACATGTCATTAGAATGCCCTCCGATCGACTGCCCCGCAAAGTGCTATATGGGCAGCTGCAACAAGGTCAGCGCTCAGCAGGAGGCCCGAAGAAGCGCTATAAAGATCAACTGAAGGCAACACTGAAAAAATGCAAAGTCAAACCCATAGATCTGGAACACACAGCAGCTGACCGGAACACCTGGCGGCACCTTTGTTCTCATGGAGTTCAAGCACTTGAAGAGGAAAGGACAACTAGAAGAGAACAGAGAAGGGCCAGGAGAAACACACCCATGGCCGCCAGCAACAGGCACAGCAGCATCACCTACACTTGCCCCACCTGCAACAGAACCTGTGGATCCAGGATAGGCCACACAGCCACCAGAGAACTCACCGCTAAAGACAGAGGAGGATGTCATCATCGAAAGCGATGGACTACCACAAGCATATATATATATATGTATATATATATATTAGGGGTACGAGAATACATGTATTCGTATAGAACCATTCAATACAGGTGTGTATCGAATCGTGACCACCATGTATCGAAATATCGAACAATACTGGATTTTTAATTTCTTTCATCAACTTATGTTCTGACAATGAGCTCTGTGTTGAAAAACTCTGGAGCTGCGTTCGATTACACTTAGATCTGGTGTTTGGAACTACTTTGGTTTTCATGTTAATCCTGATGGTAAGCTGTTGTGGACAAAAGCACATTGGGCTAAAAAAAGGCGTGAAAATTTTTTGTTTGTATCAAAGAAGTATCGAACTGTGACGATTACGTATCAAAGCGAACAGAACCATGAGTTGTTTGTTTCGTTGCACCCCTAACATATATATATATATATATACATGTATATGTGTGTGTGTGTGTGTGTGTGTGATCTTACTATTTGATTGTTTATTTGTTTACTGACTGAAGTACTTTGCCCCACTTGTATAAGGCTTGAGCTACCACTGCTTTGTATATATCTCCTGGGGAACCAGTACTAGATGAACTAATTGACTGAAATATTTTAAAGCTTATTGGGAAAAAATATAAGGCAGAAACACAGAATTTCTTTAAAGGCCCATTTATGCTCCCCTAAGTACGTAAATGTGATGTTTTATGTCGCCATGCTTGTTGAGCCAGTTCATCCACTAGTCAGCAGTACTGAGTTCAGAGTTCACTTCTGCGACCCAACGTCATTTTCAAACTCTGGTCGGTGATGATAATGCACTACTACAGTATAAAATTGTTTACAACGCGCCACACAGCCTTTCTTCTAAAGCTAAAACTGCACAGCTGTTGTCTTCCTCGTCTTTCCCTGCTTCCCTCTTCTTCTCTGATTTTTCCTTTCACTGGTCTTATATCAGCGATTCAGCTCAACAGTGACTCTGCGGTTTCTAGTGGTGTTGCGTCTTCTGCGTCAAGTGATGGACCATCAAAACCTCAGAAAATGCACCAAATTATGCACCAAACGGGCGCAGGAGATGGACAGACCTGTCCCTCCATCTTCGTCTTCTGCTTTGAGCGTAAATGGGCCTTATTTCTGAGAAGCTTGAAAATCAGTATCTTTTTTTAGGACCACCTTTTCATATTTTTGTACATGTTGCCTGAGTCTGATTCTGCTGGAGGTTAAAAGAGTTTTCTATCTTTACGGTCATCCACTGCCTCTCTGCCTGCTGCGGACGGGGGTTAAATAAAAGAGATTTAATGCTATCTTTTTCCTCCAGTTATTTTTTTAACAACTGGTTTTTATGAATATATTATGAAAGGGACTTATGTGGATCATATTATAGATTTGTTTTAACTGGATTTTAATTTGACAACAGACGCGGTCTAATTCACATTAAAGTGCCATGAGACTTTGTTGTGAATTGGGATTATGCAAATAAAGCTGAGTTTAATTTATTAAATCTTTTGTTTTCCATGTTTCTTTTTTTCCCTCCTGCTCCCAGTGAAACAGATCCACTTCATCCCGGTGGACCTGGGCTCTCCCATAGTGCACTGCTCCGTTGCGGACCCATACGTAGTTATCATGACGGCTGAAGGAGTAGTTACCATGTTTGTGCTGAAGAATGACTCGTACATGGGGAAGACGCACCGCCTGGCTCTGCAGAAGCCTCAGATTTCCACGGTGAGTCAAACACTCAGGCCTTTTATAACCAGGCACACCCCCTGCTGGCCACACACGCGCCATTACACCTCACTGGTTTACTGAAGTTTTTACAAAGCAGATTTTATAAAATGCTTTATTTTTTTACCAGCAATCTCGTGTGATCACGCTGTGCGCGTACCGAGACATCAGCGGCATGTTCACCACTGAAAACAAAGTTAGCAGCTCTGCCAAAGAGGACACCTTCATCAGGAGTCAGTCTGAGGCGGAGACGGTCATCCACGACCTCAGGTAGGGTTTTACACCCGCCCGCTGGTCCCTGCACCTGCTGATGAGTTCACCGCAGTCATTAATCCTGTCTGTGCAGCAACACGGTGGATGATGAGGAGGAGATGCTGTACGGAGACTCCAACGCCAGCGCTGCACCTGCGAAAGAGGAGACGGGCCGCAGCTCGGCGGCACCAGCGCCATCTGTCAGCGAGGGGAGCCCGAGCAAAGCCGAGCCCACACACTGGTGTGTGATCATCAGGGAGAACGGTGTCATGGAGGTATGCTGCATCTTTGTTTTATGAAGAGATGCCCTGAGGCTCTCCAGGGCTCTCGCAGGGTCTTAAAAAGTCTATAAATGTCTCAAATTCTAAGTTTTAAATTTAAGGCCTTAAATGTCTTAAAATAGCCAGCTTTCCATCCAAGGTTTAGATTCGTCTCAATTTTTCACTTTTTTCATTCCCGAGAAGCGTTGGCCATTGATCAGCACAATATGCTGCAGTCACTCATTAACAAGAAGCTTGTGCGGCTTCCTTTTTTCTGTCTGTAAATAAACAGATTTACCAGCTGCCAGACTGGAGGTTGGTCTTCCTGGTGAAGAACTTCCCAGTAGGACAGAGGGTACTGGTGGACAGTTCTTCTGGCCAGTCGGCAACGCAGGGAGAGGCTAAGAAAGAAGAAGTCACTCGACAAGGAGAGATCCCGCTGGTGAAAGAGGTGGCTTTGGTTTCACTCGGCAACAATCACAGCAGACCGTATTTACTGGTGAGGTTCAACTTCATCATCATCATCATCATTCTGTTCACTCCGAGCTCTGTAAGTGGATATTTTCTTTTATTTTTAGGTCCATGTAGAGAACGAGCTTCTGATCTATGAAGCGTTCCCGTATGATCAGCAGCAGCCGCAAAACAACCTGAAAGTTCGCTTCAAAAAGGTAAGAGAGGAAGGAGGCGGGACTGCAGCTGCAGGCGGAGTTCGTGTTTACGCTGCTTCCTCTCTGCACAGATTCCCCACAACATCAACTTCAGAGAAAAGAAATCAAAGCTAAAAAAAGACAAGAAGGCAGAGAGCGGCGGCGCAGAGGAATCCTCGGGGGGCAAAGGTCGGATTGCCAGGTTCAGATACTTTGAGGACATCTCTGGATACTCGGGGGTACGAAGCCATTTGTGAAAAAGCTTCAAAGCTTTTTCAGGACTCAGGAGCGTTCTCAGTCTTTTGCTTCCTCGTCTCAGGTGTTTATCTGCGGCCCTTCTCCTCACTGGATGCTCGTCACCTCTCGGGGAGCGATGAGGCTTCACCCCATGACCATCGACGGTCCCATCGAGTCTTTCTCTCCGTTTCATAACATCAACTGTCCCAAAGGTTTCCTCTACTTCAACAAGCAGGTACAGAGAGAACAGTTCCATCTGCAACCTTACCATCGTAAGAGCCATTTTTACCTCAACTCTGCTAAATAGAAGTCATCCAGAGCCGCAAATATATCATTGCCTTTTGAAAAAATGCAACTTATTATTTTAAACAATATTTACTATATGTAATACGTTGTCATTTTTGAAGAACCACAGTTTTATTTTTACTTTGAGGTTTTGAAAAAGCAAAAAAGCATAAAACCTCTGCAAAAAAAAAAAAAAAATAGGAGAAAAGAAAATGATGGTTACAGTTTTGTTCTTTTGTGACTGTTGTCTCAAATGGACATGCCTGTGTAAATAAAGGTTAAATAAATAAAAAGAATGTAGACATTTGTGGAATATTTTGTTGCAAAAAAAAAGAAGAGACCCATAATTTCCATGAGAAGAAAAACAGACCTAGAAAAAAAAATTAATGGTACTTTAGTTGTGGAAATTCAGTGCAATTATTCCACTAAAAAATGCTAAAATCTGCATTTGCTCTTATGTATAAATATTACTTGGTTCTTTATCATTTTTAGTCAGTGTTATTGAGAGCCATTGTGGAAGGCCCTAAAAACCATGGTTGCAGACCCCTGGTCTAACTTGTTGCTAGTGTTATTTTATTATCCTTCAGTAGATTTTTTTCTGAACATTTTAACTGTAACAAGATTAAAACGTTTAACTGCTTTAAAACATTATAACAGGAAGTTTTCAGAAGGCCATGCAGATGATCCTTTCAGCAGCAGTCGTTCTCACAGGGCACATGTGATGTCAGCAAGACCTTTACAGACTGCTGTGGTTGGATGAAGCTCCTCGCTGATCTCTTCTGTCTTGATATTAATCGTTTCTGCATTTAAACACCATCAGCAGAGTGGAAACTCTATTCAGATGTTGCTTTGTTCTGCAGACTTCTAGAGATCAGGCAAAAATAATGGCGGCCAGCACTTTAAGAATGTTTTCATGTTTTTATTTAGATGCACAACTTTTAAAAAACCAATACAGATTACTGATAAATTTCATCTCCTAAAAGTGAATAACTAATAACCGCAAACACCTAACCTAATCATGACATCAAAACTATTTAGAAAAACTTTTCAAGCTTAAACAGGATTTTCAACTTCTGCACGCCCAAAATTCCAACTGCAGGGGTAGCTGGTGTCTAAAATGAGAAGGGAAAGTGGTCTGGAAGCAGATTAGGGTCTCCCCGATGAAGCTGCAGTTTTCTTTCCTCAACAGCAATATCCCCATAACAATATGTTACACATCGTTATATATCGACTTATGGCCCATAATTTCATGCACCCCTTTTTGTAATGTACAATATTATAACAGTGCAATCTTTATTTTAAATTTCTTCTACAAAGATGCAACAATCGCTTACAACATAAAAAAATAACAGAAAGCAACAAAAGCGCAACTTTTACCCATGAAGTCTGTAGAAGCTCATTCCAGTTATCGCAAACGCTTGATTGCAGTTGTTGCTGCTCAGGGTGGCCCAACCAGTTACTTGGTTTAGGGGGCAATCACTTTTTCACACAGGGCCATGTGGGTTTGAATAGGATTAAACCTAAAATGATTTTTTGAACCAGACTGTAAACATGTTTATTTGTGCTGTGAAGTTGGTCTAAACATGTGAGTCTATGGGGATTTGCTCTGTTTTGGAGCCACTAGTGGATGAAGAAAGAATTACATTTAACGTTATTTCCAGGCTTCACTCTTCTCCAGCAGTTTGCCCCTTGTTCCTGACAGGCACCTTCATGCCCAAAATCAGCTTCTTTCGCTGAGATAATGTTGAATTTGTATTTTTAACATGGTATCAGTAATAATTTATTTATGCAATAATTAAGAAATGAATGTGTTCATTTCCAAGATTGATTTCTTTACAATAATCCCACATCCCACAAATGTAGGCCTTTTTTTTTAACAGTGATCTGGTGACCCCCTGAAATTACCATGTGACCTACATGAGGGTCCCGACCCCCAGTTTGAAAACCACTGATCTACAGTATCAATTCCAGCTGCAATAAATGGAACCCTGCTGGTTGTTGCTGTGAGAGCAAATAAACTCATCCTGGCGACTCAGAAGTGCCTGAAATGGTCATTTTGTCTAAAACTGGATAATTGTGTTCAGCTTTGGTGAGGATTTTTCTTGCAGCTTTAGCAGGTGTGTGTGTGTGTGTGTGTTTTCACAGGGCGAGCTGAGGATCAGCGTCCTTCCCACCTACCTGTCCTACGACGCTCCGTGGCCCGTCAGGAAAATCCCACTGAGGTGCACCGTCCACTACGTCTCCTACCACGTCGAGTCCAAGGCAAGCAGGACAACACACACCTTCCACACACACCATGTCAAATGAAAAGCGCATCGATCGAGCTGCTTTGAAAAGTTGGGGATGAAAGGCTTCGGCCTTGAAGTTTTCTCTCTAAAAGCAGAAGAAAAATCAATGCAAGCGGCTGTGAAAGGATCAGTCTTTGATGTGGAGTTTTTCTGCAGGTGTACGCCGTGTGCACGAGCGTGAAAGAGCTGTGCACTCGCATCCCGAGGATGACCGGAGAGGAGAAGGAGTACGAAGTCATAGAGAGAGGTCAGACAGCTCCATGTGGGGTTTTGATCTTATCCAGTGTTTAGTTTGTGGAGCAGCTTACTGTTTAAACTGTCTCATTTTCAGTATTCAACAATTTATTATCAACTTTTATATTTGTAAATCAGTTTCACTGCTGCTTGTACTTGTCCTCCATGCAGATGAGCGTTACATCAATCCTCAGCAGGAGAAGTTTTCCATCCAGCTCATCTCTCCAGTGAGCTGGGAGGCCATTCCCAATACACGGTACAGTCTCTGTCTGTTTCACATCACACGCTGACACCCAAAGGGTTTTTTTTTGTCTGATTTAAGATGACGTAGCAGCTAAACGCAGCGACGTAGAAACACCATTCCAACTTCTCGGAAGTGAAGCTTTAAACATGAACCAGTTTTAAATCGTGTTAATAGAGCAAATACACCAGAGTTATGTATAAAAACACCTAGTTTTCCAACTGTATTACATACTGTTAATGTGTTTATGAGAAGCTGAAGCGCATCTATGAAGCGCTTGAAGCAAGAAAGGTCACAAAACCTAACAACCTCTATACTCTTGTAGAGTGCAAGACATCAACCAATAAGAAAATTATGTGACAACATTATGCATGTGGTGCTGAGGAAATACAGACCTGAAATGTCCTCTCGTCTTGTGATGGACAAGAACCGCTTTTTTGATTGGAGCAATTAATCTTTGTGCCTCATGGTGTTATTGATTGTTTGTAAAGTTAAAAATGCCAGTTTGTTGCATTTTATGTAATTTTTTTTTAATCTCTTTGATGGCCAATTTTTTCAAATATTTTTAATGCTAACAACTTATATTTGCAGTCTAAGTTATAAAAATGGTTCGTGAACAAGTTTGTGATTTTCACAATAATCAGTTTTTCCTTGTTTTATGTTTTTTTAATGTTTTAGGCCACTGAATACAGTGTGTCAAAATGAGAAAAATAAGTGTAAAACACACTGGTGAGGTGTGCTGAAAAGAATGATACCAAACACGGCGGTAAACTGCTTTAAAAGTGAAATATAAAGGTAAAAACAAAAATAGTGAAAACGAACATTTATACCCCTAGGGCCCCAGATGGTTAAGAAAAGCAAAGTCAGTGACAAAGGAGTCAGACGAGGAGGGACGGGGAAGTGCTAAGGACTAATTACCATGGAGATATCCATGGTTTGAAAATTTAAAATTTTCATCCATCGGACCACTAACGGTTTTCCACCTTCCTCAGACCAGTTAAATGAACTGTGGTCCGAAAAGATGGTTTTCTGGACCTCATATGGCGGATGGACAATAACAAAATTTTTCACTCGATATTTGATAGGGCTGGGAAAAAATATTGATACACTGAAATATCGCAATATTTTCATTTGCAGATTTCATATAGATATTTAAAATGCGATATTGATGTATTTTACCAACAAATTCTCGCGAGATTTCATAAGATAGCGGTGAAATCTTACGATATTTCACGAAAACCCACGATATTTCGTGACTGAACAACGAAGTCTCTCGAGATTTCATTAGTAAAATAGATCGATACCACATTTTTAAATATAATATGATATCAGCATATAAAATATCACGATATTTCAGTGTAACAATATTTTTCCCAGCCCTAATATTTATATATCATATTATATAAATATTTTAAGTGTTTATAATTATTTTGACAGTTAAACACATAACATCTCACACACACACAATATAAATAAGTGATACATCATTGTCAGACATTTTGTACGTTGATTGATACAGATTTTTTTTTAGGGCCGATACGGATACCGATACCGATATTTTCCTCTCAGCCAATGGCAGATTAAATCTGCCGATATTTGGGGCCGATACTGTATTTGACTACCAAATTAATATTATGAAGGATACAGTGAAAAGTAATTTTACAACTCTTTTAATACAAAAAAAGCACTTCAAATAAATACATGAAAAAGAAACAGTGTACTTCCAAACAAATACTGAACAAAATATAAAAGTCTGCTCATAATGCTGAGTAGGGGTATTGGCTAACACACCCGGCGTATTGGCTGATGCTGATACCAGCCAAAAAAAGCAAATATTGGCCGAAGATATCGGTCTGTCCTCATTGAGAAGTCTCGTATTATCCAGCTGACCCAAGAGTATTCTGCTCAGAAAGGGAATTTATTAAGACTTGAGACAAAAACTGACCCAAAAAAATGAATAAATAAACAAAATAAAAAGTCTTTTCAGCTCAGTAACACGGTATGAAAGCAGCAGTGTGTGCTCTGACTCCGGCGTTTGTCTCCATGAAGGATCGACCTGGAGGAGTGGGAACATGTGACCTGCATGAAGACGGTGGCTCTGAGGAGTCAGGAGACGGTGTCCGGCCTGAAGGGCTACGTCGCAGCGGGGACCTGCGTGATGCAGGGGGAGGAGGTCACCTGCAGGGGGCGGGTGAGCACAGCAACAGCAACACCCCAACAAATAAAAAACATGTCCTGACACCCCCCCCACACACACACACACCTGTTGACTGAAGTCTTTTCTCCCGGTTCAGATCTTGATCCTGGACGTTATTGAAGTGGTGCCGGAGCCGGGCCAGCCCCTCACCAAGAACAAGTTCAAAGTTCTGTACGAGAAGGAGCAGAAAGGACCGGTGACGGCTCTGTGTCACTGCAACGGATACCTGGTGTCCGCCATCGGACAGAAGGTCTCCATGGCAACTGTTAATCACAAGCTGATGAAGAAACTCTTCTTCATGTTTCATGTTTTTTTCATAGTCGTCCTCTAAATTATTCATACCCTCCAATCGGCTCTATGCACGGCTCCACTACTTCCTGAACTTTAGGTAGCATCTTTATTTCCTGTCTCTCATTACTGGATGAACTAATTAACCCAGGTGTGTCTGATCTCAGTAACTGGCCAGACACACCTGGATTAATCAGTTCATCCAGTAATGAAAGACAGGATACAAAGGAGCTACCTTAAGTTAAGTAAGTAGTGCAGTCGTGCATAGAGCCCATTAACGAAAATGCCAAATTCACAATAGTAATTCAAATAACAAAAAACTATTCATAAAGAAAGATTGACAAAATTAGTATTTAGTGAATTAAATTATTGCTTTTGAATTTTGGTTGAAAAAAACAATGATTTAAAACAAACAAACAAAACTAGCCAGACGCATTAGAGCCCCATCATGCTTGTCACTTGTTTTATTTCTTATGTTTGTTTTTAATATTTTTGTTGAACCACAATTCAATTTTCATATCATTTTTATTTATTACTACTAGGGATGTGCTGATATTGGAATTTTGGCCGATATGCCGATATTTTAAAACTCATGTGGCCGATAACCGATATCAATACTGATAATAAAGCTGAAAAAAATAAGCAGTCATTGCAAAGAGCAGTTTTGTTATCTGTTTCCAACACTTTGAAAAATTGGGGTGGGAAAAAATATTGATACATAGAAATATTGTAATATTTTCATATGCCAATATTAAATCTATATTTACAAACATGGTTTCAATCTATTTTACTTACAACATTTTGCGAGATTTCATCGTTCTGTTCCAAAATCTCACAATATTTTGTGAATTCCTGCGAGATTTCATTACAGAACAATGATATATAGCGAGATTTCGTTGGTAAATAGATACCGCGTTTTTAAATGTCAATATGACATCAGAATATGAAAATATCATGAAATTTTTGTGAATTCTCACGAGATTTCACTAGAGAATGATGAAATATTGTGAGATTTTGTTGGTAAAATAGATCGATACCGTGTTTTTAGATGTCATGATATCAGCATATGAAAGTATTGCAAAATTTTTTGTGAATTCTCGCAAGATTTCATAACAGAATGAAGAAATATCGCAAGATTTCGTTTGTAAAATAGATCAATACCGCATTTTTATATGTCGATATATCGGCTTATGAAAATATGGCAATATTTCAGTGTATCGACATTTTTTCCCACCACTAGTCGTTAGAAGTTTTAAAGTCTGTAAGAAAGAAGTTTTTGAAGAAGGAGTAGTTTTGGGTTTTTTTCGAGTTTAGAAACAGCGGGCTGATCGGTTAAATATCGGTGGCCGATGTCCGATACTCAGTTTGAAGGCCGATATAGGCCGATACTGATAGGGGACCGATTATATTGTGCATCCCTAATTACTACTTTTATAAATAAATGTATGTATTGTTTTATTGTTCAGGGAAAAAATAAAGAAAGAGAGCCTATGCCTGTGACATTCATTTCATAAAGAGGCTGTAATCTCCTCCGCGTTCCCTCCAGATCTTCCTGTGGGTCCTGAAGGACAACGACCTGACGGGAATGGCGTTCATCGACACGCAGCTCTACATCCATCAGATGTTCAGCATCAAAAACTTCATCCTGGCGGCCGACCTGATGAAGAGCATCTCCCTGCTGCGCTACCAGGAGGAGAGCAAGACGTTGTCTCTCGTCAGCAGGGTCAGGACTCACTTCACAGTCATTTATGTTTCACAGCAGTCGTCTGTTTCTGAGCTGAACACTTTTCTTGCTTCGGCAACAGGACGCAAAACCTTTAGAGGTTTACAGCATCGAGTTCATGGTGGATAACAACCAGCTGGGATTCTTGGGTAATATTCATCCCAGTCTCTGGAAAACATCTCTGTTTAATCGTTAAAACTCTCCTCAATGAGCTGTTCTTCATTTCAGTGTCTGACCGAGACAAGAACCTCTACGTTTACATGTACCTGCCTGAAGGTAGGCTTCCCGAGTCACAGCTGGATACGTCAGTGAAGCCATCTGTTAACGAGCTGATGTGTTTGCAGCTAAAGAAAGCTTCGGAGGAATGCGCCTGCTGAGGCGAGCGGACTTCAACGCCGGAGCCAACATCAACACGTTCTGGCGGATGCCGTGCAGAGGAGCGCTGGAAGCTGGCAGCAAGAAGTCTCTGACCTGGGACAACAAGCACATCACGTGGTTCGGTAAGACGCCAGGAGTCCGTTTTTGTCTTTAAGCTAATGGTTTTACCCAAGAGGCAAACTCTGCTGGAAACGTGTGAAGCCTGGAAGTTTAGTTTGATAATTGTAGTTCTCACTTCATCTGCTACGAGCTCCAAAACGGAGCAAATCCTCCCACGTTAAAAAGACCAACTCCACCGCAGAGATAAACACGTTTACAGCCTGGTTCAAAACATCATTTTAGGTTTAATAGGTCAAGTTTTGGAGACACAAAAAAACCTGGACTGATTCGACCCGACCCAGACCCGCTGGTGGAAACGGGGCTTTAGTTTTGAGTTAGCTCGGTTAGCATTTAGCCCAGATTATGTCAGCTGTCACTCATTTCCCCTGCGGCTCGGAGCGGCCCTGTCTTTGACGATTTTAGTATTTTCCAGGAGTAACGACACAACTGGTTTCACTTTCTCTTCAGACGTGATTGGATACTACGTCCATTTTTTTTTTTTACAGTCTGGTTTTACTCGAGGACGTGTCTTGTGAGATCTGAAGTTCTACGTAATCTTTAGAGCACATGACAGGGTTCCCACGCAGTCTTAAACTTACAAAACCGCATTTAATACCTTAAAAAATCCTTAAATTTGACTGTTCTGGTCTTAAAATTCATATGGTAGCTCTTAAATTATGTGACGCTATGATCTCCGTCACTTGTGACATAATGACAGCAGGAAAGAAAAAACCAGACAAATCCACGTTTTTCCGAAACCAATAACTTTTGACAAAGCCTGTTTATTAGCCAATCAGAAGAGTCAGTGACGGTAGTTAACTAGTTTCACCTTGTTTCAAAATGACTGTTATAATGAAATTTGAAACCCAATTTATGGCCGACTTCGCAGGTAGAAATGATCGGAGAACATTTAACCCAACACACACACAGGAAGCCGTTATTTACAGATTTGAGGCTTTTGTTTAACGTACTGTAAATACTCTGTTTATGTGTGTAGTTGTTTTTGTTCAGTCCATCTTTTTTGACACTACCTTGTGTTGTAGAGAAATCTGTGTTTTTGCCAGTGAGGCCGTGAAAGAGGCGTTAAATCCTGTTCCAAGTGGTCTTAAATTGAACTTGTAAAAACATGTAGGAACCCTGGTATGATTATGATATGAAGAGGAAAAGACGTGACTGGGAGGTTTTTATTCTTAAATATTCACATTAAAAAACACAGCGCAGAGCGTAACAGCTGGTGGCAGGTTAATAACTCCAGTAAAAGTTCAGGTGCGATTCTCCATCAGATAAATACTGCATAAACTCTACACTTTCCATTTCTGTGTTTATGGTTTAACAATAAAAACTACACTAACAAGCCACTTTATTATGCAGTATCGGTACACAATCAGCCAATCACATGACAGCAGCTCAATATATTTACTCATGTAGATCGATGATCGATGTACAGAAGTTCAAACTGAGCATCAGAATGAGGAAGGACGGGGATGAAGAGTCCAGACTGAGTGAAACACTGCCACACCTCCGACATGACTACTATTAGCTCAGGATGCGCGATAATTACCGGGCCAATAACAGGAAATTATGATGTCATTCTGATAAGTCTGATATCATTACAACTTACCCCAATAACTAATGTTACATACAGTTGGAATTTTTAAGATCGGACATGCAGAAAGTGAAAAATCCCACTTTTACGCTTTTGTCGATGAGATATTGCGATTGGAAAAAGAACGCTGCTGCTTCCAAACCACTTTCCCATCTTATTTTATACACGAACTACCCCATACAGTTGGAACTGTTGATTTGGTGTAATTAGGTATGTATGTTGTCGGTATCGGTTATCAGTATCGGCCTTTAGGAGCTGAAATTTATCGGTATCGGTTTTAAAAAATGGTTATTGTGCGTCCCTATTATTAGCTCCTCTCCTAACAGGTGTCAGGTGAGCAGTTCTTCTTCACCCCTCTGAAACAGCAGGCTGCAGACGGTAGCATGGTGCAACCATTTTAAGAGCAGAGAAGAAGAACTGAGTGGAGGAAAATGCTTAGTTTTTCAGTCTTAGTTTTAGGAGTTTTTTTTGTTGTAAATTGTAGGTATTTGTCTGGTGTGACATTCAAAATCATCAGAAACTCAATCGGAGTAAAACTGGTGCGAAGTAAATAAATTAAATAGATTTCATATTAACCGAAAAGGCTTAGGTATTAAATAAGTTTACAAAGACTAAAACTAAGGATGTTTTTGCATTAATTTAAGTTTTGTAAAGACACAATACAGTTTCAGTTAGGTATCTTTTTTTTTTATTATTTAAACTGTCATGTCATTATTGTTTTTATTTCAGTTGATGAAAATGTTTTTTCAATTTAAATTTTTTTCGTTCATTTTAGCTAACCATATTAACCTTGGTTATTGCACATTTTTATATAAGAACATTTTCAACTGAATAAATTGAAGTAATCTTAACCTGTATTTAAGTTATTTGATAATTAAGAGATTTTTAAGCTTATTTTCTTCATCAGAATAATTTATTATTGTTTTAAAGGCATTTCTTTCCAGTTTTTCTGTTCTCATTAGAGATGCACTGATCCAATACCTGGATCGGATAAATGAGACTGATCCAGCATTCCGATCCTGTCATTTTTTTTTTTTTTTAATTAATATATCATAATAAATTTACTTGTCGATAAAAATGTACTTTGATATTATCTTCTGTGTTAATTTTTTTATTTTTTAAACGAGGCTTAATGTTCATGACAAGCCTGATGCCTTCAGTCACATGGCAAGGTGTGTTTCATTCAGCAGAAATATCGGATCGGTGCATCTCAAGTGTTCCACTTATATATAATATTACGCTTCCATTCAACATATTAATGCAAACTGTACTGTCATGTGGTTTTATTTAAACGGACCAAAAGTGTTGCTAATGATAAAGTACCATAAACTACTGGTATCGTATCTACATGAAAAAGTTTGTTCCTTTTGTGCCTTTATCAATCTGAGTAATGGTTGTAGCTCTTAAAACCTTTACTTGATATGCTAATATAACCAGATGGTGGTTAGTGGGACTCTTCGTTTTTAATCTTTTATTTTCTAAACTTTATCAGCCAATGAACAAAAAGTAGAGAAGCCTGGTTTTAAGACACTAATTTGGTCACAATAATTTTGTGGTTGAAACAAGCAAATCAGGGTGCAGATTGCTTGTGTTTGGCTGATAACTGTTTATAATAAACTGCACTTTAATGTTGGAAAACATTTTAAATCTTCCATAATAAACATGAGCCAAACTGTGTTTCCATAGCAACTCTGGACGGAGGCATCGGCCTCCTCCTCCCCATGCCGGAGAAAACTTACCGCCGTCTGCTGATGCTGCAGAATGCCCTCACCACCATGCTGCCTCATCACGCCGGTCTCAACCCGAAAGCCTTCAGGTTTGCAGCGCCCTGAAACACGTTTGTGGGGATGGAGGGTCGTTTCTGACATTTCTGTTGCGTCCAGGATGATGCACAGCGACAGACGGAGCTTACAGAACGCCGTGAGGAACATCCTGGATGGAGAACTCCTCAACAAGTACCTGTACCTCAGCACCATGGAGCGCAGCGAGCTGGCCAAGAAGATCGGCACCACGCAGGACATCGTGAGTCAAACACCCCGCAGCGCCGGCTGCTGAAAACTTCTTCTTACACGCCTTTCTCTCGTTTCCCGCCAGATCCTGGACGACCTCCTGGATATCGACAGAGTAACGGCTCATTTCTGAGCGCCACATTCCCGACTCTTCCAAGACTATAAATGCTGTTTTATTTGTGAACGAGGAAAAGGTTTTGTTGCAAACTTCGGTTTTCTACTTGTTAGACAAAAAGAGGCTCCATGTGTTTTCTTAGAATATTTTCTATTAAAAACAGAAAACCAGATCAATCTGTTTGGATTTCTTCTCTTTTAACAAGAATGCCTGGCAGAGAGGAGGTAAACATGATGTCAAAAAAGGAGGCGGAAACACCGAAGTTTAGTCATTTAACTTTGTTTCATAGCTACACACACACACACACACACAGATTGCACAGACTCGGTTCCACATGGTTCATTAATGATTGTACAACTTCTATAAAACAATCTGATGGCTCAGATCAAACTTCATGAGATTCTTTTTTAAAAATGTCCTTAAATAGATGATAAAACAGCTGAGAGGCTGGGTCGTGTCACAGTCCAGCATCCTCACACTGACTGGGATTTGGCGTTGGGATAAATTGCAGCACGTCCAGCTGGGAGACGACGCTATCTCAGGTACTCGTACAAGTCCGCGTCCAGCGTCGTGAGGCCCAACTTCTCCAGCAGGCTCAGGAAGGCTCGCGTCAGACCCATCATGGCCATCTCCGACCTGTAGGACCAGTTCGTTTAAATCCATGTTATGGTTTGATTTAGGGATGCACGATATAATCGGCCCCCTATAGGTATCAGCCTATATCAGCCTTAAAACCGAGTATCGGACATCGGCCGCCCCACTGATATTTAAGCGATCAGCCCGCTCTTTCTAAAGTCTAAAAAACCCCAAAACTTCTTCGTCTTCTTCAAAAACTTCTTTCTTACAGACTTTAAAACTTCTAAAGACTAAGGGTAGGGGAAAATATCGATACACTGAAATATAGTGATATTTCCATATGCTGATATCATGTTGACATTTAAAAACACGGTATCAATTTATTTTACTATTGAAATCCTGCAATATTTCAAAATCCTGCCACAAAATCTTGCAGGAATTCACAAAAATTTCACCATATTTTCACATGCTGATATCATATCGATATTCAAAAACATGGTATCAAGCTATTTTACCAATGAAATCTCGCAGTATTTCTTCGTTCTGTTATGAAATCCCATGAGAATTCATGAAATATTTTGAGATTTTGGAAGTAAAATAGATTGATACCGCATTTTTAAATATCGATTTGATATCGGATTTCAGTGTATCGATATTTTATCCCACACTATTTTTCAAGCGTCAGAAATGGATAAAACTGCTATTTGCAATGACTGCTTTTTTTTTTTTTTTTTCAGCTTTAATATCGATATCGGTTATCGGCCACGGGAGTTTTAAAATATCGGCCAAAATTCCAATATCGTGCATCCCTAGTTTGATTCATACTGATTAAATTCATACGCACCTTAAAGCCACTTCAAATTTAAGGCTTTCCCACGTTGTCCTCCACCAGCGGAAGATCCACAGCCGGGGCAGAATTCCCTCCTTTTCTGCTTGGATCTTGCCCCAGCCTCGCACCGCGCTGGAAACACAAAATGAAGCGGCAAAGAACGCGTTTGTTGACTTCCAGTAGATGGTTTTTACATCAGTGTGTGCCAGCAGTTTTACAGTGATTCAACTTCTGGGAAAATTAAGAAACCAACGACTTTCAGCTGGACTAAAGGTGTTTGGGGTCATTTCCTACTGGTTGGAGAAATACTGCAGTCCAAACTTTCTACTTATGAGCTTCAGCAGTTCCAGAGAAATCTGGTCAGAAAATGGCTGTTGGCATTTTAAACTGAAGCGTGAATGAATTAAAAAAAAAAAAAAAAAAGAAGTGTCAAAACTCATTTATATGGAGGAGGATTTAGGGCCACTGAAGAAAAAAATAAAAATAAAATTCTGAGGAAAAAAGTCAGACTTCCAACTTTTTTCAGAAATTGAAATCCCCCCAAAAAAATCCAGTTTTTTTTTTTTTTTTTTTATGTTCTGGATTTTTTTTTTTTTTTTTTTTCCTTCAGTGGCCTTAATCATCTTCTGTACATTCACCAGGAAAACCAGCCAATATTTAGTCTGAGCATCTTTATTCTTTAAGAACTGTCTGAATCTTTTTAGTAAAGTTTTTTTGGTTTATTTTTCTCACAAAGTTTTAGAAATAATTTTAACCCCCCCCCCCAAAAAAAAGAGAAAGGGAACGTTGTTGCAGACTATCAGGTTGCATTATGGGAAATGGGCTCCATGCACAACTCCACGACTTCCTGAACATAAGCCAGCTCTGTTGTTTTCTGTCTTCATTACTGGAAAAACTGATTAATCCAGGTGTGTTTGGTGTGTCTGGATATTAGGGACTAAAAATGTACGATGATAATTTCTGGTTTTTATCACGATAACGATAAGAAACTGTGTGTTCAGACCAAACGCAATTTTTTTTTTTTTTTTTTTTTTTGTTATACTACTTGATCCCGATTAGGGCTCTGCATTTTACCCCTCTCTGTACTGTGAGTATCAGAGAGCAGTGGGCTGCTACTTAAAGCGCCCGGGGAGCAGTTGGTGGGGGTTAAGGACCTTGCTCAGGGGTCCACAGTGTTTAACCCAGGAGTCGTGTCGGGGACTCGAACCCGGGTCCTCTGCGCCAAAGCCCACGACGCTACCACTAGGTAGTGGTACTTTGGTACTTTATAAAAGTATACTTTTATAAAAGGTACTTTGGGCGTCAAAAACGTACCTGATGCCCAAAGCTGGACGCTGTGTCACTAAAGAAATCAGACGCTTGATTTCCAGCGTCTTGATGCCCCCAACACGCGTCGAGGGATGTTCAGCAACAGCGCGCTCCACACGTGTCGGGAGGAGCCCCTCCTTTTTCTTTTTCCTGTCACCGGTGTCTGCACCATGGCAGATGCAGGAGAGAGAGCGGCTCGGCTTCATGTGGTAAACAAAGATGGGGAGCCTCGTCGTCAGGCGTCTCAGCTCCGTGTCTGGTTCACCGGATGATTCCAGATGTTCTGACTGTCATGAGGTTCACCGTTTACTCATCAGACGCTTTTCAGCCGTCTGACCAAGTTTAACAACCCGCTGTCCCGATGTGGGGCATCATTATAGTAAATCCCATCAGCACTGCAGGTCATCAAACCGCCGTTCAGAAGCCGATCACGGTTTATCCTCCGTTTTCACAGAGAGAGAGGAGGTTCCCCTGGTTCTTCTGGGGGTTTCCCGTCCTGTCAGAAAATGTGTCTGCGCCCCGACATAGAGTCGCTCTGATTGGTTGACGCCCTGCGTCAAGATGCCAAAGTTTAGATTTTCCTACTCCAGCGTGTGCTGCCCTTGATGCACGTAACGCGCGTTGAACACTGGAAATCTCCAAAGTCGACGCGCGTAACGTCTCTAGTAGCACCGCGCCGCAAGAAGGGTCGACACTCCTTGACGCGCATCGGCCATTAACTTTGCTTGTATATCTGAGGCCCTTGACGGCCAAATCGCGTTTGGTCTGAACAAACCGTAAGTGATAAAAACCAGAAAATGATGAAAATATCACTTTATTCTGTCTCGAGAGCTGTGAAATAATACTAGAAGTCAATAAACAACATCAATAAAATTAAAGTAGTACACCTGTACTGCAAAACTTTCATGACACTAAACAATTCTGAAATATGAGAATAAATATGACATATATACATGTGCAAACAGCAAAAATAACTATATATTATAGGTAACTGTAAGATACAACCCTCATCAATTGAATTTATTGTTTTTATTTTTAATAGATTACAAATTATTACCCTGGGGAATTTCTTTGACGATATACAGTGGGTACGGAAAGTATTCAGATCCCTTTAAACCTTTGACTTGTTTCATCGCAGCCATTTGCCAAAATCAAAAAAGTTCATTGTATTTCTCATTAATGTCACTCAGCACCCCATCTTGACAGAAAAAAATTAAATGTAGAATTTTTTGCAAATTTATTAAAAGAGCAAAACGGAAATATCACATGATCATAAGTATTCAGACCCTTTGCTCAGTACTGAGTAGAAGCACCTTTTGAGCTCGTACAGCCATGAGTTTTCTTGGGAATGATGCAACAAGTTTTTCACTCCAGGATTTGGGATCTTCTGCATTCTTCCTTGCAGATCATCTCCAGTTCTGTCAGGTTTGATGGTGAACGGTGGTGTTCAGCCATTTTCAGGTCTCTCTAGAGATGCTCAGTTGGGTTTAAGTCAGGACTCTGGCTGGGCCAGTCCAGAATGGTCCAGAGTTGTTCTGATCCACTCCTTTGTTATTTCACCTGTGTGCTGAGGGTCATTGTCTTGTTGGAAGGTGAACCTTCGGCCCAGTCTGAGGTCCTGAACTCTGGAAGAGGTTTTCTTCCAGGATCTCTGTACTTGGCCGCATTCATCTTTCCTTCAACTGCAACCAGTCGTCCTGTCCCTGCAGCTGAAAAACACCCCCATAGCATGATGCTGCCACCACCATGTTTCACTGTTGGGATGGTATTGGGCAGGTGATGAGCAGTGCCTGGTTTTCTCCACACATACTGCTTAGATTTAACTCCAAAAAGTTCAATCTTGGTCTCATCAGACCAGAGAATCTTATTTCTCACACTCTGGGAGTCCTTCATGTGTTTTTGGCAAACTATGTCTATGCGGGCTTTCATATGTCTGCACTGACTCTGCCATAAAGCCCCGACTGGTGGAGGCTGCAGTGATAGTTGACTTTGTGGAACTTTCTCCATCTTCCTACTGCATCTCTGGAGCTCAGCCACAGTGATCTTTGGCTTCTTCATTACTTCTCTCACCAAGGCTCTTCTCCCACGATTGCTCAGTTTGGCTGGACGGCCGGGTCCAGGAAGAGTTCTGGTCGTCCCAAACTTCTTTCCATTTAAGGACAATGAAGGCCACGGTGCTCTTAGGAACCTTAAGTGCTGCAGAAATTCTTTTGTAACCTTGTCCAGATCTGTGCCTCTCCACAATTCTGTCTCTGAGCTCCTTGGACAGTTCCTTCCACCTCAAGATTCTCATTTGCTCTGACATGCACTGTGAGCTGTAAGGTCTGATATAGACAGGTGTGTGCCTTTCCTAATCAAGTCCAATCAGTTTAATTAAACACAGCTGGACTCCAATGAAGGAGTAGAACCATCTCAAGGAGGATCAGAAGAAATGGACAGCATCTGACCATGTGTGATATTTCAGTTTTCTTTTTTAATAAATTTGCAAAAATGTCTACATTTCTGTTTTTTTCTGTCAAGATGGGGTGCTGAGTGACATCAATGAGAAATACAATGAACTTTTTTGATTTTGGCAAATGGCTGCGATGAAACAAGGAGTGAAAAGTTTAAAGGGGTCCGAATACTTTCCGTTCCCGTTGTATATGTGGTTATTTTTTCTCGTATCTGTGTAGATACAATCTGCGGGGATTTCTTTCATCAACAGGATGTTTGGGGTTTATTAACTCCATCTCCATGTGAGGCTGACTTGTGAGGACTGGGAATAAAAGCTGAGCGAACCTCTTGGCCATGACGAAGTATCGGTCCACCGGCGCTCCCAGCGTGATGTTGATGCTCCGGACCGTGTTAATGTTCCTGAAGACCAGCAGCATGGGCCGAGGCATGGACTTCAGCACCTGCATGATGCCCTCAAAGCGGTTGATGGCCATGTTGCGCATGTAGGCCGTCTCCTCCCTGCTCAGGATGTTGGACAGACCCAGCTTGTGCATGTTGATTGGTCGCTGCAGCAACATCTCACAGAACAGGAAGTACTCTGCAGGGGAAGGAAGTTCCTGTCAGAAAAGATCAGCTCAGAGCCGAAAGCAACGAGGATCTTTGCTGTTCAGGCTCCACACCTTTAACTCCCAGCGCAGTGGAGTATTTCTTCATCGCCGCCTCGTCTCGCAGGACGATCGCCCGCCACAGCTTACACAGCGCCTCCCTGTCGCTGAGGTCAAAGGTCAAGGTTAGAGCTGCTGGCAACACCTTAGTGGAGGTTTTCATGGGAAAGACTCATCCAGCACTCACCGCTGACTGAGGTATTCGTAAAGACCGTGGTCCAACAGCACCAACTCCGCCTGTTTGTCAGGACCTCGTCTTACCAGAACTACAAGAGACAAGGATGACTGGACTTTATTTCACATCTCACAGAGTAGCATCTCCTCCACCTTGTTTTTCTGCCCTCCATGAGTCTGGGGCTGTGCCCGAATGTCCACCCTATTCCCTACGTAGGGCTCTATAGGGATCACACCATTTTGTAGGGGTGTCCGAATGTCCAGAAAGAAAAAAGTAGTGCACTCAAAGTTACCCACAATCATCTTGAAAACTAGTGAGCTTCGATGGTCCCTAGTCGGGACAATATAGACCACAATGCATTGCGGTCAGAAGAGCTGAATGACGCGAGGTGTTGGACACATCGAGCGGCAGAAAAAAAAAGAGAAAAAACAACAGAAAAGGGATTAAACACAATATAAGTAAATAAAATACATTCATTTAAAATGACAGATTTGATTTGGAATTAAATCTTTTCGAGAGTCGTGGATGCCGCCATGGTTGCCACGGTGACAGCTGGCAATCATGTGATTTGTGGCAAAGAAAAAGTAGTCAGCTTCGTGTCCGAATCACAGGCAGAATGACGGCACTAGACAGTCTGCTATATAGTGCAGCCCTATGTAGTGAATGAGGGGTTAGGGAGGACATTCGGGCACAGCCTGGGTCTGGATTTCCTTCCTATTAAGAGTCTTTCTTCCACCATCACCAGACATCTGGTACATGCTCAGGATGGGGAAGACTTGATGAAATTTAATTGTTTTCCTAACAAAACATAGACTAATCCGACGAGCGATTTGTGTGTTGCGCCATCTTGCGACGCCGCCATCGCAACGGTGACGAGTCCCAATTACCTCGTATCTGCTAACGTGGAAAGCAGCGTGTATATCTGGATTTACAACGTTGGACAGTCGTCTGAGGTAATAACTTATAGGTATGTTATCCGGAGATCTCTAAAGTTGGAACAGTAATTTAAACTATTCTTCATCTCTGAAACTGGCTTTAATAACAAGCCACACTGGAATAACACGCACATCTCGTGATTACTTATCAAAGTTTAAAAAACTAAACTCTTTCAAAGGTGGGTACTTTTCTACTTTAACACACATTTGGCTTTTGGTATTGACCACGTAGCCTTCACATGTCTTGCAGATGAAGCTAAAGGCTGCAGGACACAGTCTTCCTGATCCGCTTGTGTTTCTGACTAAATTATTTTTATTTTCTGGTCCCAACCTTTCCCTGATCAGAGCAAATAAGGTTATATTTCACAATATCTCCCAGATTAGTCATCAACTCTCAGCAACACCACAGCTGTCTCTGTTAGCATTAGCTAGCATGATAACGTTATGCAGCGCATCATTTTCGGGAGCATAGATACGTGAAATAAAGTGTCAGATTAATGAGTGTTCACCATAATTTACAGCGTTTTTGTTGTTGGGGATTAAATCCGGTGTTTTCTCTGCCGTTGCAGCAAGTTATTCCTCCTCCGCTCTGAGTGTCTGATATTCCTCCCCCATACAATCACACTGATAAACAGTGGACTGAGCAGCACCGTCCACTTTTGTCACAGACGGCAGAAATCTTCATGAAATAAATGTCCGTGATCTTCTTATCCACTTATTACCACAATTAAAGTTTTTCTCTGATGTTCCAACAACCAGGAATGTGACAGTCCTTCCAGATTTCCTCCATATCGTTCAGAAAAAGTCTGATTCTCATCTGTTCTCATTACAAATGTACAGAAACACCACCGTTGCAATGGCGGACGGTCTAGTCGTGGCGCTTGGCCGGATTAGTCTATAGGCCAGTTACTCTTTGCGTACAACAACATCGAGAACATAATAAAATAATGTCGTAAATGGACGAGTTGTGTTGCGTAAAAAAATAATCTTTTTTTTTACTTATTTTGTGGCCAAGATTTTTTTTTTTTTTTTTGCTTGTAATAAGCAAAAAAAAATCTGCCAATAGAACAAGTGAAATTTTCTTGATAAGATTTCTTTAAATAAGATGCATTGCCTTAAAACAAGATCTTATATCTCACTGCAATGTTTCTTTTTTGGTAATTTTGTCCTATTTTGAGTGTGATGAGATATTTTGACTAGAAATTAGAAAAATATACTTGGTAAGATTTGAGTTTTGGCAGTGAACATGTTCTGTAGGATTAAACCAGCTCTGCAGACCTGAAGGAAACTGGTTAGCAGACTGGGAAATATAAACAGCTGGAATCAATGACAGATGTTGCACCAACCGTTTCCAGGATGAGGGTCTGCGTGGATGAAACCAGTGTAGAAAATCTGCTCTGCAAACGTCCTGATCAGCTTATCTGCAGTCTGAGAAACAAACACCATGAGTCCTCCAGAAGACACGGAGGTGAAACATCGGTCCAATCATGAAGCGTGATCATCTTACATCTTTCAAACTTATTTCTTGACGCTTAATTTCTTCTACGTTGTTGATTTTGCAGCCGTGGCAAAACTCTGCCGTCAGCACCCTCTTCGTTTAGAGACAGAGAAGATAAAACCGGTGAAGGTGGATGATGGGAAAGCAGATGTTCTGCCCAGCAGGTAAAAAGCTCACCTTACTGGTTTGCTCCCAGAAGACTTTGGGTACAACTATGAATTTAAAGTGCTTGAGCTCCTCTGCGCAGCGCTCCGAGTTCCTGGCCTCGTTCTCGAAGTCCAGCTCTTGAGCCAGAGTTCCTTTCAGATCCTGCAGAGAGAGAAAAGTTATTCATCCATCTTCATCGCAGGAGTGGGTGAAGCAAAAGTCAATTTAAACCACTGAGAATCATTTCTGCTAATATCCCCGCCGGGTGTTCAGTACGCCAGCTGCAGGGACGCTGACGGAGAGGCTGCAGAGAGCAGAACATCCATCCTCTCACCACCCTGGACAGACGCATGCTGCTCTGAGAATGAAGCTCTGAAAACAGCCTCATCTCAGCGAGAGGAGTTTATTTTGTGGCTGCCGTCAGTGCGCTGGAACAAATCCTCAAAAAACATGATTAACCTTGTTATATATGATGTTTATGTTCTTTTACAAACTGTTTGATTTCTTAAACTACCGACTATTAAAAATGTGAGATACAATTCTCCATCCTTAATTCAGAGGAAACCTCTTTCACAGCTTTGGTCATCATTTCTGCCATGAAGGAAGCAGCTGTGAGCAAACACCACTGGATTAAGGATAGACTGATACATCAGCCGGCCGATATTTACGCTTTTTGCTGGTATCGGCATTGGCCGATATTTTGGGTGTGTAAGCCGAAACCGCCCTTGGGATAATTTACACAGGCATCTACACAGGCGGCACTTTTTAATAGGGCTGGGAAAAAATATTGATACACTGAGATATCACAATATTTTCATATGCTGATATATCGATATTTAAAAATGCGGCATCGATCTATTTTGCTGATGAAATCACGGGAAAAATTTCGTCGTTCAGTCACGTCATCTCGCGGGGTTTTGTGAAATCTCGTGAGAGATTTGTCAGATAATGATGAAATCTCGCGAGATTTCGTTGGTAAAATAGATCGATATTGCGTTTTTAAATATCTATATGAAATCTGCATATGAAAACAATATTTCATTGTATCGATATTTTTTCCCAGCCCTACTTTTTAAATATACAGTCGTTCTCAAAATTGAAGAAAAGGTTGGGTGATTCTATTATAAAACTTTAAAGTTAGAAACTTTAGTGACAAAAGGAATCCAGAAGAAGCATATTTCCTCAACTTATAACTTGCTGCTGGCTTGTAGCAAAACTAACACCGACTTAGTTAAAGTTGTACTTCCGTGGTCATTTCATTAATATTTCTGTGTTCTCCATTATTATTGAATGCATTCTGCATCGTTTCTGTTTAAAAAAAACCTTCTGGTATCTTAGTATCCAGCTGTATTTGTATACTAGAAGAGAGGCTTGTGGTCCAACAGCAGGCTTTTCCGGGTCCTTCTCATGAATTTCCGTCTGATTGGCTGGCTCCCATCAGTGTATGAAGGAAGCTCCGCCCTCCGCTCTTATTTTGTTACAGACAGGAAATAGAGCCGACAAACAAGTTTGTTCCGCTATGCTAACAAACAGTTAGCTAATTAGCTTCTCAACTCCGAAGTTACAGTCGTGCCGTCTTTACTTCTAGTGTGTAGTGGAGGGTTACCTGCCTTCCAATGGACAGATAGAAACCCCACGTGGGATACGCTATTTGAAATGTGACGTAGAAGTGCAAGACTGTTCCCGATTCGCTCTTTTCTTCGTATTGTTTCTCTGATGAGAAAGAACAGCCGACTGGGGGAACGCTACACTAGCAAGTCAGCATGTGTAAGTAAACAAGGGGAAACCCTCCATATTTCAGAAGGAGCAAGTTAAACGGGTTTTCAGTGGAAGGAGGCCTTTAAGGAGAAATAGAAGAAGGATCTCACAAAACAGTTCAGTGATGAACAGTGGTCCAGACAGTGCAGGAACTCACTTCAGAAGCATATTAGCGCAAAATATAAAGTCTGCAATTTTAAAATGCTACACAGAACTTTTCCCTCTCCTGAAAAACTGAGTTTCTTTAAGAGTGACAAATTCCCAACTTGTACACGATGTAAAATTGATGTAGGTAGTATTCTACATATGACCTGGTCATGCCCAAAATGAGGTCCATGGTGGGAAGCTACAGCAAATACACTTATGAACGTCCTTTATCACCATCAGCAGTATTGCTCGGAGATTATTCTGATATTCACTTTAAATCTATAGATATGGCTCACTTCTTTGGATTAGCATTAACAGCTGCTAAACGGTATGTTCTGCTGAGATGGACCTCTGAGGAGCCACCTGACCAATCCCAATGGGTAAATGGACTCAATCGTTACATGCCACTAGAAAAGATGACGTATAACCAGACAGATTCCTGAAAGTATGGCAGGCTTGGATAGACAACCAGGGAATCATTTTTGTTATTTCCCCCAACTAGAATCACTTATATCATTCCTACTGTTTAAGTGATTGTTTATCTATATTGTAATATTACAAATAATATTTCATGCTACGGGTACCCTATTATTATTATTACCACTAATGTGGATGTCTTAAGATAACCTGAACCAACACTGATTCCCCTGTTATTTGTATCTTAAAATAGATTTATGTTTGTTTTTGTTCTGTTCGTTGTTATAAACTGAAAAACTCAATAAAAGACAATGTCCCCCCCCTGGAGTCGATACTTCAATACCTGCCAGACAAAATATCGGAGTCGATACTTTTTTGAGTATCGCGATACCACTATACAGATACAAAACATGCCATTTGTTTTTACTTTTAGGCAATGAAATATTGTGTGAAAGCAGCCAGATTCTAGCTTCTGTATCTCATGATGGCGGTAGCCAATCAGATGTCATGATGCTGCTGCTACTGTTAGTGATGATGATGATGTTGTTTTGGTATCTTTCTGTGCTTTAATGCTGCTTATTGCTCATTATATTTTGATAAATTTAAAATATAACTATTATATTTTACATTTGAACATTTCCCACTGAATAAATTTAAATAATCTTAATCTGTAGTTAAAATATTTGATAATTTAAAGAAGTTTTGAATCTTATTTTTGTTTAATTTGATCACAATTATAATTTATTATCATTTTATAAGCATTTCTTTTCAGTACTTCAAGTATCACTTATATCTAATATTGCACTTGCATTCAAGATATTAATGCAACTTGCACAACTGTATGATTTTCTTTTAAGGGACAAAAAGTATCAGTATCGGTATTGGTATCAATAAAAAAGTAGCGTAAACTACTGGTATCATTGGTATCACTACTGGTATCACTGGTATCAGGCATTCCTAGCTCCACCTTTTCTTCATAAACTGACTACAGAATTCTGCCGTTAGAGGAAAACTATTAATAATGTTGGGCAATGATTAAAATTCTTAATCACAAATTAATTAATCCCACGATTTTCTGCAACTGATCACACTGTTACGCATAAAATCTGATGATTCAAAAGTAGTGTATATTAAAAAATGCTTCTATATGAACAAAAGTGCAAAAACTTTTGGTTTAAAAACATTTTTTTTCTAAAAATAAGCTGATTTTTAACAGCAGTGTTGACTTTACACAGCAACATTGACAATATTTCTTGTAAATCTAAAAAACAATGTAGTAAAATCAAATTATTTCTTGAAGGAGGATAGAAATGCTTTTGTTAAAAGGTTCTTCTGTTCCAATTTTACTTCTTCGGCTCCTTTTTCTAGTTTTTGTCCCCGTTTTTATTTTTTATTTTGTGCACCTATAGTTGAAAAATGTGCAAAATAATAACCCTAAGCTTTACTGCTTAAACAGTCAGACAGCTGTTTTTATACTCAACACCATCAAGCTGTAGTTGCAAGGCAAGGCAGCACTTCCGCTCTGACCCTTCAACATAAAACACCAGAGTTGTACAATGCTCACTACAGTAATCCATCCATTGATGCTAGACATCACAAACCATTACTATCAATCCTCTCACCTGTGGTTCTCTGTGGATTCAGTGGAAGCGAAAAACGGACTTTAAAGATAGAAATAAAGCTGTGCTGACGTGATGAAATCACCGTCAGCATGAATCAACGCATTAACCAAATAATAACGTGTTCTTAGCTTAATCAGCTGATTAACCAGAAGCTGAAAGTTTATTTAATCACGTCTTTTCCCACATGCACGTTATCTGACTCAACGATGCAGAGAGGCTGGAATCCATCACAGAGCAACCAGAAAACCTTCTTGACGTGAGGTGGCATCTTACCACCGCTCAGTGACGTTTTTACCACGTTGACTGCACCCATTTCTGTCACCGTTTTGTAAAATAGTGCTAAATAGAGTTTAGGGCCAGGACGATGCATTTACGTAATCGATGACATAAATACATCGACGCAAGTTTTGTGCGTAAACTTGTCGTGAATGACGTCATAATGATGGTGTCCTGTTGAAAATATGCTCTGCACGTGATCATGTGCACTGACAGATGATTTTTTTTCCTTCTTTAAGTGGAGGGTATGAATAATTTGGGGGGAGGACGACTGTAGAAACCAAAAATTAGCATTTTTTCTTTGAAAGGAGCAGAATGTGTTTGTTTTTTTTATATGGCATGAGTGACAATTTAGTTGTTTAGAAAATTAATATCAATTTTCCAGATTAACAGTCTCACGTGTGTTTGACAGTGACTGTTCTTACCTGCAGTGGTTCTCAAATTGCAGTAATTATGGTTTGTCATTCAGAAATCACCTTGCATTTTATTTTTGGCTCCATCATGATTCATTTTGTGGTTCGTGTATTTCACTTGAGTACTTTTTATATTATGTTTGAAGACAGAGACAGACAGTATTGACTATATTCTACGTTGAAGGTACATTACATTAACTATTTATACAGATTTTTTTTCTATTTTATATTAAGTTATTATTCATGTAGATATGATGCTGCCTTAAAAAGGTTTTTACATAAAGCAGATCCATAATGCTGCTTTTTTGTGTCTTTAAAAGGTTGATATTGAATGACTCCTTTTTCAGTGCACTGCATTTACATTTTGTTGGAGATAATCGATAGACTAATTAATGAATTGAAAAAATAATCACTAGATTATCTTTCTTTTTTTTTGGTCGTCCTCCCTTTCCCGATTAATGGATGGTCTTTTGCCCTCCTCTTCTTCTCGAAAAAAAATTTACCGTTTTTTTTTCTTTTTTTCATGTGCCTGTGCCCCTTGTGCTCCCTTCTCCTCTCTTCTCCACATCACCCCATCCCTCTCTCTCCCCTTCCCCCCCGCCACCCCCCCCCCCCCAACCCACAAAATTAATTACTGGTGCAGTTGAAACTCTCATTATTTGCAGCCCCCCGCCTCCCCCAAGATTCCACCCCCCCCCCCCCTCCCTCCTCCCCCCCCCCTTACCACCCCAAGACAAAATCCTCCCCCCACCCCCCCCCCCCCCCCCCCCCCCCCCTCCCACACAGTCGCGCGCCCGCCACGCCCCCGCCCCTTACAATTTTAATATTTTTTCCTTCTCCCCCTCTTTTCCTATTTCCCTTTTTTTTTTTCTCCTTTCCTTTTTTGAATTTCGTAAATTTTTAAATACGGCTTTTTTTTTTTGATTTTTAGCATTTGGGTACCCAGCAAAACCTTTTTTTTTTTATTCTCCCCCTTTTAATTTCCTTTAATTTTTTTACCCAAAACCCCAGTCCCCCCGTCAAAGCAATAAACCCGGAAATCGTGAAATGGGCCTATTAAGAAAAAAAAATAGCAGCTAAGTGTGGCTCTATTGCAGTTTAACGGTGTGAATGTACAGTTGTCCTCAAAATAATCCATACCCTCCAATTACAGATGAAAAAAATCATCTGTCAGTGAAAAAAGTTGAAATTCACAAAAGTAATAATCAATAAAAATTCTATGAAAATCATGACATTGATTTTGAATTGTGGTTCATCAGAAAAATTAAAAACAAGCACACAAAAAATAGAACAAATAACGAATCATGATGGTGTTCCGAAGCCAAAATGTTGCTGAGCAACACTCTGAGTCAATCACTGCAATCAGGTGTTTTCTGTAACGTCCAATCAGACGTCTGCACCTGCTGACAGGTTCATGGGAAAGGTGCTCTTATGTGTCTGGGACAGTTTTGTTTGTTTTAAATTATTTTCAACCAAAATTCAAAAGCAATATTTTATTTTACTAAATAATAATTTTGTATTTATCTTTATTTTTTTTTTAATTACTGTTGTAGATTTAGCCTTTTCTTTAATTGGAGGGTGTGAATAATTCTGAGGACCGTACACACAGGAGAAATGTAAGCACCAAACATGAGCGGACTCTGACCATTTCCTGACCTTAAGGACCCATCGGAATCCAAAACTGGGGTGCATGAACTTTACAATGTCCAGCAGGATCTCCAATGTTCTGATATCGCCATCGAACCGATCCCTGAGGTCGATATACTGCACCTGGGACCACAACATGGCAGAATGTGCCGTCAGTCATTCACACTCCAACATCATCGCTCTAATAACGCTGTCGCTGATCACCTTCACAGCCACAGGGGTCCCGTCGAACAGCTCGGCCTTGTGCACCTGAGCCAAGCTGGCTGCAGCGATGGGCTCGTAGTCGAACGTTTTAAAAAGCTGCTGGGGAGTTTTGTCGAAGTCTTCCTGGAAGAGAGCATCCACCTGTTGCAGACACAAAACACAGATGTGGGAAGTCACAAGCCGTTCCTCCGCTGCTACACGCCGTACCCTGTTTGTGCTGCAGCTCTCACCTCTTTGTACCTCCTGTTCAAGGCCTTGTCCTCCAGGACCTGCAGCGTGCGGATGTACTCGGGGGGCAGCAGGTGGTTGAATGCGCACAGACCCTGGCCCAGTTTGATGTATATCCCCCCGTTCCTTATGGCTCCTTCCACCATGCACTCTGCTGCCCTCTGGTGGCAGGCTGACATCTGGGTCAGGAAGGATGGGCTGCTCTGGCAGGGGAGGACGGATGGACGGAAGACATAAGAAATAAGAATAAACTAGCCGGGACTGATATTCCGGCACAAAACCGTTCACAGGTGAAACGCTTACCTCATCCACTCCCCGCAGGGACACGTTGGTGGTCCACCAGTAATCCAGAGAGATGAAGATTCCCACAGAGAGCGACCTGAGGACACCAAGGTAAGACGAGATGATCCCACCAGCAGCACTGCAGATACTCTTACAGTACGGGGCAAAGGTTTAGTACATTTTTTAAAAAGGCTAAATTCGCAATAGTAATTCAAATAACAAGAAATTTTAAAAAGTAATAATAAATAAAAATGTTACAAAATTGTAATTTAGAAAAATAAAATATTGATTTTGAATTGTGGTTCT
Source organism: Atherinomorus stipes (assembly GCA_023101725.1). Lineage (NCBI taxonomy): Eukaryota > Metazoa > Chordata > Actinopteri > Atheriniformes > Atherinidae > Atherinomorus > Atherinomorus stipes. The sequence continues at coordinate 597,684 of JALJCO010005240.1, read as the reverse complement.
AAAAAATAATATTACAAAAAAAAAAAAAAAACGATCCCAGACAAATTAGAGCCCCTTATTCATGAACAGTGGGCAAAAATACCTGTTGACAGGTGCAGACATCTGATTGGATGTAATAAAAAACACTTGATTGCAGTGATTTCCTCAAAATGTTGTTGGGGTGGGAAAAAATATCGATACACTGAAATATCACAATATTTTCATATGCATGTATCATATTAATATTTAAAAACACGATATTGACCTATTTTACAAACAAAATCTTGCAAGATTACATGGTTCCGTCACAAAATATCGGGAGATTTCATGATATTTTCATATGCCGATATATCAATATTTTAAAATGCAGTTTTAATCTATTTTACAAACAAAATCTTGTGACATTTCATCGTTCTGTCATGAAATATTGGGAGATTTCCTTAGTAAAATAGATCAATACCACATTTTTAAATATCAATATGAATCTACATCAAACTATAAATAAAATAACCTAAAAAAATATATCAATGATATCTGCAGATGAAAAAAACCACAATATTGCAGCGTATCGACATGTTTTCCTGCCCCTAAAGTGTTGTTCAATAAAAATTTTAGTCTCGAAGCCCCATCATGCTCGTTTACTCGTTTTATTTTTTTTAATTTTTTATATTTTTATTTGTTGAGCCACAATTCAAAATCAGTGAATTTTTTTTAAAAATTTTTATTTATTAATACTTTTGTCAATTTCAACTTATTTTACTGACAGCTGATTTTTTCTGTCTTTAACAGGAGGTGTCTAAACTTTCACCCCAGACTTTACATAAAGCTATCATTGTGTTTTCCAGTAAAACACCACCAACAATAATAAATAAGATTTTAAATAAACGCCTTTCAAAGGTTCTGCTACAACAAATTGAGCAAAGACCTCCTGCTGGGCCCCCTCATGTTGCCAGCACCGACCTGACTTCACTAAAACTATCATCCACATATCAGCGAGGACATCTGAAAAACCTCAAAGATAAAACATGACTGAAGCAAGTTAGGTCGGTAGTTCTGGTCTGGTAGGAGCTGTTTCAGTCCAGTTATCACATCACATACATGTTTGAGCTTCATGTTATGAAGAATAACAGTTTATGCAACATTAATGTGCGGCACAGTTTATGCAGTACGCCGTTTATGAGATCTGAGGTCGGGAAGGGGCTTCAAACACTGAGCCGACAGCTGGATGTCTGGAAAATCTGGAGCACTGGTGAACATCTGGTTTCTGAAGCCGGTTCACGTCGTCTTTCTGAGTCCAGATCTGATTGGCTGTTCAGAACAATGACTGAACTTGGTTAATGATGCACGCGGCGGCTGTAGATAAGGTGGAAGTGCAGTTGTCTGTCAACCAGAGGTCAGTAGATCGATTCCAGGCTTCCTCAGGCTACAGTCGTGCTCAAGATTATTGACACTCTCCAATTAAAGAAAATGATAAATTTACAATAGTAATTCAAATAACAAGAAACTAATAATAAATAAAAATTTACTAAATTATGATATAATGAAATAAAATATTGCTTTTGAACTGTGGTAGGAAATAATAATTAAAAAAAAACAAAAAACAACAAACAAACAAAGCTGGCCCAGACACATTAGAGCACCTTTTCTGTGAAACGTGGACCAAAATACCCGTCAACAGGTATAAAAGTCTTTTTGAACATTCCAGAAAACACCTGATTGCATTGATTGCTTTAGAATGATGCTCAATAAAATTTTAGCTTCAGAGCCCCCCCATGCTTGTTGGCTTGTTTGAATTTTTGTGTGCTTTTTTTTAATATTTCTTTTGAACCGCAATTCAACTTCAGTGTTATGATTTTCATAGAATTTTTGTTTATTATTAGTTTTGTCAATTTCAACTTACTTCACTGACAAGTGACTTTTTTCCTTCTTTAGTTGGAGGGTGTCAATAATCTTGAGCACGACTGTATGTGCTGTACATTGCCCTCTGATGTGCCTTTCCTAAGTGACACGTAGTGTAAAGTGCTTTAAGTGGTAAAGTCAAAGTTAATTGGTTGATTTTTGGGGGGATATTTTAGCTTTTTCCTCCATTGGAGGTGATAAGAAAATAAAAATGAAAAGATAAACAAGATACAAACCAAGATAGACTGAAAAAAAACAAAAAGGGTACGGGGTGAAGCAAAAGCTTAATAGATGCCCTTTTAACAACAGAAGAAAATTAACAGTTTAGAAAAGTTAAACTACATAATAATTATAATAATGTGGAAATTATTATAACAAATAACAATAAATTTGAACAAATTGAACCAAAATTAGATCAATGACATCATTAGGTCTATTTCATTTCATGCATCCTTCATATTTTTTTTTCTAACATTCCAGGCAGTGCAGCTCTTAATATTTTCAGTACAACTATTCCAGAGTTTCACACCAGTAATAAAAATACAGCAACATTTAATATTAGTTCTTACCTCGAGTTTTCACAAATTAAATAACCTCTTAAATCATATTCAAAAGGGGGCAACTGTTTATTCTCAGCTTTAAACATAACTTGAATTATTTAATAACCTCAACTTCACTAAATTTGAGTGTGTTTAACGGAATGAATTATGCATTTGTTTTTCCGTGGTCGGCGTATGACTGGAAAAGTGCCGTGTAAGTCCATTTACCATTTAATATCACATTAATTATTCTAAGACTCCACGTCATGCCTTATCAAAATGCACTTGATGCATCTACAGCACTTATTCTTTTCTAAAAAAAGAAAAAAACAAAGAAAAAATAATAATTTTGACACTTTTTCAAAATTAAAATAGCTTTTTTGGTCTCATATTTACACCTCAATACGGGTTATTTGTTGTATGTGTATGATATGTTGAGATATGCATGTTGTTTATATATCAACTCTTGTGTGGCTTTAATTTTCCCGTAGGAACAAATAAAGCTTGAATATTGACCTGATAGGATTCAATTCTTCTTGGATCAAGTTCATCAGTTCAAAAATATGATTGTAGAAAACTATTTCTGTTAAAACTGAATCTCCGGTTGAAACTTGCCCTCCTGAGTTTGAACCATGTTGGAGAGTAAAAACTAAACTAACGATGATCTGACTTCTTAGAAACATTTCATCGTAGCCAGAAACTGGATGCTGTCTTAGTAAAATGTTTAAATGCATATTTTTCTGTTTTGTTTTGTCAGATCCAGCTGACATGAGGAAACACGGCGGTGTGACTGGTCATCATTTCAAAAAAGGAGCAGGAGGTTTAAATACGATAATGCAGGTAAAATAAACTCACTCTGAACAAAATCTACAAAGATTAAATAGTACAAACAGTCCTTTCATGTATGAACTAGGGCTGTCAAAATTGCTCCAAAATGACGTTCGAATATTTGCTCTAAAATTTACACATAATTCGAATAAATTCGAATATCCATTTGAGCAATGTACAGGAGGACAAACTAATACAAGATATAACTACTTGTACAGACTCGGCCGACGAGCGTTTTGTGTGTTGCGCCATCTTGCGCTGCCGCCGTTGCCTAGGGAACGAGTCCCAATTACCTCCTATCTGCCAACATGGAAAGCAGCGTGAATATCTGGATTTACAATGTTGGACAGTCGTCTAAGGTCATGATAACCTATAGGTATGTTATCCAGAGATCTCTAAAGTATTCTGACATTTTATTTATTTATTTACATCTGAGCATTAATTTAAACTATTATTCATCTCTGGAAACTGGCTTTAATGACAAGCCACACCGGAATAACACGGAAATCTCGTGATTACTTATCAAAGTTTAAAAAACCAAACCCTTTCAGAGCTCGTTACTTATCTATTTTGTCATAAATTTGGCTTTTGGTATTGTTTAAGGACTGTACAGACCACGTAGCCTTCACATGTCCTGCAAATGAAACTAAAGGCTGCAGGAAACCGTCTTCCTGATTCCTTTGTGTTGGCGACTGAACTGTTTTTATTTTCTGGTCTCAACGTTGTCCTGATCAGAGCAAATAACCTTATATTTCACAATATCTCCCTGATAAGTCATTAACTTACAGCAACACTTAGCTGTCTCGTTTAGCATTAGCTAGCATAAAAACGTTATGCAGTGCCTCATTTTCGGGAGCATAGATACGTAAATTAAAGTGTCAGGTTAATGAGTGTTCATCATAATTTACCGTGTTTTTGTTGTTAGTGATTAAATCCAGTGTTTTCTCCAACGTGGCAGCAAGTTATTCCTCATCTGCTCTGCGTGTCTGATATTCCTCCCGATACGAACACACTGACATCAGTAGACTGAGCGCGACTCGCGAGCAGCAGAAATGTCCACTTTTGTCACGGACAGAAGAAATCTTCATGAAATAAATGTCCGCGATCTTCTTATTCGCTTATTACCACAATTAAAGTTTTCCAATGCTGTTCCAACAACCAGGAATGTGACAGTCCTTCCAGATTTCCTCCATGTTAGGAAAAAAGTCCCATTCTCATCTGTTCTAATTATGTACAGAAACGCTTCCCAGGCAATAGTGGACGGTCTAGTTGTGGCGTTTGGCCGGATTCGTCTATAGTTTTTTTTTTTTTTTAAATGTTTATTTCATTATTAACATCTTTAACAATGCCCTGGAAATTAGAAAATGAACTCGCTGCAGTTCCCCCACTCCCCCGCATCTCCTTAACTTGTGCGAGCGATTAAAGATCCCGACAAATTGAAATGAAATAACGGACAATGAATGCTCCAGCAGCTGCAAAAACATAGCAACTGAAACAGTGGCCGTAATCAAACCAGAGAGCAAATGTAGGCCTAATAATAATAATAGGCCAAAATAGCTATTTTTCCCACTGTCCCACTGCTATTTAAAGTTCGAATATTAATTTTCACGTTCGAATCTTGGATATTTATTAATATTCGAACATATATTCGAATTTAGAATATTCGTGACAGCCCTACGTGTACTGGCTTATATACGTAAATATAATGCCATTATCGAACCCTTTAAAATTTATTTTATAATTATTTTTAGGCTAAATATAATTTTCTAGGAAATGTTGTACTTTCATCCTGTACACCCCCAAACAACCTGTGGAGGTTTTTTTTTTTTTTTTTAAATATAGCTTTAACAAAAATGTTGCATATTTAACCTTAAGACTGGGCAGTTAAACTTTTTAGCAGTGCAGTCCTCTAGAAGTTCGTTAATTTTAGTAAAATGGAATCATTTTGAGGAAAATACTCCTCAAAACTTTATTTTCATTATCTTTTTTAAATCTGCCGGCTTTTCTCGACCTATACGTTTAAACTTTACATTCAAATTAGTGTGATCAGGTCTAGACTCCTGAACCACCTGGTTATATTTAAACATTTAAAAACAATGAGAGGACCCAACTGCAGTCACAGTACATCGCCATATATCCAATCCAACCGGAAGTCCCAATCGGAAGTTTCTTTTTCATGTTAATTACTAAAATCTAACCCTACCCCTACTCTTCTCCTAACCCTAACCACCCGACTACAGTACACCATACGCATCTGTTTGCAAGCCACAGATAGTTACTCTTGGCAGTATTTGACTAACTTCCCATGAGACTTCCTGTATGGGTTGGATGTATGGCGGCACCCTTGTCAGTCATCGTAACTGCAGTTAGGTTCTCTTGAAAACAATTGGCCTCAGTTAAAGTCTTGTGAATTTTGTTTGGATGCATTATTTGAAATTTCGATATGTTATGTTTGCTTTTAGATGTAAGATATCAACAAATGTTGTTCGTGTATCAAAATTACATAAGCATCTAATACATACACTTTTCTGCAGTATCTGTGTTCCCAAATCTCATCAGGGTTTGCTGCTCAGATAAGAGATGGGGACTTGAGTCAGGGACCCGGACTCGAGTTGCACTTAAGTCGCATTCACCAGAGACTTCAGACTCGACTCGGACTCACCCTCAAAAGACTTCAGACTCGACTTGACTCGTGGTTTGAGACTCACCTCAGACTTGTGAACATTGAAAAATAAATGAATAATTAAATGTTCTTCCCCCTCTTGATCTTTGCCTGATCTCCTGTCTGTGTGACTGCTTTCATTCCCCCAAACTACACTACGTACCGTCACACAGACGCCCCACACGTGCACTCAATCAAAACAACGGGAGTACCCATGAACAGCGTGATGCCGCACATGAGCGCATCGCTGTAATTTTGGATATTAAAAACATGATAAAAGTGACAAATATGTGAGCATCAAGCTGCAAAGTCTGTGGTCTAAAATTCCGGGACGCTGGATTCCCCACATCCATCTTCATCTACCTTAAACACACCTGGACAGGTTAGTCACTGTGTGGAGTTGGATTGGATTAGCAACAGGCTTAGCACCGTAGCTGTGTTAGCTCGTTACAACCGTTGTTCTAAAGTCACGTTAACCAGTCCCTCCAGAAAGTTGCAACTATGAACATCTCTGATTATTTCATACTTTTGTCTGTGAGCTCATTTTGGTTTCAACACACGCTAAAAACTAAACACTCCACACAGGAAAACGGAGTCTAAAGAAGGTGACATAAAGTCGGCTAAATAATCATGTTGACTAACATGAAAGACAGAAAACGCTGTTTTAGACTGAAGACTTAAATGAAGTTTAATTAAACAGCATTGAATTAAAGTAAACTGAATTTAACTGAATATACTGAATTAATTCCAGAGTTTAATAATCATTTTAATTTACATTTTAAAAGTTTTTAAACAATTTAATTCAATCTAGTTCAATCTACTTTAATTAAACTTAATTTAATTTAATCCATCCTAAATTCATCTGTTAAATACACTGAATTATTTTCTGAAGTTAATAATCATCTTTTTTTTTTTAATTTTGAGTTTTTAAACAATTTAATTTAATCTAATGTAATCTAAATTTAATTTAATTTAATTTAATTTAATAAATTAAAATTATTCTTCCCAGATAAATTCACCTGTATTTACATGGGAAGAAATGCATTTTGGAAAAAATATAAAAATCACGCACCTCCCGAAGAAATCTCAACCCAGGTGCTGGATCACCAGAAAACTCAATAGAAAAGAAAAAACGGGACCGCACAAACTGGATATGGCTCCCATTGACATTTATTTGCAGAATACGAGTAACGTTTCGGGCGTGTGCCCTTCTTTAGACTTTCTTTTCTAAGAAATGCATTTTGGACACAAGAAACATAACTTAACTAACCTAAATTAAATTTACTTAAATTAAGTTAAATTAAATTAAACCTTCCCAGATAAATTCATCTGTATTTACACAGGAAGAAATGCATTTTGGAAACAAGAAACATAAACAAACAAACAAATAAAAAAAAAAAAATCAAATTAAATTAAACTAAACTAAACTAAATTAAATTAAATTAAATTAAATTAAATTAAATTAAATTAAATTAAAAATTAAATTAAATCAAATCAAATTAAATTAAATTAAATTAAATTAAATTTAATTTAATAAAATAAAATAAAGCCTGATAATAGCTGAGATAAGCTCCAGCAACCCCCCTGATCTTGAACTGGATAAGCGATACAGAAAATAAATGAATGAATGAAAAATAAAATAAAATAAATTAAATTAAATTAAAATAAAGTATTTTTCATTTCAGTCATCAGTCAGTCATTTTCTGTACCGCTTATCCAGTTCAGGGTCGTTGGGGTAGCTGGAGCCTATCCCAGCTATTATGAGGCGAGAGGTGGGGGTACACCCTGGACAGGTCGCCAGTCTGTCACAGAGCCAACACAGAGAGACAGACAACCATTCACGCTCATATTCATACCTAGGGGCAATTTAGAATAATCAATTAACCTAGGTTAGGTTAATTTATCATTTCATTAAATTAAATCGAATTAAAAGTTGATATGAAAAAAAAAAGTTGATATGAAATTAAAAAGTTGACATGTTAATCTACAGTATACTGAGTATCAAATATAAAAATAGAAGCAAATAATAAAACATTGGGAATACCAGTGCATGTTATTTTGTTATTCATTCTTATCGAGTCCATAACTTCAGGTGTGATGCATTCTGCAGCTTCCTCTTACATTTCCAGCTGTAAAACATTTTCTGACTCCACATAGTTAATAAAAAGTGTCCAGAAATCTCAACTCTTTTATAAATGATTATTTATTTTCCAATTTTTGGGAAACCGACATTGTGAATTTTAACCTTTTAAATCCTTTTAAATAAACGTGATTTATACACACAGCTCGGTCTGTAGCTGTAACATGCTTGCTGCTGCTTTCCTAACCTTGACACCCCCCACCCCCCCTCCACCCAGCTGAGATGTTTTGGTGAAAAGCTGCACAGTTTATTCAGAGCATATTAATAACAAAATAATATTTGCAGTGTAAATAAACTGTTTTAATTGATGATGCTCCTCTGCAGAGCTCCGAACACTCTGATCATCTCAGAGAAAAAGCAAAAACGGAAACTTATTTATTCCTACTTCACTTAGATTAGTTCCTCCCTGCAGGCTCCCATTAAATCCGTTAAGGTTACTATAATCATTCATGTGAATTAAGGAGAAACAGAAGTACATTCAGTTCTCAGCGTGGATGTTTGGAGTTCCCAGAACATGGAGAAGGTCATGTGATTGAAAAAAAAATGAACCTGCACTGACCATGTTTAGCTGCTACAGCTCTGATGAGAAAGACTATTTTAAGTTGTTTAGACTTAGTTATGAAAATAACTCAGAGGAGGAAGATAAGTTGATGAAAAGGAAACTGTGGAGTGGTTTAAGTGTCTGGATCAGACTGATGTTAATCAGTTTACAGAATATTTTTGCAGACTGACCGTCCTTTCTGGTTGGATGAGTTTATTAAAAATTCTCTTGGCTGGAATCAGTCATTTATCCAGCTGCTAATTTACTTATCTGCAAGTTTTTTTTTAGACTACAGGAGAGGATTATGACCTCTGACACCAACATAACTTGTCAGAATTCTGACTTTTTGGGGGACAGAATTCTGTTTTGTTTTTTTCCCAGAAACTAAAAAAGAAAATCTGCCGAATTGTCAGCGGGTTTTTTTTTTTTTGTTGGTTTTTTTTTATGTTTTGGGGGGAAAAAATCTGAACTCCAAGATTAAAGTCAGAATTCCAACTTTTTCCAAAAGTTGAAAAAATATCTGAAGAATTTTTTTTTTATGTTCTGGAAAAAAATCTGAATTCTGAGAAAAAGGTCAGAATTCTGACTTTTTTCAGAAATTGAAAAAAAGGAATCTGCCTTTTTTTTTTTTTTTTTTTTTTTTTTACTGTTCTGGAACAAGTAAATGCTGACTTGGGACAGAATTCTGTTTTTTGGGGGTGGTTGTTTGTTTTTCCCCAGAAAAAGAAATAAAATCTGCCAAAATTTAATCTTTTCTTTTCTTGATGTTCTGGAAAAAAAACAGCCAATTAATCAGAATTCTGACTTTTTTCAGAAATTGGACCAAAAAAAAAAAAAAGAAATCTGCATGTTCTGGGAAAAAAAGAAAAATCCGAATTCTGAGATTAAATTCAGAATTCTGACTTTCTTCCAGAACATGAAAAAAAAAAGAAGTTAGGAAGATTTTGGGTTTTGTTTAATGTTCCAGAAAAAAAAAGTCAGAATTTTGAGAAAAAAAAAAAGTCAAAAATTACACTTCAATCTCAGAATCCTGAGGAAAAAAATTCAGGCGATTTTTCAATTTCTGGGAGGAAAAAAAAAATCTAAATTCTGAAAAATTGAAAAAAAAAATCTCCCGTTTCTTTTTTTAAAAAATATTATGGAAAAAATTATGTCATTTTTTTCTTCAGTGGCCGTTATCCTCTTCCGTATAAGACGAAGAACTTGTTGCCTACATGGTTCAAGGTTTAAGAACAATTTATTATCCCCGTACAGTAATTAGTTGTACAGCTAGCAGTGATGAAACAATTAAACAACAGTCACTCAGTCAACGACATGAGACAACAGAGAAAACAATAAAATAGGTGAGTTCATTGTTCAGGAGAGAAATATCGTGGGGGCTCCGGTCCCCAAGGACGGAGTGGGCCTTGCTCAAAGTTTTACGCTGGCAAAGGGCAGTGAGGTCCGTCAGGTTTATACCTGCAATTTTTCTGCACACTCTTACATATACCCTGCAGTCTGTTTTTGTTTCTCAGGGAGATGGAGCCGTGCGAACAAATGAAAGAGAAGATGAGGATGGATTCGATAAAACAAGAGTAAAACATACACATAAAGGTGCTGCTAACACTGAAATTACGCAGCTTCCTGTAAAAATGCATGTCCTGGTGGGCTGGTGAGCCAAGTCAAAGTTTTTTCGTTTCGTTCTTTTAGGGATACAAGGTATTGGAATTTTGGCCGATATCCGATATGCCAATATTTTAAAACTCACGTGGCCAATAACCAATATCGATACTGATATTAAAGCTGAAAAAAAAGCAGTCATTGAAAATTGCAGTTGTGTTATCCGTTTCTGACGCTTTGAAAAATAGGGGTGGGGAAAAAATATTGATACACTGAAATATCGCGATATTTTCATATGCCCGTATCACATCGATATTTAAAAACGTGGTACTGATCTATTTTACTTACAAAATCTCATGAGATTTTGTGAATTCTCGTGAAGTTTTGTAACAGAAAGAGTAAATATCGTGAGATTTCGTTCGCAAAATAGATCGATACTGTTTTTTTGAATGTCAATATACCAGCATATGAAAATGTGCAAATTTTTCGTGAATTCTCACCAGATTTCATAACAGAATGATGAAATATTGCAAGATTTCATAAGTAAAAAGATTGATACAGCGTTTTTTAAATGTCAATATGCTATCAGCATATGAAAATATCGCGGTATTTCAGTGTATCTATATTTTTTCTCACCCCTACTCTTTAGAAGTTTTAAAGTCTGTAAAAAAGAAGTATTTGAAGAAGAAGTTTGTTTGTTTTTTTACTTTAGAAACAGTGAGCTTATCAGTTAAATATCGGTTACATATCAGTTAAATATCGGTGGGGTGGCCGATATCGATAGGGAGCCGATTATATCGTGCATCCCTACTTTTTTCCCCTTCACCTTTTCTTGTTTGTGTACATTTTCTAAACGTGCACACAGCTAAACACAGCTAATGTCAAGAAATAAGAAACAAAAATCCATCCTCTGACACTGGTGCTCTAGATTTGATCAGATTATCTGTAAATGACGTGTTTGGATTACATGCATGAGTTGCATCCAGCTGCCTCCTCTGTCCGCTTTACCCGCCTGTGTATCCAAAAACAATGTCCTGAGAAGACAGTCTTGGAACGTCTTTCTCAATCACCAATAAAAGATAAAGACAAACCTGCAGAAACGACCAAATCCTTCCATCACAATCCTCATCTTCCTCTTCTCCCTGGGCTCGGACACAGCGTACTGGACGGCCACCGCTACGGGTACGCCAACGGAGAGGCCGGCAAGAGTTTTCCATAACAACCCTCTGCGTTTACCCTCCCTGGAAAGAGTAAACACAGTCCCATTTTAATACAATGGCACCTTCAATTGCAAAGATTAAAAGGTTGAGGCTCTAAAGTGGTTTGGTACCTGACTGAGCTGAAGGATCTGGTGGTTTGGAGTGATGAGCCTGGATATCTTCGTAGCAGAGCCATATGATGCCGACATAATCCCAACTACAGATGAAACACAGCATGACAGCATCACATTAATGACATGTTTCCATCTGATCATGTTTGACTTTTAACCAGAGATGTGGGTTTGCAGCAGAGGCTGAACTCTGGACGCTGAGGAGGCATTTTCTCACGTTACAGATCAGTTCGTGCTTTTTGAGTAAAATCACGAGTGTTTGTGTGCTGGGAAGGATGAAGGAGGTGTGTGTGTGTGTGTGTGGGAGGAGGGGGGTCTTCAGCAAGGCCAATAGCATGTTGTTTTTGTTCGCTGTCTGCTTCTGAGGGACAAAATGTCTCTCCAGCTGACAAATTGATGTACAGATAGCGGAGATGTCAATGACCTGAGCACTGACACATGAAACAAGGCTTTCCTACACGAGCAAACACAAAGAAGTGGGAAAAGTGAGGATCTGCTTCAAGTCCCTGCAATGAACGACTCAGAGGACACGAGACTGTGATAAAGTGCGGGATTTTGCTTTGAGCCTTTATGTTCCTGTTCCTGTCATCTGTCAAACTAAAACAAAACAGCAAACCAAGACAGAGACCTTTCAAACAGAGCTTTGCTAATCCAACAAGTACATAAATATTTTCTACTTCAACTAAATGAGTTTATCACTTCACATATTAGCTAACATGACAGCTAATTACAGTTAGCTTTTAGTTAACCAGCGAACTTCTGTGTGAACAGAGCGAATATAAGCTTAAAATGTTGTTTATTTACCACTCTGGAGGTCTCCCCTGTCATGTTTGCTGAGGTGATAAAAATGATCGGCACACTGTGGTGAATTAAGGCTAAAAAGGATCTATCCAGGATGGGACGTCGCCTGCTCTGTACCACCTCCTCCTTCGGCTGCTAGCATGCTTACTATTGTTTAACCAAAGAGTAAGTATAGGAGCGCGAGAGAGTTCGCCCCCTTCCACTTCCGTTTTCGCTTCAAAGCTGTTTCTCGGGCAAATAATTTGAGAGAAAAGGTAGAAAAAAGCAGAAAATTAAGCACTTTAAGATTAGGATTTCCTCTCTTTGATCATTCTATGACGTTGAGGCTTTTTAAAGACTGCTCAAACTCCTCTTGAAGCTCATCAATTTTTTTTAGTGGCGCTATTGAGCGTTTGGATATACAGCCAGGACATATTAATCTTGATAGTTTAATCTCTGGTAGGAGGTGCCGAACAAAACGTCAGAGATCATATGGAGTGGCGCGAGGACATGCCCTTGTCCTATGTGTAGTTAATATTCACGTGCCGTTCTCTCTGTATCCCTGTTCTTTGGCGTTAATTTGTTAGAGTAATAAAAACAGCAGAATTAATTAGAAATTGCGTGACTATTTGACTGGACATTTCCACTCAGACTAGATGACTTCATGATTTCTCTTTCTGCTCTAAAAAAACTGTCTGGCTTATATAAGTAGTTTGTTTAGTGTAATTATGTTCTTGTCTTCATGTAATTGTTAAACGTGTTTTCAGCACTCGTGTATTCATAACGTCATCACGGTTGATGTTAGCTGAATCAGAAATAACGTTCGTGACATTTTCTGTAGCCTGCAGCTCTCGGTTTGGGACGGAAAGCCTCTTCTTCAACTGCTGATTCATAGATTAAATTAAAATCAAAGTTGATTGACGTAATGTTACAAGAAAACAAACCCATGACTATAGTTTGAAGAAATGCTCGCGAACAAACAACTGCTCCCTGCACTAAACCACGTTATGTTACATCTGTTTCTCATGGGGGTCCTTTCTTGTGCCACGTTCATGTTTTGTTGTTTTTACAATATGATCATGTATTATGATGAAATGCATTTTAAATGCCGTTTATTAAATTGCATGGAATAATTTGTTGTGCACTTTTAATACCAAAAACATTTTTATGCAGTTTATCATATTCCATGTAAACTTAGCACAAAATTGGGAAATTTGTGTTAGACGATTGTGTTTGGAAAAGAGGAAAGTCTTTTATTAATATCAATCAATTCTTAGTCATTGGAAAGACTGATTTATCACCTATACAATAATGTGTAAGAATTATACTTCTGTGGAATGAGCAACACAGTTATACAAATGGGCAGTGACCCCATAATGTGGCAAAATCCCCTGCAATATGCTGCCAGATGTGTGTCAGTCACATGTGTATGACTTTCATCTGATTGGCAGCTGAATATGTATATACATATATATATACTGTATATATATATATGTATATATACAGTCATGGAAAAAAAAAATAAGAGACCACCCTTGTTTTCTCATATTTTTTGGTCATTTTAATGCCTGGTACTACAAAAAGTACATTTGTCTGGAAAGATATAGTGATAACAACAACAATAGCTCTTAAGAGTAAGAACTGTAAAGAATAGATGTCTAGCCATTTTCCATGCTTTTCTTGAAAAGTGATTTGGGTTCTTGCTTTATTACTAAGTCATTAATAGCATTGGCATCATACTGCCAAAAACAGTGCTTTGAGGCATTCTATATTTTATTTTCTCTCTTTTAGTCACGATTCACAGTTGGTACTTGATTGCATAACCATTATAGTCGATGTCGAGGGTGGTCCCTTAATTTTTTCCATGGCTTTATACATACATACATACACACACACGCACACACACACACACACACACACACACACACACATATATATATATATATATATATATATATATATATATATATATATATATATATATATATACACATATATAGATAGATGACTGCATGTAAAATAAATTCTGTTTAGTATGTAATAAAATTGGAGAGATACAGTTTAATTATAAACTGCAGGACAATTCTGTCATGCAGTTACTAATTTTGTCATTGTAATACAAAAACAACATCTTCCAAGCAACAAAACCGGACGTTATGTTTGGCCTTCAAAATAATTTCAATAAATACATTCTCTCAGACTTGAAGAATATAACATTACTCCATTATATGCAACAAAAACACAATTGTGGGCCATTATAATACACACGTAAACACTATACAATGGCTTTAATAATGATGACGTCTGTATTTGATTGGTGCTTTTATTTTGACACCCTGGCAGAAACCTTCTGTTTCCGGATTCGCTGGCTCTGTACCGGATGCTGTGGGGTGTCGCTGCAGTGTTGCGCTTTCCTGTTTACGGGCGGGAAGAGCGAACAGACTGACTGTGAAAGCTACAGGGTTTAAATCTCCAGCACATTTCTCTCATTTTTTCCCCCCATGACCGAGGTTTGCACGTTTTAATGATAGACGGGGCATCGCGAGGTCTGGTGGACACGTTGTAAGCGGACCACTGCTGAAAATTAAAGGGATTGTTTTTGCAGCGTGCAGGGCAGATGGAGGATCCTCCTGCAGATTCTGGCGGCGGTGCAGCAGTGGAGGGCCCCGCGGTGCAGGTGGCGGATATGCGCTGGCCGGCAGGGGCTCTTCCTCTACGGCTTCTGGAATGGAAAGTCAAACCAGGGACTCTTGTTAACGTGGACTCTGTGATAGCACTGTGTGCCCCCATTCCCCGGGAGAAGGGGACAGAAGGTGCCAGGCTTCCAGAGAAGAAGGTGAAGTCGGACCGTGCTGGAGTAGTAAAGGAGCTATGCTGTCAGGTTGGACAAATTATCCCTCCCGGGTGAGTCTCCCTGCTTCTTAAACATCTAGTGACTGTTAGTCGACCTGGCCCCGGCTTTGAAAGGCTGTAGCCAGTATGACACCGGAGTTTTAGTCTGGCTTTTGCAGCCACTGACTTAACGCTCACTTGCACGTCAGTTAGCTCGTAAGCTAACGTAGCTAACGTTAGCATGTTTGCTAACTGAGTTAAGTCACTCAAAATAAACAAGAAGATTTTAAACCTCTTCGAAACAAAAGCAATACCATTTCAATCAAACGTGTTTGAAAATTTTAGCTCTTGTTTATTACGTAAGTAGATAAAGAAAGATTAAAAAGCGGACGCAGAAAGGTTAATTATCGGTTATTTAGCGTGTCACTTTGATCAATTTGCCGTAACGGTTTTCAGACACTTTTTATTTTGAAGGCAAAACCACGTGGAGTGCTGTCTCGTGCACTTTGCCTTGACGCAAGCACCCCTCGCGTGCGCCAAGTGTGTACAAGCCAGTTGACAGGTAGAAGAGGGCTATATTTAATTTGAGGCGGGAATATATGTATATAAATTATATATATATATAATCCTCAAAATTATTCATACCCTCCAATTAAAGAAAAGGCTAAATTCAAAATAGTAACTTAAATAACAAGAAAATAAAGACACTAATAATAAACAAAAATTTACAAAATTATAATTTTGTGAAATCAGATATTGCGTCTGAAATTGTGTTTGAAAATAATAAAATAATGATGATGATAATAATGATAACTGTCTCAGACACATAAGAGCACCTTTCCCATGAACTGTCAACAGGTGCAGAAGTCTTTTTGAACATTTGAGAAAACACCTGTTTGCAGTGATTGTCTCAAAGTGTTGCTCAACAAAATTTGAGCTTCGAAGCCCCATCATGCTTGCTTTTATTTTGTCGTATGTTTTTAATATTTCTTTCGAACCACAATTAAAAATCAGTGTCATGATTTTCATTGAATTTTTTATTCATTATTACTTTTGCCAATTTCAACTTATTTCACTGGCAGCTGATTTTTTTTTCCCACCTTTAATTGGAGGGTATGAATAATTTGGAGGATGACTGTATATACTCAGTTTTGATATTACCCAAAGGTTTTTTGACATTGTGTAAATGTAAATAAATAAAGATGGATTGTTATGACATTGTAAGTCAAAAAAACCATTATTGTCCCTTTAAAACTTGCGAAACATCACAAATGGTCAAACTTAGACGTTTGACTAATTCATGGAAAATATTGGATCTTTTATAATCTGATCGTAGCATCAAATCTCCAAAATGTTGAACCAGGGGCAACAAAAGGCCCTTTCAGACAAATGCCCCTCAATATAAAATTGCAAAGACTCTGAAAATCCCACTATACAATATTCAATATCAAAGATTCAGGGAATCAGGAGGAATGTTAGACATAACATGCATGATTTTCTGCTGGAAAAGACTGCATGGATTTAGGAATGCTTCCAGAAATCACTCAATGTGGACACAGCTCACCGTGGAATCCACAAATGCAGATTAAAGTTCTGTCATTCAAAGAAGAAGCCACGTAAACATGCTCCAGAATAACTGCTGTTGTCTGTGGATCAAAGCTGATTGACAATGGTCTGAGGCAAAGTGGATAACTGTTCTGTGGTCAAAGGAAAGGCAAGTTTATTTACAGCGTATTTTATGTACACAACAACAAATGCTTTGCAGAAAACATTTAAAGCATCACAGTCAGGTGCAGAAAAAAGAAAGCATTAAAAAGTAAAAGAATAAGCATGATTTAAAATGAAAAATATAGAGATAACATCAAATGCAGCTAAGAACAGGTGGCCTTCAGCTGAGTGTTTCAGCTGATGTGAGACTTTCTGGTAGTTTGTTCCAGATATGTGGAGCATAGAAGCTGAATGCAGCTTCTCCATGTCTGGTTCTGACTCTGAGAACTGATAAAAGACCAGATCCAGATGATTTGAGGGGTCTGGTGGGTTCATACTGTTCAGTCCTCTCTAGAGCCACAGTCCTGCAAGTTCTAGATCCATCCCTTCTCCAACACCTGAATTACCTATTGTGCCTGCCATTCAGCTCTGCAGAGGCCGGGTTACAAACCATTCATTTCATTCAGTTGTGTTGGAGAAGCGATGCAACTAATAGACTTGGACCTTTTCAAAGTTAAGGTCTGAGTCTATTACTACAGCCAGATATCTGGCCTGGTTGATGGCGGTTTTAAGTAGGGATGCACAATGTTTGAATTTTGGCCAATATTTGATATACCGATATTTTAAAACTCATGTTAGCTGATAACCGATATCGATATTAAAGCTTTAAAAAATAAGCAGTCATTTCTAATAGCAGTTTTGTTATCAGTTTCCAGCACTTTGAAGAAAATAGGGGTGCGAAAAAATATCAATACACTGAAATATCGCAATATTTTTATGTGCCGATATCAAATTGATATTTAAAAGTGCTGTATTGATCTATTTTACTTAGAAAATCTTGCGAGATTTCATTGTACTGTTACAAAATCTCACAATATTTCATGAATTCTCACGAGTTTTCATGACAGAATGATGATATATTGCAAGATTTCGTTAGTAAAGTAGATTGATACTGCATTTTTAAATGTCAATATGATATCAGCAAATGAAAATATAAAATTTTTGTGAATTGTTTCAAGAAATTTCATAACGGAGCAATAAAATATCACAAGATTTTATGAGTAAAATAGACCAATACTGCGTTTTTAAATGTCAATATGATATCAGTATATGAAAGTATCACGATATTTCAGTGTATCAATATTTTTCCCACCCCTAATCTTTAGAAGTTTTAAAGTCTGTGAAAAAGAAGTTTTTGAAGAAGTTTGTTTTTTTACTTTAGAAACAGTGGGCTTATTGGTTAAATATCGGTTGAATATCGGTGGGGTGGCCGATGTCCGATACTCAATTTTAAGGCTGATATAGGCTCCGGTAAGGGGCCGATTCTATGATATTGGAATTTTGGCCGATATCCGATATGCTGATATTTTAAACTCATGTGGCTGATAACCGATGTCAATACCGATATTAAAGCTGAAAAAAATAAGCAGTCATTGCAAATAGAAGTTTTGTTATCCGTTTCAGACACTTTAAAAAATTAGGTGTGGGAAGAAATATCAATACACTGAAATAACGCGATATTTTCATATGCCAATATTAAATTGATATTTAAAAACATGGCATCGATCAGTTTTACTTACAAAATCTCGCAAGATTTCATCGTTCTGTTACAAAATCTCAATATTTTGTGAATTCTTGCGAGATTTTGTAACAGAATGATGAAATATCACGAGATTTCATTTGAAAATTGATCGATACTGGGTTGGTGTTTAGCTCAGCTGGTTGAGCAGCCACCCCATGAACGGTGCCTAAACTTCACATTTTCCATTTGCCCCCGTTCCATTCCCCGGTCCAGGTCCCTTGGCTCCGGCAATCCCCCGCCCCCAGTCTCTCCCCACTCTCTCTGCCCCCTTCCTGTCACTATACACTGTCATATAAAGCCACTACCCAAAAAAAAAGAAATTGACGAACCATTTTAAAAGTCAGTATGATATCAGCATAGAAGTTTCAAAGTCTGTAAAAAAGAAGTTTTTGAAGAAGTAAAAGAAGGAGTAGTAGTTTTTTTTTTTTTTTTTTTTTTTTTAGACTTTAGAAACAGCGGGCTGATCGGTTAAATATCGGTGGGATGGCCGATGTCCGATACTCAGTTTTAAGGCTGATATAGGCAGATACTGATAGGGGGCTGATTATGTTGTGCCATCATCAGATTCAAAATGAGCTCATATTTTCTATGAAATGATAAAATGTGTCAGACATATGCACCTCTAACCTTTTTTAGGTTTTAAATAAGGTTCCATTTTAAATGAAGAAAAAAAAAATCACATGTTTTGGCATTAAGATAATGGATTAGATTTATATCTGCCTGAACAACTCTGAGACAAAGTTTGGCTGGTTAGATAGCCGCGTTGCTGATAAAGGATGGACTCGTGCTGCCTTCAGTGGCATCCTGTAAACGCTCCCTTCAGGTTTAGAAAATTTATGCTGCTTTGTTGTGGAAACTGGTACTTGGGCAACAGGAGGTGGAAGATCTGTTTTCTGGGGAACAACAAATGAAATGGTAACCACAGAAATGTTTGAGGCACTTGTGCCTCCCCCCCCCTAGAGAGTAACTACCTGAAAAAACAATAAACAGGACCAAACTCAGACTTCCAGGTTTATAAACGGTTCGTTTACATCACATATTGTCGTAGCGTAACTGTCGCTACTTTGTTTTAGTGAATGTGTCGGGTGTATTCAGACTTGTTACAGATGTACTTGTGACAAGAATCCTGTGAAAAGCTAGAACTGCTGAACGGCACCTTATTCATCATTTGTACTAATGTTTCTGTTTTATTTTTCATTCTTTTTCTGTTTCTTAGGGGTGTCATTGTCAGAATCGAGGACTGCAGCCATCCCATAGTCATGAAAGGCTTATGTGCTGAGTGTGGTCAGGATCTGACTCAGTAAGTACTCTTGCTTTCTTTAAACTCTTTAACAGGAATCTCTGGTTTTTCTACCTTCCACTTAACATCAGACACTTTACTCACTGGTGGATTTGTTACAGCCCTCGTAACTGACTCCTTACAATCCTATAAAGAGTCTAAAAGTTAATGGAGCTCCATTCGATGAGTTTTAGCAGCAATAAGTGAGAAAAACAGAGAATTTAGTTATCCTGACGTGACAGAGTTATTGACAGTTTCTGACTGAGGGTATTTGTGGTGGACTCTTTCATTTAAGGGGAGACACTACAGGTAAAAACCCAGATGTTTTCTCAAAATGAGTTTTTTTCTTTTACTCTGGGTAAAAAAATCTCCACTTCAGGAGCACTTACAGAAACCAAGCTTTCAAGTTTTGCTCCTGACTGTATTCTTAAAGTTTTTACAGAAGGATCTTTTGATATCTCATTCACAGCCGGATTTATAGAACATTTCGTCCCAAAAATATGCCCCAAAATTTGTTTTTTTCTGGTTGTTGACACTATATTCTAAATTGTGAAATGATCCACAGAGATATCCAAAATCCCCTCTGTAAAAACCTTTGACTTTAATATGTGAACAAAATTCAAAAGAATCTTTGAACCTGGCTTAATCCTGTATTGAGATTTTTTCCCCCTAGAAATGTATGCAAATTAGCGCATTTTTGGCTATATAACACCTAATTTGCATATTTAAACATAACATTTCAGAAAACTTGCAATACAAAAAATGATAGCCCTAATGTGAGGAATAAACCAGCAAAGTTTCATGGTGATACCAGTTAGTTACATTTTTTAGCCTATCTGCCTGAACAGTAGAGTCTCGCCTTTATACCATCAGGTGGCGCCACAGATCATGCAGAGGGAGCTGAGTGTCAGAATATTTCCCGGTGTTTCTACAAGCTAGAATCAGAACAGCCTCAGTGTTAATTTGTTCCTGTTTGTAGATTAATGTGTCGTTGGTTTTAAAGGTTTTGCAAATGCTTTTGTTGGTACTCGGCATGTTAGAGGTTGCATTTTGTGGCCGTAGGATGCAGGGACCTCATGGCGCAAGAATTTTTGGTTAAAGATCTTATTACGTGCCTCATGCAAAAAGAAACCTCTGAAGTTGCACAGAACTCTGCAAACTGAGTGGCTGCTAAGTTTAGCAGCTCGGCTGTTTTCTACTCGCAGTCACAATCTGCTCAAGGACCTGAGAGATGCACAAAAGGCATGACTCCCACTCCATTTTTATCTGTTTTATTATTGTTTTTTTTTTCCTCTTGTCAGGCTCCAGGGGACAAATGGGAACCAACAAGCTCCCATCTCCACAGCAACCGTTTCCATGGTGCACAGCGTCCCTGAACTGATGGTCAGCTCTGAGGTGAGTCATATGATGGGGAGACTTTAAACACTTCCAGTCATCTCAGTGTATATATCACACTTTACACTGAAATATTTATTTAACAAACTAACTAATTGTAGTCATTATTGCATTTATTAATATTTATATTAATAACAACATGGCATGCCCTCCAGCCTGTGGAAGGTGTGTTGTTAACATTACTTGTATCTACTTTCGTCTATGTAGACATTTGTATCAGTAAAATTCTGCAATTTGGACTTTTAGTTAAATTGAAATGCATTTAAAGGTTTTGTGATGGTTCTATGAAGTTTTCTGCACAAAATTACTGACACAGAAAATACAGAAATAGAACATTAACGACAGACCTAAAGATTAAACTTGTACATCAGGATTCTGTGGTAGATTGTGCATCTGTTGAATAGATAATGCACATACAGACATTTAAACAGTGTTCCACCTTACCTCACCTTCCATTCTAACAGCAAGCAGAGCAGCTTGGCAGAGAAGACCAACAGAGACTCCATAGGAACAAGAAACTGGTCCTCATGGTGGATCTGGACCAGACGCTGATCCATACCACTGAACAGCACTGCCAGCGTATGTCAAACAAGGTAGAACTTCTTTTTCTGTCTGTGATTCCGCTGCAGACGTCAGCATTTATTAGTATTGATGAAAATCAGGATACCAAAGGAATTAAATGTAAATATTTGGTGAGAGCACAATATCATCATTATTGCTGATGAAAGCAGTTATTACAAACAAGGGATGCTGTACAAGTTTTGGGGGCGCTTGATTTGCTCCATATTGACATGACAGCATCACACAGTCGCTGCAGATTTGTCGGCTGCACATCCATGATGAGAAGCTCCCGTTCCACATCCCATAGCTGCTCTGTTGGGATGAGATCTGGTGACTGTGGAGGCCGTTGGAGTACAATGAACTCATCATGTTGGAGATGATGTGACATGGTGCGTTATCCTGCTGGAAGTAGCATCAGAGGATGCTCCACTGTGGTCATAAAGGGATGAGCATGGTCAGCTACAATACTCAGGTAGGCTGTGGGGGTTAAACCGCCACGTTGGTACTAAGGGGCCAGAAGTGGGCCAAGAAAATCTCCCCCCACACCCTTTCACCAGCAGCAGCCTGAACCACTGAAAGGCTGGATGGATCCACGCTTCACGTTTCCATTCAGATCCTGACCCTCCATCTGAATGTGGAACTGGAACACCACCTTGTCTGATGAGTTGTTTTCCATCTTCTATTGTCCAGTGTTGGTGAGTGTGTGTGAGCTGCAGCCTCAGTTTCCTGTTCTTAGCTGACAGGAGTTAACCTGATTTACATCATCTGGGTGCGTTCAACAAGTACACGCGGGGGCGTTCCCTTTCCTCACGCACTCCATCTGAGTAAGGCGACAGTTATAGGTGATTTCGTCTGGTTAGAGAATAATAGGAGCCAATCACTAATCGCGGGTGGGACTTTTGAAGGATGGGCGGCGTTTTGGCCGGATGTGATGTAGAAGCACAGGCGACAGCAGTGTAGTCAGTCAGTTATTTCAGACAACAACAATCATGGCGGCTTGCCGTAGGAATCAGAGCGACGAAATTGATTTGGCTATTTCCACTGTTTTGTCAAATCTTCCAAATATATCTTCCTTGAAAGACGAACAGAGGACGGCACATTCGACAAAAGTCGTTCACAGACTGTACACCGCTCGTACTAGCTGTCGCCGCCGCCGCCATGTTGTTTGACTGAAGCTTTTTGAGCTTGATAACATGTTTTGATAACTCGATCCTCTATGCGTGGTGGCTCTGGTGTCGCTCTGAGTTGCGTCACGGGTTGCGTCATTCGGTTCAACGTGAGTGGCTGAAGTAGCGTGTCAGTCAAGATGACGGACAGATCTTCTATCCAATCACATGCAAGAGTTTTAGAAAAAAAAGACTAATTTGAAATGACATCGGGTTAACTCCCTCCCCAGATGGTATTGCAAATACCAGGTGGCGGGAGTCAGGTTAGACAGGAGTGGCACCCGGTCTGGTCTGCTGCTGCTGTAAACCGTCAGGGTTGGTTGCATTGTGTGTTCAAAGATGATATTTCAGGGATTTGTGATTTCTACAAGTAGAAAACGCAGACTGAATCACCGACTTTGGTGTTAAAGATGGAATCAGTTGTAAAACCTGGAATGCTGTGGAGTTTGTGCACATGTGGCTGAATTTTCTGCTTTCTCTACAAAACTAAAGTCAAACATTTTGCGTGCTGCATCTCCCTGTCTGTGTGACGGCATCTACACTAGCAGGACTCGTGTCTGCAGAAAGTCAAGTGGTTCTAGAAAAAGGGTGAAGTGAAACAAAGAGGAGTGTTGTCAGAAAACGAGCGCAGTCTTTATCAGACTCAGTCACCGTGTGTGTTTGAGCTGCCGCTGAAGGATGTCCTGGACAAGAGCCGTGTGACAATACCGCTGATGTCAACAAAACTACTTGTGGGAGAGACGTTCATGTTTAA
Source organism: Atherinomorus stipes (assembly GCA_023101725.1). Classification (NCBI taxonomy): domain Eukaryota; kingdom Metazoa; phylum Chordata; class Actinopteri; order Atheriniformes; family Atherinidae; genus Atherinomorus; species Atherinomorus stipes. The sequence continues at coordinate 574,111 of JALJCO010005240.1, read as the reverse complement.
CAAATTAAACCAATAATTTATTAAAAGAAAACATTTTTATGGCATTTATATCAACTGGGTGAGGAGACGGCTCATCGAAGCTGCAGAGAATTGCTCCTCCAGGCAGCCGACACAGGTTCAAATCCACGTTTAGAGCCTTTGTTGCAGACCACCCCCTCGGTCTCTGACCCCTTTTCTATTAAGCAAATGTGTTACGAGCGAAGATAGTGAATTTAAGAAAATTCAATTTCTTATTAAACTGTTAAAATTCTGCATACTTTAGTTGGAACTAGGGATGTCGCAATTATTTACCTTCACGATTAACTGCAATATTAAATGCCATGATAATTTAATCATGACGATTCCTCAATATTGGCACTTTACATCAAAGATAATGTCTGAACCATGACAGCAGAGCAGCAGCACAACTTGTGCACAGAATGACAACAAAGTTACTTATTTGTTACATCAAATAAATAAGGAGGTTAAACGGGGTTTTAGTGGATTCTGTTCACCACTGTGATAAAGTACCAGCATGCCCGGAATCTGCTCCTCTGACCAAGATGACACCAAATTTAAATTTTAAATACCACATGAGTGCTAATCTTGTTGTTTATGCATTATGTGTAACAACAAACAAAAGAAATTGAGTTAATTCAATCTCTTTGCATGAACACATTCATTTTGAAAAATCTACTTAAAATTCAAAGACCTGTGAGGAGCCGTCATGGCTGCTTCCTCAAGTCTCCCCAGCTCCTGTCCGTTTATGTTTATGTGGTTGTGTCGGTTGTCTGTCTGATCTCGGACAGGTTGTACTGGGATGCTGATTCAATGACAAATGAAGCAATTCTGATTCTGTTCCTGTGATTTTCCATATTTATGGTGTTTAGGAATTAAGATAAAATAATCGTGATAATCAAAATCGTGATTATTTCTTTGACAGTAATCGTACCAAGAAAATCTAATTGTGGCATCCCTCGTAGGAACCAGTTATTGTTCGACTTTCAGTTGCCTTTATTATCTCCAGCCAGTCTGCCCATTGTCCCCTGACATCAACAAGGTATTCTGGTCCAGTTAAACCCCAGAGATGGTTGTGTGTGAAAATCCCAGAGTAGATCAGCAGTTTCTGAAATACTCAGACCAGCAACCATGCCACCTTCAGTCGCTTAAATCTCCTTTCTTCCTCATTCTGATAATCAGTTTGAACTTGAGTGGATGTCTCGACCATGTCTCCATGACTAAATGCATAGAGCTGCTGTCCTCTGATTGGCTGATTTAGATATTCGTGCTACCAAGGAATTGAACAGGTGTACCTAATAAAGTGGCCACTGAGTGCATTCTCTATTTTGAGTGTAATAGAATAAAAGAAGAAGACAAATTGGAAATTAGGTGAATTAGTTAATAACAAAACCTTTTTCCAAGTTTTCTACTGAAATTGTGATAATGTCAGATATTCCTGGCCAATCCAACACTGTGACAGCCCTGATGAGCCTTTTCCTGGAGTTAACATCAGTGTTGCAGTGTTTTCTGTTCTGTTTCTTAGATAAAAGGAATGTTTTGTAAAATATGAACAAATTCATGAGGGTGATGGTTTTTTTGTGGGAGTGTTGTGGATGTAACACACACACTCACACACAGGCTGCTTCGTCTCACCCTGTCTTGTATTTTGTAGCATTTATGCAGTGTAAAAACTGTTAATCCACACTTAAGCTTTAAATGGTTTTATTACAGACCATAATGCTTTTAATTTGCTCTTGCAGGCCGTCGTAAACACAATCTAGCTGCAGTCACTTTAATGTTATTTGCATAAACGGCTTCATTTCATCACATTTTATATTCTAAATGTCTCCAAAAATCTTGCAGTGAGAGCAGATGTTCTTATCTTTCCTGTTTAATATGTTTTTTGTCTTATTGTGTTTCCTTTAGGGCATTTTCCACTTCCAGCTCGGGCGAGGCGAGCCTATGCTCCACACACGACTACGCCCACACTGCAAGGAATTCCTGGAGAAAATTGCCAAACTTTATGAGCTGCATGTTTTCACATTTGGGAGCCGCCTCTACGCACACACCATCGCTGGTAATGGAGTCATTATTTCACAGTTTACAGCATAAATGCACAAATTGCATAGTGAAGTGCACTATTGTACTGATGTCATTCATTCAACATGTTTTTAGGCTGTAACAGCTTTGTGAAGTGCTGCTTGTACTTCCTGTGTTTGTCCATTAGAGGGAAGTGTCTGCTCATGCTCAGTAATCCAGTTCATATTGTGATAAATGGTTGTGTATCTAATGCATTGCAGCTAGCTGTGCTGTTTAAAATTGAAAATACAATGTTTAAACCAAGAAATGCTTTGCTTAAACATTTTAGCTGGAACTGTGGATAATTTTGCAATTTACACTTAAGATGTAGCTGCTGCTTTCCTTCCTAATGGAAACAGATTGTGCTTATATTGAAGTGCAGGTATGGTTTCCATTTGTATTCATGCTGCAATCTTCGATCACTCTCTTTATGATAAGAGAAGCTTCTGTCCAGTTCTGTTCTGCTTCCATATAATGAATGTTTAATGCATTTTGAATTGGATTTTACTGCTGACCCTGGTGCAGGGAGGTCAGCATGTTTCAGGGCACTGATGCTTTTGCTGACAGCTTCTTCAGAAGCTGTTTCTTTCAGCTGTTAGATCTTTGTTTTCATCACAAAGTGTGTATTCATTCCTAAATACACTGTATTGCCAAAAATATTCACTCTCCTGCCTTGACTCACATATGAGCATAAGTGACATCCCATTCCTAATCCATGGCGTTCAATATGACTTTGGTCCACCTTTGCTGCTATAACAGCTTCAGCTCTTCTGGGAAGGCTGTCCACAAGGTTTAGGAGTGTGTTTATGGGAATTTTTGACCATTCTTCTGAAGCACATTTGTGAGGTCACACACTGATGTTGGACGAGAAGGCCTGGCTCTCAGTTACCGCTCTAATTTGTGTTGGAGGAGGAAGGGACCAGCTCCAAACTGTTCCCACAAAGTTGAGAGCATGGAATTGTCCAAAATGTCTCGGTGTGCTGAAGCATTCAGAGTTCCTTTCACTGGAACGAAGGAGCCAAGCCCAGCTCCTGAAAAACACCCCCACATCATAATCCCCCCTCCACCAAACTTTGCACTTGGTACAATGCAGTCAGACAAGTACTGTTGTCCTGGCAACCGCCAAACCCAGACTCGTCCATCAGATTGCCAGATGGAGAACCGTGACTCATCACTCCAGAGAACGCCTCCACTGCTCTAGAGTCCAGCGGCAGCTGCTTTCCACCACTGCATCTACGCTTTGCATTTCACTTGGTGATGTATGGATGGATGCAGCTGCTCCACCATGGAAACTCATTCCATGAATCTCTCTGTCCACTGTTCTTGAGCAGATCTGAAGGTCACATGAAGTTTGGAGGTCTGTAGGGATTGACTGCAGAAAGTTGGCCACTTCTTCTCACTATGCTCTTCAGCATCCGCTTTCCCCGCTCCAACAGTTTGCGTGGCCGACCACTTTGTGGCTGAGTTGCTGTCGTTTCCAAACACTTCCATTTTCTTATAATACAGCTAACAGTTGACAGTGGAATATTTAGGAATGAGAAAATTTCACGACTGGATTTGTTGCACAGGTGGCATCCTATCACAGTTCCACGCTGGAATTCAGTGAGCTCCTGAGAGCGACCCATTCTTTCACAAATGTTTGTAGAAACAGTCTGCATACCTAGCTGCTTCATTTTATAAGCCAGTAGTAGGAAGTGATTGGTACACCTGATTCCCATAATTTGGATGGGTGAGCAAACCCTTGGCAATATAGTGTACCATGTCAATATGGAGCAAAATCTCTGAGGAATGTTTTCAAAACCTTGTTGAATCAATGCCATGAAGAATAAAGGCAGTTCTGAAGGCCCCCCCGAAATATGATAGTAGGGGAGATGTTGAAAATTGACCCACGTGAATTTGCTCCCATCCTCTCATGCAGGAGTCTCTGATAACTTGGCACAGAGATGATGCTGGTGTACATAACCACCATCTCTGAAGCCCTGCTCATTTACAATGTACAATGTACCCGTTTGTAACTGTTAGAGCTGCTGTATAATGTCTTTTCATTTCTCTGAAAGATTTCACTTCATCGCTCTGAAGGCGTGGCTTTTGAAATGTGTTTTTTTTAAAATGTAGCTTGCTTGAAACATTTTTCCAGGATCTCCTGCCTTACCTTTAATTTAGTTGCAGTAGGAAACAGTGAAGAAAAGAAAAGGGATGAGTACAACTTCAAAAGATAGTTTTTCTTCTGGTGAAAGAGCAACAGCAAGATAAAGAATTGCAGCTAAGCTGTCATTTAAATCTTCATTTTCTTCTTTCTTTTTAGGCTTTTTGGATCCTGAAAAGAAGCTTTTCTCCCACAGAATCCTTTCCAGAGATGAATGCATCGATCCGTTCTCCAAGACGGGGAATCTTAGGTGGGAACACTACTCTGCTAAAGATGACAGAGGGATCAATGTCACAAGTTGTGGTCTGCGGGGTCCATGTGCTTTCAAGCTTTTTTCTTCTACTTTTTCTTTAAAAGAAAAAAACGAAACATAAAACCACCTTTTTCTATTTTTTGTTTCCTAAATCAAAACGAATCAGTCACAAAAGACTAAATGAAAAGTCACACTTCTTTCTTGTTTTTCTGATAAGTGATAGAAAGATGGTGAGATAACAGAAAGAATGATATTACTGCTGTAAAGATGAAGGATAAAAGTGTTAACGCAGATTTTTAATTTATTAAAGACTTGTCAATTTCAGCTTGGTGCGCTCCCATCACTGTCACCGTGTCCATCATAGCTGCACCGCATGGTTGAACTTGTCTTGATGGGCCTGATTTCACAGTGTGTCAGATCTGATTCTGGAAAGTTCATAATGTCATAAATCAGAGTTGAACTGTCGACTCATCTCATGTTGCAGAGCAGCGAGCACCGTCAGTCCAGCAGCTTCATAGGTGAAAACAATAACCAAAAAACTTCCATTACTTACAGCTTAAGTACAAAAATATTTTAATTCTGTACATCTTTATGTCAGTAGCTGGGTTTCCATTACACTTCTTTGAAAAATAAAAGTGATATTTCTTAAATTTCGGAAAAGTAGAATTGCAGTATGCAGATGTTTCTACTGAATGGTGTAAGCCTCAATTCTGTTAAAATCCTGCCCCGCAAGACTCCACTTTGAGGAGGATGGAGATATGATTATGTTGTTTCATCAGGAGATAAAAACAGCGGATGATGATTCAGAGGTAAAGTATTATGTACGGAGCCTCTGATCACTTCAGCAGGGAAAAACACTCGTGGCGACTTCCAGGACAGACGCCCGAAACTTAACGCAAATGAAAAACCCCTCAGGATCAACGTCTGGAGTGTGGATGTCATTTCTTGATCTTTTATTCCACTTTTATTGGCACCAGTTCTTGACTGATGTGGTGATGCAGCTGCTGATACGAAGGCGCAGTCATACGATGTTATACGTGGTCATGTTTTATTAAATTGTGGTGACAATTTTGGGAACGAGAAAACCGAGTCGTGGTGTTCAGCTCTTGGCCAGTCGTTTACACATGAAGAAATTAAACCATCTGTCTAATGTCCTAAATGAAACCAGCTTGCTGAGTTACGGCGATTTGGGGATTTTTTTTTTATATATGTGACTGTTAAACTTCCCCATTCACAGTTAATGCTTGTAAATGATCATATTCATCATAATCAAGAAGGAATAACTGGTTTTTACCCCGCTACGTCATGCCTGATGGTGCGTAAATGCGAAAAAAGTGTTTCCATTACACTCATGCGAAAACTGCTTTATTGAAACGTCTGAAAATCTGCGTCATGAAAGCATAAAATCATTTTTGCGATATTCCAGCATTTTTTTGGAATGTAGGCATTTCTATTAGCGGTTTTTAAAAGTGATATTTAGATTTTGCGAAATTCCAGGTGTAATGGAAACCCAGCCACTGATCCCGTGAGTTCATCACGGTTCTGGATGTGTGGTCATCACAGCAAACATGAAGCAGAGATGACGTCTGGGTCACATACTTGTTCAAATTTTTAAAAAAAAACCAGGTGCCTGTTCTCTGTTTGCTTTTTTTGGTTCAGGAAATGAAAATGCTGGTTGTCATTTCTCTTTTTGTGTCAAAGGAAAGAAACAAATCCTAAAAACACAGCGGTCAGTCTGTGGGAGCAGGCAAGGCATCTCTGGGGGTCCACTAAAAATACAGTACTCCACAGTACTTTCATTCATATTCATGATTAGCACAGATTAAAATTTTCATTTGTGATTAATTGATTGTTTGATGCTCGGTGTTTTTTATCCTTTAAAAGTGATGCTATATGAAGAAAATGCTGCAGCCATTGGTTTACCAGTTAAAAACTAACAAGACAGAAATCTGGGACTAGTCCTGGACTCAGACCTGAATTTCAGCATCACATTAAAGGACTGATGTCTCAGCAGGACTAAGAAAAATTGGTCCATACATTCATCTTCAGTAGTCTGCAAGTACTGTAATGCTGTCCATACAGGTCTGCCTATAAAGTCCATCAGACAGCTGCAGTTGGTCCAGAATGCTGCTGATCCAGTCCTCAGATCTGTACACTGGTTTCCTGTTTGACGAAGAATTGACCTCAGAATCCAGCTGTTAGTTTCCCAGCGCTGAAGAGGCAGCATTCAGTTTTTAAGCTCCTCACATGTGGAACAAACTCACAGAAAACTGAAGGTGATGAAACTCTGTAGTTTTAAGGTTACGTCCCTGTAACAATCCATCAGTTAGCCACATAATACTGTGATTGTTTGGTTTTACTTCCTTAGAGCAGATGTTATATAGCAGTCATTTGAGGATAGCCTCCAGTGTTTCACTTTACTACGAACACAAAAGCATTTGAACACAACACACTGGTAATCTCCACTTCACAAGTGGAAAGGATCATCTTTCCCATGTCACATGAAGGCAACATTTAAGGGATGCATGATAATTATCGGGCTGATAACAGGAAATTATGACGTCATTCGGATAAGTCCGATATCATGACGACTTACCCCGGTAATTTATGTCCCATAAAGTTGGAATTTTTAAGATCGGACATGCAGAAGTTGAAAATCCCACTTTTAAGCTTTTCTCGCTGAGATATTGTGATTGGGGAAAGAAAGCTGCTGCTTCACACGGGAGACCCCAAACTGCTTCCAAACCACTTTCCCCATCTTATTTTAGACACAAACTACCCAAACTAACTATTATCATTGAAAATATCAACCTGATATTAATATTTTCTTTTTTTTTAATATCACAATTGTTGCAACACCAAAATGGGAGAGTTTCAGCATCTGTCCTGAAACTCAATATTTATTTGTTTTTTTTAACTGGTGTTTTGTGCATCTTCCTCCATGACAGAAACCTTTTTCCCTGTGGCGATTCGATGGTTTGTATCATCGATGACCGAGAGGATGTCTGGAAGTTTGCACCGAACCTCATCACTGTGAAGAAATACATCTACTTCCAAGGCACCGGAGACATCAACGCTCCACCGGGATCACGGGAAGCTCAGATGGCCAGGAAAGGTACGGTCACCCTGCCGCATCTCGGAAAGCTGATCTGATGGACAAACTGAAGACAGAAACACTCAAGTGTACCTCACTTTGATATGAGTGTTTATGAAGGTTTCTTAAAGGGGAAGTTCATTTTTTTTTCAGTCTGGACCTATTTTCTAGCATGAAATTAGGGATGCATCGATCCGCCTTTTTTGGGGGCCGATCCGATCGGTGCCCAAAAAAGGCTCGAGGCGGCTTTTTTTGTGGTGATTCGTCCTTATTTACAGACATTTTTACTGTGGCGGCTTTGATGTCACTATTATGCGACACCATAACAAGTAAATGTCTGTAAATAAGGATGAATCACCACAAAAAAGCCCCTTCGAGCTCACGGGGGGGTCCAACTAATGCTTTGTAACAAAACATTAGTGAAATGAAGGAGTTTATGGCAGATAATGCCTTATTTAGAAGCGCAACGCGGTTGCCCCATCACTTCCATTATATTGGACATACGCTGATCTCAAGTGGATCTAAATATCTCCTGAAGGAGTTCAAGTTGCACCAAAACTGTCTGGGTGAGTACATCAACGTATTTCATGCTAGAAAATAGGTCCAGATTGAAAAAAAAAACTGAACTTCCCCTTTAACTGCTTTCAGACTTCCATTGTGGGATATGTGGGTTAAAATCCAACTGTCTTTAACCAGAGTTTTCTTTTCAAACATATCACTTCCTTGCAGACTTGTTACATTTCGGCCTTGTTCAGATATCTGGAAATGCTTCAGATATGTCGATGGTCACGCCTACAGCAACAGCTGTCTTTTCATCCCTGTTGGGGACATTTTATTATCAGTTCAGCCAAAACGACGTGCAGCAACATTTCTGCTCTTATGACATGGCTTCTAGCCGGTACACGTCCGCTACAGCTCCAAGGTAAAAGAGCAGACCGTCTGTCTGAATGCAAACAGTATAAAAGACAAAATCTGCTATTCAGAGCAAGCCTGAAAGGGGCTGTAGACAATTATTGGTAAAAATGCATTTTTCCATCTCACCAGCTGCCCCTTTAAAGGGGAAGTTCAGAATTTTGACATAGGGCCTCATTTACAAGTGAGCCAGAATGCTACTTATCACTGAAGACGGTTTCAACATATTTCATCCCGTTATTCTAGTTCCAGGAGGTTGCTGATGCTAATGCTAGTGGAAGTCAATAGGAATCTGCTAGCCTGTCATTAAAACCAATCTTATCCACTCCACAGAAGATCCGAGGCAAATTAGCAAGCCTATCTGTATAAATGTCGTGTTAAACTAGTAAACTCGGGTGTTAAAAAGTAAAACTAGCCTTTTATGACAAATTTTGTATTACTAGTTTCTAGTAACTAGTAACTACTTTCTCACCAGCTTACTACCTTTGCCAGTGTATTTCGGTTCATAGAGACATGGTGACAGTTAGTTTCATGAAAAAAAGTTCGAAATCATCTTCAAAATCCGACATATCCTCATGCCTTTCAGACGTGGCCGTATTTTAGACTTTATATTTGTGTTATCAGTTTCCTTCATGCACGTAGCAACAGATGACATCACTCTGCTGCCAAATACAGGAAGTAAAACTTTGTAAAGTTTCTCAGCAGCAACAATCAAAATGCATCGAAATGCAGGTTAGTTTGATTTGTAACATTATTCTGTTAACACGGCATTTTTACAGATAGTCTGAATTTATAAATATTTGCCTCGGATGTTCTGTGGAGGGATAAGATTGTTATTAATAACAGGCTAGCAGATTCCTATTGACTTGCACTAGCATTAGCATTGGCGACCCACTGGAACTAGAAAACGGAATGAAATATGTTGAAACTGTCTTCAGTGAGAAGAGCATTCTGGCTCACTTGTAAATGAGGCCCTATGTCAAAAATTCTAACTTCCCCTTTAAACACATGTTCTAGCTGTGTGAGCTCTTCCACTGCCAGATTAACGCCCTCCTCACGGCTTTCCTGCTTTGAATAAACAGTATGAAAATGCTTTAGAGAACGCTTGTTTTTGCTTTGAGGATCAACAGTCCCACCTTCAGCAGGCAGTGAAAGGGGGCAGCCACAACTCTGCTCACCTTTGCCAGCAAGCGTTATTTTCAATCTGCAGCTCGTCCATACACAAAGGGAAGTGCTCTTTAGGAGAATTATTGCTGCTTTGACTGGTGCACGTTCTTTTGTGTTGGACTCTGTGCTGACAATCCCGTCACTAAGCTAAACTAAACCCCAACACACTTTTAGCTATCACAGTGAAGTTTGGACATGGTGTAAAATGTAAATAAAACAAAATACAGTGGTTTGATATACACTGGAGTACATGACAGACATGATCTTTAATGTTCAAACTGAAATACTTTAGATATCAACTTATTTTTGAATATATTGCCTGCAACATACTCCGAAAAGACGGACGGGGCAGCAAAGACTGGGAAAGTTGAGGAAGTGCAGAAAAAAGGGAAAAAGAAGTTTCAGTGGTGCACAGTTATTGAAAACGGTGTCATAACTGACTATAAAAGGAGCATTCCAGAAAGCTTCAGTCATTCACAAGCAAAGATCGGACCGGGGAAACTTAACGAATTGTATTTTGCACACAACTGTGCGAACAACTGGTCCTGGAGGGTCGTTGTCCTGCAGGTTTGCAGTGTTTCCCCGCTCCAACACACCTCACTCAAACCAAATGGATCCAACAGCCTATGAAGTTCTGCACATGACTCATTAATTTGAGTCAAGTGTGTCTTAGCAGGGAAATATTAACAACCTGCAGGATTTTGGCCCCTGAGAATTGGAGCTGGACACCCTGAAGTAGTCCAACAGTTAAAGAACAACATCATTTGGACTCCGTCGTCTCATCAGAATATACAGAAAATCTGGAAAAACTTCTGCACACGAATAATAAGGCTAAAAACCGACATCAAATGCTGATTTTTGATCCTCCAGGTGGCTCTGCATGAAAGACCAACATTGTGTGTAATATTACCACCGGGCTCAGGAGCACTTTTGCAAAGCATTTTCGGTTAACAACTCACTACATTTACAAGTACAGGTTGAAACTAACCACAGGATTCTTGCAGGGTCTTAAAAAGTCTAAAAGTGTCTAAAATTCTGAACTTAAAATTTAAGGCCTTAAAATGTCCTAAAGGTCCATTTTTCATCCATGGTCTTAAATTTGATTTAGACAAGTCTTAATTTCTTACTTTTATTCATTCCCTAAGAGCATTGACCACATAGAATACTGTGAATAATATATCACAGGTTGATTCTGTCCGTCTTTCTAAAGGTTCACACAGCCAGGAATTTTCAATTTCTTTTCTATTAAAAAAAAAATTGCGAAGAATATTAATGTCTTGCTATTATTTATTCCCGAAAAAAACCATTTTAAATCTTTTGAGCAATTATTGTTATGCGATTAATCAAGACAGATAAATTACAAACCCTGTAATTGTTGTTGTGCTTTTTTTAAAATCAAGTCCTATTTTGAATTTCTGGGATTATTTGAATGTTTCTAATAATATATTGTGTTGGTCTTAAATTTGATTTATAAATGTCTTTAAGAAGTCTTAAATTTAACTTGCTGAAACCTGCAAGAACCCTGTAACCACTCTTAGTCTGAGGTGGACTACTTAATGTTGGGCCACAAATTTCCTTGTTTTTCAGATTGTAAAAACAGTTTTATTTTATATTTGATGTTGGCTTATCTTGGTGCACATTGTGGAGAAAAACTCAACAGATCACTTTGAGCAAAAGCTTGAAAAGTTTGTCCTCTCTGTTTAATTGGCTGTTTTTTTTATTGAGCTGATATACACTGAGCTACTGTAGCGTGCCCTGCCTCCTCAGATTATTTTACTCCCCTGTCTGGTCCATTCAGCCTGCTACGTAAAAGTAAAACACTGCACATCTCTGAGCAAATTTCTTTTGCTTTTTTTAAAATCTGTGCTGTTGACAGGTTATTGCCTTGCATTTTGTTTCACGCTCAAACAGTCGCTCGCTGTGGGGGGACTCTGTGTACCCAGAGGAATATGATTTGCCTTAGAGGAATATTCAACTCCAGGAAGGGTTTGCCAGCAAGGGCCAGCTGGAGCAGCACTCTCTGAGCTCAAATCTGAGTTATCCTCTGTCAAGAATGCATTAGTGTGAAACATTAGGAAGGTTATAATTAAGAGGTTTAAATTGCAAGGCAACAGACCTTCAGAATGCATTAATGTAGGATACATGATGAAATGGTCTATAACCATCAACACTAATGAGAGAAAGTGGTTCCAAAAGGTGCACTTTATCTAAAGCAGGTGGATGAAATGTAAAAAGCTGCATTAGACGCATTATGCTCATTTTCCTTTGACATAGATTAAATGACTGTATGAAGTGACATGTTTATATATATATATATATATATATATATATATATATATATAAATGTACACCTGTGTATATATATATTCTCCCCATTATGGGAATAATTTTTTACTTTATATTTGCATCCTGGATAAGCGGAAGAATACGGTACGGTATTTGCAACACATTACATTTACATCATACTTAAAGGAATAGTACACCCACAGAGGGATATGCGTTCATTTTCTACTCACCCTTATGCTGAGCAAGTCTCTGGAGTACTCTTTTAATATCGCAAATGCAGTCGTACATCCGGGTTTTTTTCCCGTTATCCGCTGACTTTCATATAATGGGGATGACTGGTGCTTGAAACAAAAAGGTCCATAAAAGTCCACATAAACTTGTCAATATTCCTCCATACAGCTTGTCCAATGTAATCCAAGTGTCCTGAGTGGGTAGCGTCCATAATTTACTCGAAACTAGGAATGCACGATATAATCGGCCCCCTACTGGTATCGGCCTAAAAACTGAGTATTGGACATCGGCCACTCCACCGATATTTCACTGATCAGCTCGCTGTTTCTAAAGTCTAAAAAACCCCCCAAACTTCATTTTTACAGACTTTAAACTTCTAAAGACTAGGGGTGGGAAAAAATACCGATACACTGAACAATCGCAATATTTTCATACTCTGATATCATATTGACGTTTAAAAATGCGGTATTGATCTATTTTACGAACGAAATCTCGCAATATTTCATCATTCTGTTACTCGCAATCTCGCAAGAATTTGCAAAATATCGTGACATTTTTCTAAGTAAAATAGATTGACATCGTGTTTTTAAATTCGATTTGAAATGGGCAGATGAAAATATCGCGATATTTCAGTGTATCTATATTTTTCCCACCCCTATTCTTCAAAGTGTCAAAAACGGATAACTAAACTGCTATTTGCAATGACTACTTATTTTTCTCAGCTTTAATATCTGTATCGATGTCAGTTATCGGCCACATGAGTTTTACAATATCGGGATATTGGATATCGGCCAAAATTCCAATATCGTGCATCCCTACTCGAAATGACATCATTTAGTATATTTTTATAGCCTAAGCAGTAGTATATCGTATATCGCAACACAATGGAAGCCACGGCGTTGAGCGTCCACTTTGCCGATACTGTAAGCGTAGAAGAAGAAATTCGCTGTTGACATTGTGAGAAGAGCGACCGAGCTGCGGACAAACACAAGAGGAGTTGGCTATTGATTTAAAAGAAAGAAAGAACGAAACAATGCACAATCTCGTCTGGTTTTGTCTGTCGCGGCTTCCGTAGTGTCGTGAACTTACATGGACGCTCATTTGGGAAGTACGATGTTCTACTGTTACATTACATTGGATGAGCAGTATGGAGGAATATTGTCAAGTTTTTGTGGACTTTTATGGACCTTTTTGTTTCGAGCGCAGGTGAAACGTATTATATGAAAGTCAGCGGATAATGAAACCACCACGCCCCCCTAAAGAGTTTTGCTTGTATGCCCTTTTGGTTGCAGCTCACTCAAGCTGACTTTTAACTTGTCAGCATTCAATCATTTTCAAATGTAGCACATTCTTACACCAGAGGCCTCCAAAGTGCTCTACTCAGTTTACACAAAACAGTACATTTAAACCCCAACATGAGTAGTGCCATTTGTGGAGCCCTTCACTTTCATTCAGATTCAGTTAAATTCAAGGCACTTTTTGTCCCCGAGGACAAATTTGTGTGGCATGCTAAGTAATGTGATGAAAGGAAACCAAAACTATACATGACAGCATGACATACAAACGCTCGTCAGCGCATTGTTGGCTTTCTACATGGAAAGAAATGGCTCGATGCAAGGCTGAGGGTTCTCTGAAGATGTGAAATGACCCTCATTCTGCCGTTATTGGTCAAACATGAAGTATAAGGCAGCTGCTCATTTTTACTTTCTGTTAGTCAAACTCTAAATTAGAACATAATACCAGAGTTGCCATAGCAGCAGCATGTTCAAGGTGAAACATAGATATCAGAAATTACAGTATAAACTTAAATGAAGAGCAGCACTATGCATTTGTTCGTACAAAGAATTATAGCTGCAGCATGTTTGTGGTGATTTTTTAATAGTTTGAAAATGTAAGAAAATAAATTGCGAACTAAAAATGGAAAGCTACACAAACGAAACGAAAATATTTTATTAATTCCATCGAAAAATTGCAACACGTTGCTTTGTTTCTTTTAATAATACGTTTTATGTTTGAGCGCCTTTCATGACACTCAGTCACCTGAGTCAAAGTCAGTAAATGATCCAAATGAATTGAAATACAGTAAAATACAATAGGTTGACAGAACAAGTGAAAAAAAATAGGACACAAGATTAATTAAACAGAAAATCAAAGGTTTTCAGCAGAGTTGAAAAGATGAGTATTGAGTTTGGATTGGAGGAGGGAAGGAGGCAGTATTGAAGAGTTCAAGGGGAAGTGAGTTCCACCGTAGGGAGCAGAACAGCTAAATGCTCTGTCCCCCATGGAGGTGAGGGTGAAGGGGTACAGGAGACAGGTGGAGGAAGACTACCGAAGGCGCGAACGGTGTAACAATATGGAGACACTAGAGTATGGAGGGGCAAGATATGGAGGCCTTGCGTATAAGTGAGTAGTAAACTTAATTAATGCAGCAGAAGGGAAGCCAAGGAGCTGCGCGGGACAAGGTGAGGATGGGAAAGGAGTCCAGTTATGAACACAAAACTAACCAGCAGTTGTGTAAAGTTTTTTGAGGGAAACCAACAAGGAAGGTAGCAGGCAAGTGACTGGACTGAACGAGGGAGGAGTGTGAGCGAGAAGGGCGAAAATATTGTTTAATCAATGCACGCAACCACTGCACAAAAAAAACACACAATATTTTTCACCACCTAGACACACATCGCTGCAATTTGATAAGCTCTCAACAATATGTATTCCATCTATTGCATTAATTTTTCACCAAACTAACAATAGGAGATCTGACCGCTGCCACAACCTTCTCCAGCACACCCAAAAAGGCCATATGGAAAAAATAATATCACAATTATTTTCAATATTAATCACAATATTCTAATTATTTTTTTAGTACAATGCACTTATGCGCATTTCTCCTCTATCAAAAAAACACCTTGTTATTGATAATTTACGAAAAATACAACACACCTCCTTTGCTCTTCAGTCACGTGAGTAGGTTGCAGCAGGGCCGTGTGGAAGGGAATGTACTGCGCATGCGCATCTCTTTTGGAAGATGTGTAACTAAAAATGGCAAATAAATTGTTTCAACTCGATTGTGAGTTTGGAGACTGTTTGACATGAAAATTGAAATTATGATCAAATTTTCATTAATTGCACAGCCCTAGGCCAATGCATGTGTGAAAATGATGTCTCATGCTCCCTAACCAGTCTTTCACAATTTGAGCCTATGAATTTTGTCTTTGTCATCTTGGAATATGGCCGTGCCATCAGGAAGAAATATCCATTGGTAAAATAACCTGCTCATTCAGTATATTCAGGTATCAGCTACCTCATTTGTTAAGCACATACCGTTGCTGAACCTAGACCTGAGCAACTGCAGCAACCCCAACCATAACACTGCCCCCACAGGCTTGTCCAGTAGGAACTAGACATGATGCTGCATCACTTCATCTGCCTTTCCGGCCACATTTCTTCCTGGAAGACGATGGTCCACTATCCTTCCAGTTTTTAATAATGCGTTGGACAGTTCTGAACCCAGTTTTAGTAGTTTCTGTTTCTCCTTAGATGTTTTCTCTGCTTGATGCCAATGATTTGACCCTTCTCAGACAGACTAACATCTTTTCCACGACCGCAGGACGTGTCTTTCCACATGGTTGTTTAGGAAATGAGAAGCAACTCATTGCACCAGTCGGGGTTAAATAACTTGTTACCAGCTGAAAGATAATCGCCCATGCAGTAATTATCCAATAGGAGGCTCCTACCTACTGCTGTGTGAAAAAGGTTTTTGCCCCCTTCCTCATTTCTTACTTTTTTGCATGTCACACTTAAATGTTTCAGATCATCAAACAAATTTAAATGTGAGAGAAAGATAACACAAGTAAGCAAAAAAAAGAAGTTTTTAAATGAAGATTTTTATTAGTAAGGGGGAAAAAAATCCAAACTTAAATGGCCCTGCGTGAAAAAGTGATTGCCCCCTAAACCTAATTACTGATTTGGCCACCCTTAGCAGCAACAACTGCAATCAAGCATTTGTGATAACTGTCAATAAGTCTTCTACAGCGCTGTGGAAGAACTTTGGCCCACTCATCTTTGCAGAATTGTTGTAAATCAGCCACATTGGAGGGTTTTCCAGCATGAGCCGCCTTTTTAAGGTCATGCCACAGCATCTCAATGTGATTCAGGAGTGGTCTTTGACTAGGCCACTCCAAAGTCTTCATTTTGTTTTTCTCAAGCCATTCAGAGGTGGACTTGCTGGTGTGTTTTGGATCATTGTCCTGCTGCAGAACCCAAGTCTGCTTCAGCTTGAGGTCACCAACAGATGGCCGGACATTCTCCTTCAGGATTTTTGGTAGAGAGTAGAGTTTATGGTTTAATTTACCACAGCAAGTCTTCCAGGTCCTGAAGCAGCAAAACAACCCCAGACCATCACACTAAAACCACCATATTTTACTGTTGGTATGATGTTCCTTTTCTGAAATGCCGTGTTACTTTTACGCCAGATGTAATGGGACCTCCACCTTCCAAAAAGTTTAACTTTTGTCTCGTCAGTCCACAGAGTATTTATCCAAAAGTCTTGGGGATCATCAAGATGCTTTCTGGCTAAACTGAGACGAGCCTTTATGTTCTTTTTGCTCAGCAGTGGTTTTGGTCTTGGAACTCTGCCATGCAGGCCATTTTTGCCCCCCAGTCTCTTTCTTATGGTGGAGTCATGAACACTGACCTTAATTGAGGCAAGTGAGGCCTGCAGTTCTTGGATGTTGTTCTGGGGTCTTTTGTGACCTCTTGGATGAGTCGTCACTGTGCTCTTGGGGTAATTTTGGTCAGCCGGCCACTAGGGATGGGCGATATTTTATCGTGTGCGATAAATCGTCAAAGAAATTCCCCACAATAACAATTTGAATTTATCGTTTTTATCGTGATATGACAATTTATTAGGTTGTGTTTGCAGTTGCACTACTTTGGTTCTTTTAATAAGCCAAGTTAGTTTTGCTGTTTGCATCGTTTGAATAAATGTGGAATTTGGTCTCTCATATTTCAGATTTGTTTAATTTTTTTTTTTTTTTTTCTCTTTCTCCCTTTTCTTCCCCTTGGTGTCACTACAGTTTTGCAATACAGGTGCACTACTTGAACTTAATTGATATAGTTTAGTGGCTTCTAATATTTTGAAGGGCTTTCAAGACAGAATTTAGTGACAGATTTATAATACAAAATATTTTGCCGATAGTTTTTATCGTCACTTATCGCTACCGTGATAAATAAGAGAAATTATCGTGATACATTTTTTAGTCCATATCGCCCATCCCTACTGGCCACTCCTGGGAAGGTTCACCACTGTTCCATGTTTTCAGTATTTGTGGATAATGGCTCTCACTGTGGTTCTCTGGAGTCCCAAAGCTTTAGAAATGGCTTTGGAACCTTTTCCAGACTTAGATTTCAATTACTTGAACATTTTTTTTCCAGAATTTTTTTGGATCGCAACATGATGTCTAGCTTTTGAGGATCTTTTGGTCTACTTAACTTCGTCAAGCAGGTCCTATTTAAGTGATTTCTTGATTAAGAACAGGTGTGGCAGTAATCAGGCCTGGGTCTGGCTAGAGAAATTGAACTCAGCTTTCCAAAGATGTGATAAACCACAGTTAATATATGTTTTAACAGGGGGCGGAAGGGATCACTTTTTCACACAGGGCCATGGAGCTTTGGATCCCCCCTCCCCTCACTAATAAGTCTTCCTTTTCCGTTTACTTGTGTTATCTTTGACTCACATTAAAATTTGTTTGATGATCTTTAACATTTAAGTGTGACAAACATGCAAAAATGTAAGAAATCAGGAAGGGGGCAAACACTTTTTCACACAGCTGCATTTGCTTGGTTAAATCCAGGTGGCGGCTCTTTTTTCACGGCCAGGCAGTGTATGTCTCTGTGCAATTTAATATTGATTCGGCAATCATGAGGTTTATAACAATGCCGAGCCCTAGTTGGGCGTGAGGGAGAGCGTAGATGGTTGTACACTATTTACACAAAAAAACAGTTTTTAATCTTAGCATTCTTAGGTAAGGTGGTAAATAAATTTGGCGTTAAATATTGCATTGTCATGCAAATTTACTGAGGGATTAAACAAGAAATTTGACACATAATGCAAGCTAGATGGTTCAGGGGCAGTGGTTTGTCAGGAAAAGGAGAACTTTGATGGACTTTGGACTTAGTAACTGAGAACTTTATGTATGCAGGTTGGATACAAACAAACTAAGCATCACTTTGCTCCACTTAATTTTCCTTGCTGTTGACCTGACCTTGTTATAGATATAAACTGACTCCCTTGTCATTTATTTAATGTTTAGGAAAGTTAGACGGATATAATGAATGATTAAAGAGTGATTAAACTTGCAGTTAAGTGCAAACAAAGTCACAAAGTAAAATGAACAAGCCAAGGATTCAAAACAGTTCACTTTATCTGTATTTCATTGGACATGGGGGAAATGTTTTCTTTAATACTATTCTAACTATTTATTTGTTAAATTAAAGCCACAAGAAAACTTTTTATGGTTTCTGTACTCGTTCTTTTATGAACCTGTCACGAATCCGGTTTAATTTTGATGTCTCATCCTACCAGGGGGTCCCTCGAGTCGACCAACAGAGAGTACAGAACAAACAGGGACACCTGATGCAGACGAGCAAAATAACGGCCTCAGGAAGAAGGTGAAGGACCACAGCGTGTCCGGACAGGAAGAGCCCGAAACACCGCAGTCTTCTCAGGGAGAAACGGCAAATGAAAGGACACACCTCGCAGGGGTTGCGGAGGATGATGCAGGACAAAGTCAACGTTCGGAAACCGAGACAGAGTCGGGAGCGGGATCAAAGGAAAACCGGGCGGATAGTAAAACAAATATTAAAGAAGATGATGACAACAGGACACGAGAGGCACGGGAAGGTGCAAACTCATTGGCACCAAGCCATGAGTCCAATAATCTAGATTTTGACCTTTCTAGTGACAGTGACAGTGGCAATGACTCCGTTACAGAAAAGCCTCTGTCACCAGACAGTGATGGCGAAGCCAAATCCTGCCAGACAAAAGAATCTGGACAGGATGGAAAAAGACAAGAGCCCACTGATGAGGAGGACATGGGGAAAGGGGACGGTAGAGGTGGTGGTGAAATGGAAAATAGCTGTGATGCAGCCGAACCTGCAGGGGTTCTCCTCCCTGAAGTCGGAAACGGCTGCTTGGATAGATTAGAACCAGAAACAGAATCCCAGAATAGTGAGCAATCTGGGGTCACCATGGGCGAGGAGTTGCTGGACCAGAGCATGGAAGACGAGGAAGAAGAAGCAGACAACGACCAGGACGATCACTTGATCTACTTGGAGGAAGTGCTGGAAAGGATCCACACAGAGTACTACGCCCGCTATGAGACCTACCTGAGGAAGGAGACCTTGGAAACACCGGATATTCGTAAGATTGTCCCAGAGCTAAAGAGCAAAACGCTGGAGGGCACGACGATAGTGTTCAGTGGTCTGTACCCAACCAACTACCCCATGGAGAGGACCCGCGAGTACTACCACACCAAAGCACTGGGGGCCAAGATGGGCAAGAATCTGCTGCTCGGCTCTCAAGACCCGAATCGAACAACGCATCTCATCGCAGCAAGAGCAGGTAACATCGGACACCTCGCACCCTCTTATTCCTACAGCTACAAAATTGACCAGGTGATGAAAAAACAGGGTTTATGCCTGTAGTGTCTCCCCTTCAGTGGCTTCCACCCAGGCAATTTGTTGGGTGTCATTCGCAAAAATGTCAGATTTGGAATGTTCTAGCACTGCACTAAGGCTTAACAATGTTTATTTTGGGATATTTTTTAAAATAAAGAAGAATACAGTCGTGCTTAAGATTATTCATACACTCCAATAGGGCTGGACAATTAATCGAATTTTGATCGTGATTTCAATTTTGCCTTCTCACAATCATAAGAACACTGTAATCGAAGAAAAACAATTAATGTGACATGCAACGCCGCATGTAGGTAAATGCTACATTCTTTTTTTCGTTCATCACTGAAGCCATGAGAATCCTGAAGTGAACAGACTGGTGGAGTTATAGGAAGCAAACTGCAGGAGTAGAGAGCAGGAATGCATGGAGACTGGTGTTCATTTTTTATTGCTATTATTGTTTTAATATTTTATTTTATTCCTTTACTTGTTTCTAATTTATTTCTGCTTGTTTTTTTTAAAAAAAGTTATATTTGAGGTTGAGTTTTGGTGGTTCAATAAACACTTTTTTTTTTTTAATTCAATGAATAATCATGTATTTTAATCATGATTTCAATATCAATCAAAATGATTGTGATTATTACTTTTTCCATAATCGTCCAGCCCTACACTCCAATTAAAGAAGGCCAAAAAATCAGTTGTCAGTGAAGTAAGATGAAATTGACAAAAGTAATTTAAAAAAAAGTTCTATGAATATCATAACACTGAAGTTGAATTGCGGTTCAGAAGAAATATTGAAAACAAGCACACAAAAATTAAAACAAGCCAACAAGCATGGGGGGGCTCTGAAGCTAAGATTTTACTGAGCAACATTTTGAAGCAATCACTGTAATCAGGTGTTTTATTTAATGTTCAAAAAGAATTTACACCTGTTGACAGGTGTTTTGGTCCACATTTCAAAGGAAAGGTGCTCTAATGTGTCTGGGCTACTTTTGTTTGGTTGGTTTTTTTAGATTATTATTTTCTACCACAATTCAAAAGCAATATTTTATATCACAAAATTACAATTTTGTAATTCTTTAGTTTCTTGTTATTTGAATTACTGTTGTCAATTTAGCCTTTTCTTTAATTGAAGGTGATGAATAATTTTGAGGTCGACTGTATATCAGAGGGGGACTTATGGAAAGGGAATTCCGTGAATATCTATTTCATAAAGATATCTTTGAAATACCCTCATCATGGCTTTGGCTTTTTTTACATTGAATTTTTTAAGTAATCACAATTTCTTGCTTAAATTGTAACCTTCACGTTGTTGGCCAAAAATCAATTTGTGCAGCTTTAGAAAATAATGCTTGAAATTGATTTACTCATGAGTACTTAAGTTTGCCTCTTCTTTTTCATGAGACATACTCTGACAGTGAACTTACTATGTGAAAACAGCAGGCTTTGTTTCTGTAGGTATTCTGTAAAGAAAGACATTATAACTTTAAATCAATAACCATTAAGATCACCTCTGAGGACCCACAAGAGGCTGCCTGAAAAGGCCTGCTTTGAAAAGGTTAGTGGATTCATGTCTGCTTGCAGACCCACTTCTCCACCTGAAAACAAGCACAGAAACTGCCGTTTCTTTGTGAGTCAACAGCTGGGAGCTGCAGGAAAGTTGGGGAGAGGGAGAAGAGAAGTAGGTCTGGAAACAACATCCAAATATTCCTGTTGGCGGACTGGAACAATGAAGCGAGAAGTAGGTTCTAGGCGATCTCGGAAGTTCACTGCTTCACAGAGAAACTCGGAGAGCGTGCCACACAGAGCAGCGATGACAGGCCTTCATGTAAAGGTGGATTTATAGTCGCGCATTGTCTGGGTAACCGCCGTAGCCTCCGCGTAGGGTCTGCGGGGGCCTGACGCGCACCGCTTTGGACCCGACGTGCATCCTGGCTACGCGAACGCAGAGATGCGGAAGTACTCTCACGTGATTGACCAGAGTGCGATTACAGGTTTACGGATTTCCGGAGGTTCTCGCTGAATTTGCCTTTTTAATCCAGGGAGATGAAGAAAAAATAGATCTTTTTTATGTCCTCCCGCTTCCAAAAAGAAATCCCGGAAGCTAAGTAAATCATCGAAGAAGACTGCAGTGTGGAGTTTACAAGACGATACCTGCAGCACTGCCGCCTTCAGCATGAAAGGAGTACTGCAACACTCTACGCACAAGTGCGAGAGCACATCTGTTACGATATGATATAATATACTATGATGATGTTTGATATTGTATATACAGTATTTGCATCAACCAGGTATATTGCAGTAATTTCAGTTCCTGATTGTGCATTGGCACTTGTCTCTTTCGACTCTTCCAGTGAAATGTCCTTGTGCAGGTCCTCTCTTCATGCCTCCAGTCTCTAAGATGTGTCAGCACCCATCTAGCGGGCATTTAAATGTTTTAGAAACTGAGCCTCTTATTAAACAAGTAAAAAAAACTAAGAGCTTTTCTAAGGTAGATATTGAGGGGGTGCATCATAATTGGTTTGATGAAGCTTCTTATCTCTAAATGTTTGAAAAAGTGATTTTGAGCTGTATCAAATTGATCAAGTTTTCTTAGATGTCATTAAGATGTGGTGTAAATGTCCCCCAATTTTTCTCAGACCTTTTCTAGTCCAAGCTTGAATTCCTCCATCTTCCTTCAAGAAGGAGCATCTCTTTCTGTAAAATAAAACTATGCTTTTAGCTGTGCTGCCCAGTAACACCAAATAAAACAGGGGTATTTGAGTCCTCCTCTTTCACAAGGCAAATACAACAGCAATAATAGAATCCAGAATTCCATAAAAATCTAACAAATGATCCTTTAAATTAAGGAAACAGGTTACTCTAGAAGATTTTTAAATGAATATGATAATTTAAGCAATGCATTAATGCTAAGGATGTTTATTTTCTTAATTAGTGAAAGAAATTTTCAACTTCTTATGCATTATTGGGTTATAACTGCTATAATATCTTTAATTCATGTGAGAGTAGGAATGCCTGGTGTGTGGAACAGTCTACTATTTTAAATGAAGTGGTTATTTCAGTGGTACATTTGCCTTTTAAGTGATTTAGGAACATTATTGATCATTTGTTTAATTTATAGTCCGAGTTTCCCCAAATAAGTTCTAATAATGCAGGAATGAATTTTTCTTGTCTTAATAGGAATTATTACGTTGTCTGCAAATGATGCTGGTGGTGTTCCTGTCCAAATGGTAAACCCATTATATTCTGATGTGTTCTTACAGCTATTACCGTTGGTTCTCTAGTCATAATGAACAGCAAAGGAGGTGAGGGATCTCCATGTCTTCATCCTCTTTTCTACATGCTGGACTGCTGCTAATGGAACCAGATCTCGCGAGATTTCGTAACGGAACGAGATCTTGCGACATTTCGTTAGTAGAAATAAAAAAAAAAGATACAGATATTTTCCTATATAGCATTATAATGCCAGTATTGGCCAATGATATCGGACGTCTCTTCTAATTGTATAATTAGTCTGTTATTTGTAACTGGGCTTATTAATAGCATGGGCAACTTGATTAGAGATTTGTTTCCCACCAATTTAAAAGAAAACAGCCTGAAATAAGAAGATGATTAAATATGGTAAATTCTCTTTTCCCTATAGGCTGTTATTGGAAAATATTTTTTCCTTATTCACTCTATTTTAATTTTATTTCACTATGTTGCTGCACAAACTGTGCAGTCCACAGATAGCCCTGCATAGCATAGGAGAGTTGTTTAGGAGAGATGCACCGATCCAGTTTTTTCCTTTTTTTTCCCCTTCTTCTTCTTCTTCTTCGTCTTTTTCTTTTTTCTCTTTTTTTCTTTTCTTCTAGCTCATCCTGTCCAGCATCGTAGCAAGCAGAATGATGATCTGGTTGCTTTATTGTGTTGAACAGATTTGCTTTGCCGAGGGAGCTTTATGAGCACAAGTCTCCCCTTGATATCCTGTTTATTTATTTTATATCTTTAATTAAATGTTAGTTTATAGCAGCATTTTACATCGTATTGCTGGTCCTGACAAGAGAAAAATGAAAGTAAACAGAGGCAATGATAGAAAGTGGAACAAAGAGAAAGGAGTGAGGAAGAGAGAGAGAGAAAGGATACACTAACACAGTTCATTGGTGCATCTGTACGGAAACCCCTAAACAACATTCCAAGGTTTCCACTGGAAAACAAAACTAGCATTCTCCCACAGGAGGACCTGCAGGTGGCTTAAGTATCATCAGATCATACATACGCATGCAGAAGTACGCAGAGCAGAGGTAAAACCTAGTCATTGCAACGGGAAGCGGCATCACAGAGTCATCATGCAGAATAAAGGGTGCTCTATGGTGATGCAGTCATGCAGATGCTAGCATCCATTTTTTTCCGATCCAGTCCGATACCAGGGCTGAGCATATCGGCTTATACCGATCCGATACTACTTTTGAATGAATCAACTGTATATCTTGTCATGTGAATGAAGGCATCAGGCTTGACATAAACATTTAGCCTTGCTTAAAAAAGAAATGTACCAAATTACCACAGGTATAAATCTGCTTAATTTTATTTACTAACAAATAAAGTGTACATTTATTAAGCTATTAATTAAAACCGAAATGACTTGATCGGAAGGCTGGTTAGGCCACCTTCATCTGATATCGGATCCAGCTAATTTGTCAATATCGGAGCCGATGCATCTCTATTATTTAGTTCACCACAAATCCCATCAAACTGGTCTCTTGGAGGGGGGGGGTTGGTGGCCACCACAGGATGTTGTGTGTTTACTGCTTTTACATTTAAGGTCAAAAGTTGTTCCCGTTCTCTTTCATCAGGCACGGAGAAGGTTCGCCAGGCTCAGGGCTGCAAACACCTCCATGTGGTGAACCCCGACTGGCTGTGGAGCTGTCTGGAGCGCTGGGAGAGGGTGGAGGAGAAGCTGTACCCACTGAGGGAAGATAGCTCCAAGACGCCACGGTACGAGACCCCTGGTCTCCCATAGCCCGACAAAGATGCTGATAGAAACGCGTTAAGTCTTTCGTGATTGTAATTTTGACTTCTTTTCCTGAAGGAGCAACAGCCCAGCAACTTTTCTTGACAGCCTGCATAAGCCGCTTTTCCAGCCAGCTCCCATCCACCCCAGACTTCCAGCTGCACCTCCAGAAGTTCGGACATACGATTCAGTCACAGGAAAACTCATCCGCTGGGGCCCTCAGGGGTCACTGTCACCACACTACCTCCAAGCAACACTCTCTGACACCAGAGAGCAGTCTGGTCTCAGGTACTCACCTTTACCTGCATCAGTCATTACACAGTCATGTAGACGCTCATGTCAGGTGAGCTACGACTGTTTCTCAAATGGTGGTACAAGTACTCATAGGGGTACTTCAAGCCATTCCAGGGGGTACATAAAATATTTTAATATCTTTGCATTTAAAAAAAAAAAAAAGAAAGAAGTTAAAAAAATTTTTTAAAATAAAATCTATCTTATAGACATTTTGATAAATGTAAGTGTAGTTTATAAACTGAATTTAAACTTCGATTCACACTATTTCATTATCATGACAAACAAACTGTCTCCCACAGACCAATGTGGATTGACCCAACTTGTTACGAGTCGCCCCCGCCAAAAAAAACACAAAACTTTGCGGTTGATAAGGGGTATTTGGCTGAAAATATTTATTTCACAGGGGGAACTTGATTGAAAAAAAGGTTGAGAACCACTGAGCGAAGGGACCCCAAGCATGCCAAGAACATGTCCAGCTAGATGAGTGAGATTGTGAGTGTGTGTGAGTTGTGGCCCCAGTTTCCTGTTCTTAGCTGACAGCAGTGGCACCGGTGTGGTCTTCTGCTGCTGTAGTCCATCTGATACAAGGTTGGACGTGTTGTACCGGGGTGTCCGGCTCCGGTCCTCGAGGACCACAATCCTGCAGGTTTTCCATGCCTCCCTGCTTCAACACACCTGATTCAAATTAATGAGTCGCTGTGCAGAACTTCACCAGCTGTTAGATTCATTTAATTGTGTCAGGTGTGTTTAAGCAGGAGGGAAAAGAAAACCTGCTGGACAGCGACCCTCGAGGACAGACTTTGGACACACCTGGTGTTGTGTGTTCAGACGTGGTATCTGCAGCTTTGTTGGAACCAGTGCTTATTTTAGTTTCTGTTGCTCCTCATAGTTTTGTGTGGTGGTTTGCACCGCGGCGTCACAGAAGAAACTTGCTGTTTTGAGCCTTACCTGGGAGGATTTGAACAATGGTTTCTCTGTGTGGAATTTGCACGTTCTCACCGTGTACAAGTTCTCTCTGTGTACCCCGGCTTCCTCCCACCATCCAAACACATTCATGTTACATTAAGAGGTCTTTCTTGTGCGTGTCTCAGTGGGGCTACCTGTATGAACCAGTCCACCCAGTTTCCCCATTCTCCTCTGACATCAGCACGACATTTTGGTCCAGACAGCTGCTGGTCTCTGGATATTTACTCTTTTTCAGGCCATTCTCTGTAAACCTTAGAGATCCCAGCGGAATATAAAACGATATAAAAAGATATTACAAGTAATAAATAAGCTTATTGTTTTTTAACATAACTGTAAGCTTTGCAGTAAGATATCCCTGCGTCACATCTATTCGTTGCACAACTATAAACATGTATTTTGTTGTGAAAATCTTGTGTCAGAGGACTTTCAAAATGAAGCCATTTCATGATATAAGTGGATTCAATTTTTGATTGATATTGGGTTTCTGGGTCGATTTACAATCAACAGATAATTCTATATCGATCAGGGGTCGCGTTAACCGAATATTTTCCGTCATTGACCGTTTTTTTTAAACGGTGACAGAAAAATCTGAAGGCCGTCGGTCATTTTGACAGATTGCAATTTACACTGCTGACCACTAGATGGCGAGTTAGCATATTGTCTCTCTTGATGCATGGCCTGTTGGGTTCACCGGGTAAAAAGTCATGGCAGCTGAGTGTCCGAAGCTTCTTCAAAAAGCCCAATCGGTCTCCGCCGAGTGACGTAACATTTGTTGCTTAACCAGCAGTAACCAGCGCTTGACGCCATTTCAGGCGTAAAACTGTCAGTGGTCAAACCGGCGTGGAAATGAGCGCACATCTGATCATAAAAATGATCTTATGACTGAATCCATGTGTGATTTAAAAAATGTTCGTGTCTGACCAAACAACAGAATATTGGTCAGAAATGCACCGTCATCCAGCTGTTTCTCCTGAAGCAGCAGCAGCGCTGACAGATGGAGGCTGGTTGGATCTGAGCCTGACCCGGACAGAAACATAAGAAACGATAACTTTCATTAGTTAAACTAAGAAACAGTCTACCGAATGAACACTTTCTACAACGTTAATGTATAGATTAATTTATAGAAACGGATCTCCTCCACTCAACTGCGTGTCTCCTGGGAGCTGCAGTTACCAGCGCGTCTGCCCTTCTGGCTGCGCATAATGTTTATAAACTAGTATTTCTGTTATTTAACTTGTCAATAAAGTCTTGACAAGTTACAGCATAGCTGTACAGCTCCACACAGGTCAGGGTTGTGTTGCAAACTTTCTCTGAGTCTAAAGCAGCGTTTCCCGCTGGTCCGATGCACCTGCGCCTTTCTGCAGCCCGACTGTCCGTCTTCTTACAAGCAGCCGAGCTTTCTTTTCTTTATTCAGACATCAACAGTGAGATAATAAAGTCTGATTTATCTTGAAATTGTTGGCGATCAGTTGTTGCCTTCATCAGAAGTTATAACACTCTGCTGTTAAGATCATCTGGCTGGTATGACACCTGCAGCTCCTGGAGACAGAAGACAGGAGGCGATCCGTCGTTTCTATTAAGTAATCTGGACCCTAAAGTTATCGTCTATA
The DNA here is from genome assembly GCA_023101725.1 of Atherinomorus stipes. Taxonomy (NCBI): domain Eukaryota; kingdom Metazoa; phylum Chordata; class Actinopteri; order Atheriniformes; family Atherinidae; genus Atherinomorus; species Atherinomorus stipes. The sequence continues at coordinate 546,430 of JALJCO010005240.1, read as the reverse complement.
AGTGCTCAGTCAGCAGACTGTTTCTTAGCTTAGCTAATGAAAGTTATCTTTTCTTCTGTCTCTGTGCGGGTCAGGCTCAGATCCGACAGTCCGGGTCAGGCGCCTGACTGCGCTGCTGCTTCAGGGTAGAAACAGCTGGATGAGGAGGGATTTCTGACGTAGATTCTATTGTTTGGTCAGACAGGAACATTTATGAATCACACGTGGATTCAGTCATAAGATAATTTCTATGATCAGATGTGCGCTCATTTCCACGCTTGTTTGATAAACGGGACCGCTGACTTTTATATGCCTGAAATGGCGTCTTAGCAACAAATGTCACGTGTCTGGCAGAGACCGATAATGAAGATAGCGTTGACAAAAGAGGTGAAAAAAGGAAGACTGATGCAGTGGAAGATGAGGGACAAAAAAGTAATCAGTCTTCGGCACCAACTGACCAACCAAGCATTTAATGGAAAAATTCTACCGAATATGTCATTATTATATGTATATATTTTAATTAAAGTGACGGGTAAGAAATAGATTATGACTGGATTTTTATGACCCTGTCAGTCAAAATGACGGACAACGAAAAAGTCTAGCGCAACCTCTGATATCGATATAGTGATACAGATCAGTGCATTGTTACTTGGGATGCACGCTATTGGAATTTTGGCCGATATCCGATATGCGGATATTTAAAAAATTATATGGGCGATTACCAATGTCGATACCGATATTGAAGCTGGAAAAAAAAAGCAGTCATTTAAAATGGCAGTTTTGTCATTCGTTTCCGACGCTTGAAAAATAAGGGTGGGAAAAAAATATCAATACACTGAAATATCAAGATATTTTCATATGTTGATATCAAACCAATGTTTAAAAACGGGTATCGATCTGTTTTACTTACAAAATCTTGCGAGATTTCATCGTTGTGTCACAAAATCTCACGATATTTCATGAATTCTCGCGAGATCTCATAACAGAATGATGAAATATCGTGAGATATCATTAGTAAAATGGATCGATACCGCGTTTTTGAAAGTCAATATATCAGCATATGAAAACATCGTGAAATTTTTTTATGAATTCTCATGAGATTTCATAACAGAATGATGAAATATCGTGAGATTTCATTACTAAAATAGATCAATACCACGTTTTTGAATGTCAATATATCAGAATATGAAAATATCGTGAAATTTTCATGAGTTGTCGTGAGATTTCGTGTCAGAATGATGAAATATCATGAGTTTTCATCAGTAAAATATATTGATACCGCGTTTTTAAATGTCAATATATCAGCAAAGGAAAATATTGCAATATTTTGGTGTATCATTATTTTTTCCCACTCCTACTCTTTAAAAGTTTTAAAGTCTGTAAAAAGGAAGTTTTTGAAGATTTTTTTTTTTCTTTTAGACTTTAGAAACAGCGGTCTGATTGGTTAAATATCGGTGGGGTGGCCGATGCAGTTTTAAGGGAGATATAGACCGATACCGATAGGGGGGTGATTATATCGTGTATCTCTAATTGTTACACCCTTAAACAGGTGTACCTAATAAGGTGGAAAAGACAGATAATCCCACACTCATCACAGACATCTTTGTTTTGTCTGAGAATCGGCAGCATTTCTCTCTCTTTTTTTAAACTTGTCTGTGAATTTATTTTACTGGCTGATAAATGTAAACACCCCCACCCCCCCCCCAGAGTCGATAAATAACCAGCTATCTCTGGGTGTAGGGAAATGATGCTGCACATGAAAGAGGCATAAAAAGTACAACCCCACTTGCTGTCTAAGGTTGGAATTTTGATTTCCCATATGGCTCCTGATGATGCACCATAACAGTCCAATCAGTGAGTCACATGTCAGTCTGTGTGACTTCCTGTCACACAGACCTGGTTTGTCTTCAAATTTCTGTAAACAGGAATTCAACCAGAACTGAAAACAACTAAAGTCATGTGAAAAATAAAGAAGAATGAATGAATAAATGAAAACGCAGCCTCAACCACAGCTTTTATGTATCAGAACTAAATGAAAACCGTAACCCCAAATCACATAAGCAACAGCACAACATATTAGATTGTGCCATTATTTACCTCACAAACAATTAGTTCAAAATGCAGAAGTCCCTCCTGTTGAATGCAGAAGTTGCTGGTCTGGAGCATTAGCACAGTGCCAAGAAGGAAAGACATCAGCAATTGATCCTTTGTTAAGTCCCTCCCTAGAACTGCCACTGACCAATCATGTGCTAGCAATGGTAATGTGCCTCTGGCAAACTTTTGCTTCCTGAGCAAAATGCCGACGCAGTCCACATACAGGACTTTCAAGTCCTGTGACAGATATCCAGAAGGTTTTTACCTTCTCAAAAACAAACAACTGGAGAGAGATTAGAATATGGAGTATGGATGAAATGGTGTGGAAGACCCCACTCGCAGCTGAATCTGTTAAAGATAACGAAAAACTACCATGTTTGTTCCAAGGTAAGATCCTCATGCCAACAAGCACACAGCTACAAAACAGAATAAGAATATTAGTTATACTTGGTGAAGGATCAGTTAGAGAACGAGTTGTCACTGCCCATCAAGAGGTGGTGAAGGACATGTAACACTACGGGGTAAACATAAGTGGTTTCCAGTTTCAGCTTAGTGGAATACAACGTCCACAGAATGATGTGCCAGGCTCATCTCTTTACTGTTCTCAAGTTTTTCATATCAACACATAAAATAAGAAGAAATCCGAAGCTTATCTGGGGCTTTGAATGAGACAAACACAACCTCAAATGAATAACGGTAACATTATACTGTCATGTGTTAAAGGAATAGTTCACCCACAGAATAATGTACCTTCATCTCCTACTCGCCGTCATAGTGAGCAAGACTCTGGAGAACTTTTTTAATATCTCAAATGCAGCCGGAGATCCGGGGAGGGTTTTCGTTGTCCACAAACTTTAACATAATAGAGTTTACTGGTGCTTGAAACAAAAAGGTCCATAAAAGTCTACAAAAACTTGTCAATATTCCTCCATACTGCTCGTCCAATGTAATCCAAGTGTCCTGAGTGGGTAGTGTCCATAATTTAGTATATTTTATAGCCTAAAAAGTAGAACATTGCACTTCTGCGATGCACATTCATGCGAGTTCACAGCACTATAGATGCCGCGGCGTTCAGCGCCTACTCTGCTGATAATGCAAGCGTTGAAGAAGAAATTCACTGTTTACATTGTTGTAAGAGCGAATGAGCTGCGGACAGACACAAGAGGGGTTGGCAATTGATTTAAAAGAAAGAAAAAGAGAACACGCAATCTCGTCCACTGCGGCTTCTGTAGTGTCGTGATCTTGCATGAATGTGCAAATAGGAAGTAAGATGTTCTACTGTTTAGGCTATAAAAATATACTAAATGATGTCGTTTCAAGTAAATTATGGACGCTACCCACTCAGGACACTTGGATTACATTGGACGAGCAGTACCCAGCCAGCATGTCCATGTGTGGCCCGTATGGGTTAAATTTTTGCTCCATATGAGGGACCCAAATGGGTTTGTCCACAGTTTCCATGGTGGCCCCACCTGTGTTAGCCCATATATCCTATAGGCATGGCCTTGAACTGGGCAAATTTGCAGATCTCATAGTTTAAATTACATGGGCCCCATATGTGGAAACCCACATGGGAAAACACAGGTGGGGCCACCATGGAAACCATGGACAATCCCACTTGGGTCCCTCATATGCAGCCAAATTTAACCCATATGGGCCACACATGGAAACGGAGGAATATTGCCAGGTTTTTGTGGACTTTTATTTTTGTTTCAGCCGCCGGTGAACTCCATTATATGAATGTCGGTAGATAACGAAAAACCCCCAATGTCCGGCTGCATTTGAGATATTAAAAAAGTGCTCCAGAGTCTTGCTCAGCATGAGGATGAGTGGAAAATGAAGGCACATCATTCTGTGGGTGTATTATTCCTTTAACACACAACATTTTGTTTCTGTTATTCATCTGAGGTTGTGTTTATCTCATTCAAAGCCCCAGATAAGCTTCAGATTGCCTCTTATTTTATGTCTTGATATGAAAAACTTGAACAGTAAAGAGATGAGCCTGGGAGGAGAGGGTATTACACAACTGTAGCAAGCATGTTTGTGATGTTCGTTTAGTGAATGTGGAATTGCTCAGATCAGGTCTTCAGTGTATGGATGTGTCCTCTGGGCTTCACTTCTATCTGTAGTTTCTCTCTAATCTAAACCAGCGCTGGTGTGTTGATATTTTACCGTATGAACTCACCCCAATGGAAACACAGAGCTTCTTCAGATGGCAGCGGAGGAGCAACCAAGCCCTCCAACAAGCCTTTATTTGGTGGATTGATGCTGTTTGGTTGTTGAGAGTATCGGCCAGCTCTCAGCTCCCAGACGAGCCTTTGAGTGTTTGTCATCCATCTTTCTATCTTTGTGTTGGGTATTTGAAAGAAGCATGGAGGATTTAAGGCCAGACGGATTTTTCTCTGTTTGATTTTCACCTGCAGTTTGACAAAACTACTGTGACAGGTAGCAGGAAGTCACCTCAGACTCACCTCGCTACCTCTGTTCACCCTCTGTTTATGCCTTCAGGGTGCCACACAGCTTTTGCTTGGACTTTTTTTTAAAGTTCCTCTTAAATTGAATCTTAAAATGTTTTGAAAATCAATATATCTTTGGTGATGATATAATTAATAATCTCAAGTGGAAAATTGGCCCATTTTCTTCATGCATTAGAGGCACAGTGGAGTTTTCAGGGAGTTGCATGAACTTGGATTGAATCATCAAAGACGATCTGTTCAATTAAGCATCGCCAAGAGGAAGCAGAGGAGCCTTCTCCTGTTTGTATTTACATTGCCTGGGGCCCTCGAGCCTGTTCACTTCCCATCATCAGTCTGCTGCCCCTAACCTCCAAATTTTGCTGTTGTGATCATATACGCTGATTTTGTACCATGTTTGCGAATGAGCTTCCTGGCAATTCCTGTAAAAAGAAACAGAAATGGGTCTGAAAATGAAAAGAGAGGGCTATGAAAGAACTTAATCGTTCCTCGGCATGTTAGTAAATGTCTCCACAATCAATTTGTTTTTCAAATTAGCCTGCGTATCATTTCAGCCTCTATTGATGCGGTTTTAAAAGTAGCAGAGTTAACGTATGGCTGTTCCTCAGGGGAAGCACACAGAGTCAGCAGAACGAGGCGGCGGGGTCCAGCCAAGACGACGAGCAGCCGGGGCCGTCCCGACGGAAACGACAGCCAAGCATGTCGGAAACGATGCCTCTGTACACGCTATGCAAGGAGGATCTGGAGAGCATGGACAAAGAGGTAGGGGAGGGTTGTCATCACTACCACACACAGCCAGTGGTTATTCATATAACACATTCACAACAACTCCAAATGCCCAAAGTGCTGAACAATAAAAACAATTAAAATAGTCAAACCAGAATAAAACGTTAAGATAAATGTCTGTATAAAAGTCAGGGCAAAGAGGTGGGTCTGGAGCAAGATTTTAAAACCAGAAAGTGTCTGAGCAGCTCAGATGTGAAGGTAGAGACGGCTCTGCCACCCTGGAGGAGGAGCTGGTAGATGACCTCAGATCTCTGACCGGAGCATGATGAAGCCATACCAATAAAGGCTGTATAAGAAAAAGCAAGATGATCTTGAAATGTACCCTTAAAATAAAGAGGTTGGAAGGTCCGATTAAACGTGGAGTGTGAAAACATTTGTAAAGCTAGTGAGCTGCTTTCCGCGACCAGGAAAACATCAAACATTTGTACTCTCATTGCAGCCTCACTGCAGCTTATGTGTGTGTTCACCTGTACTACACACTCCAAACTGGCTCCAACAGACAAAGAAGATTTTTGGGAAATGGTGTTAAATACTCATAAAAACATAAATATTCAGAAATTGAATGTTTTTCTTTTCACTCATCAGAACGCAGTTATTAGTTAAGAGGTGAGAATCTGTGGACTTTAGCGCAGGAACAGTTGATTTCTGGCAATATCTACTTTTAAAAGCAGTTTTATGTTTTGAAAATCATGTAATATTTTCAAGTTGTTCCTTCTGATGTCTGCTGTAGGTTTTCAGTCCTCAGATCATAATGATCCTGAGCTTTTAGATGGAGATGCACCAATCTGATACCTGGATTGAATATCGGCTCCGATATCAACGAATTAGATGGATCAGATATCAGATAAATGAGGCAGATCCAGTCATTCCTTTTTCTTAAAAATTAATATCATACACAGCAATACAGCTACAGCGATCTAGTCACTTCAGTTCTATGTTTGCTGTGCCGGTTACGTCATCACGCAGAGCAGAGAAGGGTTATATCTTTCTGCTGCTAATGTACACTTTGGTTGTTATTGAAAAATATTAAGTACATTCACATCTGTGTTAATTTGATATCTTTTTTTACAAGGCTAAATGTTTATGTCAAGCCTGATTCCTTCACTCACATGGCAAAGTATTCAGGTCTTTAATTCAACAGTAGTATCGGCTGTTGGCCTAGACACTCAACCCAGGTGTTGGTATCAGATTGGATTGGAAAAAAGCTGGATTGGTGCATCTCTACCCTTAGAGTAACACTACAAAACTTGGCCTTAAAACTCTGCCTCTGACTGGTTTTGATGGCACCCTGCCTTTTGTTTTGCACAGTCCCGGATTCGCCATTACTCAGCAGCCTCCCAAGGCCAAGAAAACATAAATCACTACTTTTTTTCCCGTCCTGTAGCATCACTTTACAGCAGGATTTTGCTTCAGGGCGCTGTGTCACACGACAGCAACTGGTTATCAATACACTGGCCATTTTGTGTGGGCACAGTGGCGGGTTCATTAAAGATATGAAAGAGGAAGAAAGGAAGAGGAAGGGGCAGAGCAAGAGAAAAGACAAGAACTCGGAGAAGAGACAGGATGTCAGACAGATGCTGGACTGGTTTTTGTAAAGAGACGCTAAAGTTAGAAAATGTGCTGACTTCCAATAGTGGGGCTTTGAAGAGAGGACAATTTCTCCCCTTTTGTTTTTTTTTTTTTGGTTCATTTCACTGCTCATCCACTTTTTACTGTTCAAAATCTAAGACCCGTTTTGAGAGCACTCGACTGTGTTACACAACTTCCCCAACTACACAGGGGCTGTTTGTAACTGGTGACATCCAGCTGGAAAACTGGTGGGGGTTTTTTTAAATGGTGCATTTTACAATAAAATAACTACTGTGGGTACAGTCTGCAGTCAACACCATGAACACATAAAAACAAAATGCTCAAACATAAAAAGACTCACCTTTTCCATACTCTGCACATCCAATCCCCCCACAACAGGTTTTCTGACTTCAAGACAAAAGCTTTCAGACCAGACACACCACTTTGCCATCCAGCTGCATAACAGGGTCAAACCATACTAAACCAGCTAGCTTCACAACAAATTACCAAAACAAAGTTGTTACCACAATCTCACCAAAATGGATCAAATACAAGAACAAAAGGGAAACATATCCCGGACGAGCCCCCATTTATGTTACGACCCAGATCTCTAGGGGTGAAGGGCTGTCAACATAATTTAAAGGAAACAAAGGAATGTAAAAACAAAGCCATTTATTTTACAATAAAATCAAAACTACACAAATCAAGTTTAACATGAAGATCTAACCCAGTGGCCTCAAAAATACCATACAAAAACATAACACAAAAGGAAACACAAGCACTATTTGACCATAACTAAAGAACTAAATTTCAAACTAAACCAAAAGGAGAACAAACAAAAGAGCAGATAACACAAAAGGGAAACACAAGCACTATTTGACCATAACTAAATTTCAAACTAAACCAAAAGGAGAACAAACAAAAGAGCAGCAGATCAGCCCAGAAGGCTGATCGGGGGACCACTGCTTATGCAGCCTGCTCTCGGCTCCCCCAAGGTGGAATGGGCTTTATGCACAGCTCCACTACTTCCCAAACTTAATACTGCACCTTTGTTTCCTGTCTTTCAAGATTGGATGAGCTGATTAATCCAGGTGTGTCTGACCATTTGCTTAGATCAGACACAGCTGGATTAATCAGTTCATCCAATCATGAAAGACAGGAAACAAAGGTGCAGTACTAAGTTCAGGAAGTAGTGGAGCTGTGCTTAAAGCCAATTGTCCGGAGTGGAATTTTCTGCTTCAGGTGAGGGTGATGACCAGGTGAATGACATGTTCAGCAGCCAACCGGAGGTGGAGGAGGGGACTGTTGTCCAATCAGCAGGGATGATGATTAGATGGCAGGTAATGGGTAACGGGTGCAGATGGTTGGTTGGTGATGAGCTGGTGGTTGGCTAAACACTGAAAGAAACCGTCAGTTAAATGTCCAGGCCACAGCCTGGGACGTAACAACATCTCTCTTGAACTCTTCTTTAAAGGGACATTGTGTAGCAGATGTATATCGCAGAAACTAACTCGTACTTTTCATGCTGCATTCAGGTGAAACTGGGCAGACTGACGACAGCCGCTGCATGTAAAGGCATAAACAAGCCTCTATGTGTAGACGTGGTCTGTCAGTTACAGTGGCTTCAGTCCACATCTCTGATATGTTGTCATGGTGATGTCGTATTGTTTTCCCTGACCCATGTTTTACCGTCTTTCTCTTGGCTTCTGTGATTAAAATTACATCTGGTTTGTTACTGACGGCCGCCTGCCCGACTGTACATAAACGCAGCATCACGCTTGGTTCCTCATCAATGCACAGCGGCAACTTTTCGAAGGCATTACCTCAACCTGAGCCGACAACTCCGGTGTCTCCGGTGAGTTTCCATGGTTTCCTGCTGTCACGCTTCAACTGAATGTAAAAACATGGCAACACGACATGGTAGCCACCACCGACCCGACCCGTTCGATGTAGCTATGAATGATACGAACGGCAAGTTGATTTTTGTGAATAGATGACAGGAGAACTTACACAATGTCCCTTTAAAGCCTGCCTTTGATCAACATTTCCCAACAACAATGGGCTTTTTATTGTCCAGTATTGTACTGGTCGATCATGGATGGTCATCCTTGGCCGTCTGCACGTTTGGAGCAGCAGAGTTTATGGCTGCAGAGACCAGCGTGGGAATAACGTCCTCTGTTGCAGAGGTTTCTATCACGTCTGCAGGCTGGAGCTCTTTTTCTCTGCATGCCTGTTTTTCTGCAGCTGCATTCAACAGCTTCTTTTTCATGTTTTGAGTCGTTTGTTCAAGCGAACTCTCCACGTTGTATGATGAGCTGCAAGATCCTCCCCAGATGAAATGTGAGTGTAGAACTTTCTCATAGATGTCCTCGTATCATTGCTGAGGACAATCAGAGGACCAGAGTCTTGATAATCCATCTTCCCTCCGATTGAAGTTTTACCATCCAATGGACCAGCTGCTGTGCCTCATGGCCTAAAGGGCCAACACACCCGAACGAGCTAAAAACGCAAACATCGGCCTAAAATAACGGCCTTTGATCTATATTGCGGTACGGAGCATGTATGGTCACGATACATATTGGAATAAATTTGTAAGAGATAATGCCCTTTGAGGTGTCCGTTAGGGATGCACGATATAATCGTCCCCCTATCAGTATCGGCCTATTTCAGCCTTTAAACTGAATATCGGACATCGGCCACCCCACCGATAGTTAACCGATCAGCCCGCTGTTTCTTAAGTCTAAAACAACTCCAAAAATGACTTCTTCTTTAAAAAAATTCCTTCTTACAGACTTTAAAACTTCCAAACACGAGGGGTGGGAAAACATATCAATACACTGAAATGTCCCGATATTTTCAAATGCTGATATCATATTGACATTTAAAAACGCGGCATCAATCAATTTTACTAATGAAATCCTGTGATATTTCATCGTAATGTTATGAAATCTTGTGAGAATTCACGAAAATCTTGCGATATTTTCATATGCTGATATCTTATTGACATTTAAAAACACAGTATTGATCTATTTTACTAACAAAATCTCATGAGAATTCATGAAATACTACGAGAGTTTTTAACAGAATGATGAAATCTCGCAAGATTTTGTAAGTAAAATAGATCAATAACGTGTTTTTTAGATATAAATTTGATATCAGCATATGAAAATATTGTGTTATTTCAGTGTATCGCTATTTCTTTCCCACCCCTATTTTTCAGTGTCAGAAATGGATAACAAAACTGCTATTTGCAATGACTGCTTATTTTTGTCAGCTTTAATATCGGTTATCGGTCACATGAATTTTAAAATATTTGCATATTGGATATCTGCCAAAATTCCAATATTGTGCGTCCCTAGTGTGCGTTATCAGAAATGACTGGACCTCGCGGAGGTAATTGTCGGCAACCGGATTATTTTTTTCTGGGATTCTCGCTTCATTGTCATATAGAGCAAAGATTCTTTATGACCATGAGTGAAATTAAGATTTGCAGCCTTCTTGCTCTGCCCTTAGATCCTCCATCTTTTCCGCTCTTATGTTCAGATCCCTCCACATCACGGCTGTCTACTTCTTGCACGGTGTATTTTTCGCCTTGTGAGGCAGGTGAAGTGATTACTGATGTCTGAGCGCTCTGCACCTCCTGCTTGGATAATGCTCTTTAATTGAGTCTGAACTCTGCTAATGCTTCAGCAGGGAGAAATGCGCCCAGCAGACCCTTGAGATGTGCCAAGAACCTCTCAGAGAGTGATTATTCTACAAAAAGGGCTGTGTGGGTTGTCCACGTGAAACCTGCGACAAGCCATGTTTGAAATGGGATTGGTGGTGATTATCTCGTCTTTCCTGTTATAAAAATTTCTGACAGTGAAGGCTGCACTGATGGCTGCACAGCTGCTTTAATTTCCTCTTAAAATGAAAAAGTACCAAAATGACTGTGCCTTATTTACAACGTTTTTCATTAATACTAGATTAACAGTAATCAGAAACTGCATCATGTAAAGTGAAAGTTGTCTCACCGTTTTAGCCGATTCTTAAGTTCATTATCAGGTTTAATAGCCTGCTGTCTTGACTGACTTCCTGGATGTTTGATGTTCTTCGATTGTTTAAGATACAACACATGAAGGTATTTAACAAAGAAAGTACAGCCTTGTTTTAAGAAGGGAAAGAAGAGAAAACTAGGTACATGCATGATTCAGCGGCTTGTTGAACTTCATTTAGCTCATTATTTGAAGTCATTTTCTGTATTGCGTGATCAGGCTCTCACTTCGCTGTGGAGGATTTTTGAGTTGCTCTTCTTTGCAGTCCGGCTTTAGTTTGTTGAGGCAACTGTTTATTCACAGCTCTGCAGGATTTCAGTCAGATTGAGATCTGGGCTTTAACTGGATCATTCTTCTCTTTGTCAGACTTTGCTGTCGATCTGCTGCTGTGTTTGGGATTGTTTTTCTTATGTATGACCTCAAAGTAAGAACTGTGGTTCAAATCGGACGAACAGCGTCAAACTGTTCAGTTTTTACGACAAGGACAAAGTAGAAACCTCTCCTGGGACGTTTAGGCTTCAGTATTTTGGCCACAGGTTGCATCTTGTTGCTGTGAGCGAAGCTGTTCATGTCTCAACTTTATGCCTTTGAATTAGAGCGGTTCATATTCTGATGCACCTTCCTCTCATGTAAAAAATGTACTTCTGCATGAATACTGAACAGAAGAAGGAATTTTAATGACAAAATCGCAATCGATATCGGCTCAGGAAAGCTCACTGAATAAACAAACGGTAATGAACAGCTCACTGAAAACGTGAGAGCGGACTCGGGTTTTCAGTTTGTCCCTGCTCAAACACACCTGACTCTAATCAATGATTCATTGTCCTGAACATTATTGGCTGTTGGATCCATTTAATTGGAGTCGGGTGTGTTTGAGCAGGGACACATTAAAGCCCTGCAGGATTGCGGCACTCGTAGGACCGGATTGGGGAACCCTGCGAAACAAACTGGACATTAGTGGTGGGCGCGGCTTCGGCTCAGCGGCAGGGAGGAGGGACGAGGCTGCGGTTCAGGGAGCAGCAGGTGAGACAGATTGGCACAGCTGCTCTCCATCTAATTATGCTGTCTTTATCTGCAGTAGAGATCCCGATGGGAGATGCGGAGCTGAGAGCTCTCAGCTGGCCGCCTGCCTCAACTTTTCCTGGAACATTTTAATAAACTGTTCAGTATCTGTGCTGGTGGTGTGCAGGGTAAAACCCTGACGTAGCGGGGCTGCTGCATGGACTTTCTGACAAACAAACGAGGATTCGAATCAGGACGACTGGTGTGAACGCACCCTGAGATGTAGCTCCTGGGTTTTCAGCCGTTTCTCTGAGCACTAAATGATCTGATCTTGTTGGAACGTCCACTCCCTGGAAGAATCGGCAGCTGTCTTGAATATTTCCTGTCTGTAAATCATCTTTTTCACTGAAGGATGACGGACTCCAGTTGGTCTGGAAATGTTCTAATAAACCTTTCTTTAATTTTCTCCCTGATACGTTTAACCTTGGTTGCACGTTAAAGTCATTTGTTTAAAATGCATCCATTTGTTTCAAAGGTCATGAAGACTTATTAGCCGTTGATGAAAAATGAAGTTATTAAAGATGCAAACCATTTAAAACGCAGACTAAGACTTTTTCAGTGAAAGGAAATAACTCTGTGGCGTTTACCGTTTACTTTGTCAACACAGGACCACAGTTGGCCCTGGAGGGAAATTAATGTAAAGTTAGATATACCTGAATGATATGGATGTAAATATGATAAGTCATACTTTATGACTAATAAAGTATATTAGTTTTTTTTTAAGCTGTTCTTGCAGCCAGTGAGCTACAGTAATGAAACCACACATTTCTTTAACATTTTTCCTCTAAACAATCTCATGTGAACAGATCTGAGGTTTTGGATGTGGCGTCAGGTTCCCACCAAAATACAATGCTGCAGTTGTTCCTAATGTCTCCAAAGTTTTACTGAGAAGTCATCAGGTCAGCAACAGCAGACAGCAAATTTAAACCCATGTTTCTGTTATTCATCTACACTCACCAACCATTTCATTCGGTACATCTTCTCATTTTTTGTTATCACATATGGCTTACCAGCCAATAAATGCAACACTTGAATGCACTTCGTGTGTAGACATGATCAAAGTGACTTGATGGAAGTTGAAAGTGAACACCAGAATGAGGAAGAAAAGATTTAAGTGACTTTGACGTGGCATGGTTGTTGGGCTGAGTGTTTCAGAAACTGCTGATCTGCTGGGATTTTCACACACAGCCATCTCTAGGGTTTCCAGAGAATGGTCTGAAGAAGAGGAAATATCCAGTGAGCAGCAGCTGTCTGGACCAGACTGTGTTGTTGGTGTTGGAGGAGAATGGGTAGACGGGTTGGAGATGATAGAAAGGCAACAAGAATTAATATAAACAGAGGATGGATCCATGTTTTCATGTAGTTTTCACCTAATTCTGAGCCTTCATTTGCTGCCAAAATAGACTCATCCGACCAGACAACCCCTATAATCATGGTTCAGGCTGGTGGTGTAATGGAGTGGGGGGTAGCTGGGAAAAAAAAGCACTCTTTGCAAATAGCAGTTTTGCTGTTCGTTCCCGGCACTTTGAAAAATAGGGATGGGAAAAAATATCGATAAACTGAAATATGCCAATATCAAATCGGCATTTATAAATGCGGTACCGATCAACTTTACTTACAAAATCTTGCGAGATTTCATCTTTCTGTTACAAAATCTCATAATATTTTGTGAATTCTCGTGATTTCATAACAGATTTTGTTCGTAAAATAGATCAATAACCGTCATTTTTGAATGTCAATATATCAGCATATGAAAATATTGTGAAATTTTCGTGAATTCTCACGAGATTTCATAACACGATGAAATATTGCGACATTTCATTAGTAAAATAGATCGATTCCATGTTTTCAAATGTTAATATGATATCAGCATGTGAAAATATCGTGATATTTCAGTGTATTGATATTTTTCCCACCCCTAGCCTTTAGAAGTTTTAAAGTCTGTAAAAAAAGATTTTTTTTTTTTTTTACTTTAAAAACAGCTGATCGGTTAAATATCGGTGGGGTGGCCGATGTTCAATACTCAGGTTTAAGGCCAATATTAAGACCAATACCAATAGGGGGGGCATTTATATCGTGCGTCCCTAATATTGATGTCTTATTAAGAAGTCAGAGCTTGTGTCAAATCTTCCACTGTTTACCCACTTTAATAAAGCCTCTACAGTTCCAGACTGCATCATGGTATATTAACATTATTACGCATACAGTATGTGTTACTATTACTGCTGCATGTGGTATTTTACAGATAAAATGTTTTAAGTTTTGCCGTTTTGACTACTTTAATCATTATTTATTTTACTATTATTTTATTTTTTACATATTGAGCAACACAGACTTGGATAAAACGCAACCTGAATAACATTTACAAACAGCCCATGCTAGTTCTGTTTGTCCCTTCATCTTGCTAACGCTGCATGTATGTGGAACATCCACCAGCTCATCTCTTTCTATTTTCTTCACCTGTAGCTCCACTCACTTTTTGGATGTTGCTAGCGTTGACAAAAACTTGTGCTGCGGTGGTGCTGCTGATGAGCATTTTGCAGAATTTGGCAGCTTCATCCGCCAGTTATCACCCGGCCTGTGTGCAGCGCGACCTCTGGACCTAATCACGGCCATTTTAGACATTTGTTGTCTCGTGGATCCCCCACATTCACCGCTGTTCCACGTCAAAGGCTGGTGAGAGATGACGTACCGCGGAGATCGGAACAACGCTGCTGGAACTCAGCAAGACCCGTTCACCGGCCATCCTGGAGTACCAGGCGTTTCTCCAGAACGCACAGATGACCAGTCCTCCTGGACTCCACGTGAGCTTGTCAGATGATTGGGAAGTTTACGCTTCCTGCCTGTAGGCTCCGCCTCTCTCCTAACTGCCGCTGCGTTCACGTGCAGCACCGGTGTCTGACAGCTTAGTATTCTCCTGCTGACGCGGCAATGCCGCTTCAGTAAAGAAATTCTGACGTTGTCCATGTAAAATGATTTATTTCTTGAGATTGTGAAGTTGTGGCACTAACAATATAGCCGTGGCCGCCCGCTACAACTGAGTCAATGAAGGGGAAGCAGATGCAACAGCGTTAAGATGATGTCATCGTGCTGAAGGCCTTTTCACACCGGGACCGATGCGAATAAACAGCAGGAAATTGCAAATAATTCGGGGGAGAAATATCAACGCATTTGTCTATACACACCTGCTCCGACGTGAAATTACGAAGATGCAAAAACAAACTCGCACTTGTTATTCCAGAGTAACGTGAGCACATGCAGCAGTGACGGAGGGAGAGGCGGCTGCAGGGAAACTCCTGGATGCTGAAAACAGCTGATCTCACCGTGGAGATGCCAAATGGGGATTTTAAGTAGAACACATGTAGCTAATAACCTCAAATGGCTACAAAATGTAGGGAAAACACTGCTACTTCAGCTGTGAGACCCCCAACCCCCGTTTGCCAAACAAGAATGCCGCGACACGAAGGTGATAACACCTGAGCCATAATGATGCAGTAACAGCGACCAAGTGACACCTCTCTCTTTTTCCTTTCTCTTTTTGCTTGCGACCAGCTCTGTGACGGTCAGAGCGCCTTCTCTGATTGGTGGATTGTGTATCTGTCGGATGCGAATATTATGAAAATTGACCTCAGTTAAAAAAAATAAACGTCGCAAAATTGCAAGACGGAATTTTGTCACTGATGTGAACGCTCCCCTTGACTTGATATTAATTTGATTCAAGCTTTTGCCGTGCAAATCTTTCGGACGAAATATTCGGAGTAGGTCTGTAAAGGCCTTGAAAATGTGTGATCATGTGTAATCACGGTATTACGTTATCACAAACAATAAGATGTCGCCCACCCCTACGCCACAGTCACCAGATCTCAATAGAGCAGCTTTGGGATGTGGATGTGCAGCTGACAAATCTGCAGCAAGTGTGTGATGCTGTCAATATAGAACAAAATCTCTGAGGAATGTTTTTAACACCTTGTTGAATCTATGCCATGAAAAATGAAGACATTTCTGAAGGCCCCCTGAAATATAATGGAGGGGGAGACACATCCTCTCATGCAGGAGTCTCTGATGATAACTCGGCAGAGAGCTGATGCTGGTGTACATAACCACCATCTCTGGAGCCCTGCTCATTTATGTGTAATTGTTAGAACTGCTGTAAAATGTCTTTTCATTTCTCCCGTCCCTGCAGTTTTACAGCCAAAGAACCGTGCTTTTACACATTTATTCATCACCATTATTGTGTAGGGCGTTGTCATGGCAGCGTGAACCTAACAATAATTTTCCATCCTGATTAAAGGCCAGTCTCGTGCTAATGTGGTACCATAGTAGCTGAAGATGGAGTTGCTTAATGAGGTGTTCACCGCTCACACAGGGCATTGTTCCCCAAACATCAACTGCATTTATTGTGTTAATGTGACATTTAGTCAGCTTTAGCATAAAGCTGAGTGAGCTTCATCACCGAGCAGGGAAGATTTAATGATGTTTTTGCCCCATCTGGGTGTTTTTTGTCTGGTAAAAACGCTGTGACCCTTCCACTGGTTCAGCCAAGGCTCATCTGTTATGAGCTGAAAGCTTAGAAACGTGTAATGCCATGTTCCTATTTAAAATGTCAGCCACACTTTCAGGAGCTCAACCAAAAGACCTGATTCTGAGAATGACTTTAATCCTTCCAGACATGACTGATTGCTGACTGGGCCAGTAGAGCACACTTGGTCAATTTTCCCGTACATTTTAGATGAGAGAATAACATGCCCATTAGCAACATGTGGCGTGCGCATGGGTACAGCTGCCTCAACAAGCAAGTGAACACCTTTCAGGACCCATTACAGTTCGCATATCGTAATGGGCTTGGGGTTGAAGACGCCATCATCTTCTTGCTTCAGAGAGCCCACTCTCATCTGGACCAGTCAGGCAGCACTTTGAGGGTCATGTTCTTTGATTTTTCAAGTGCATTTAATACTATTCAGCCTGCTTTGCTATGTCAGAAGCTCCATAACTTCCAGGTGGATCCCTCCACAACCACCTGGTTTTACGACTACCTCACAAACAGACCACAGTTTGTGAGACTGAAAGGTTGTGTGTCTGAGATGGTGGTCAGCAGCACTGGAGCACCACAAGGGACTGTACTCTCACCCCTGATTCCTCTTTACACTGTACACCTCAGACTTCCAGTACAACTCTGAGTCCTGTCATCTGCAGAAATATTCTGATGACTCTGCAGTTGTGGGGTGTATTAGTGATGGACAAGAAGCCGAATACAGGGAACTTGTCAATCAGTTTGTGAAATGGTGCAGTAACAATCAGCTCATCTTAAATACCAGCAAGACAAAAGAGATGATTGTTGACTTCAGGAGGAGCAAGAATAAGCAGCATAGTCCTGTCTACATCCTGGAAGAGGAGGTGGAGGTGGTAGAGAACTACAAATACCTTGGAGTTCAGCTGGACAACAGACTTGATTGGAAATGCAACTGTGACTACATCTACAAGAAAGGTCTGAGCAGACTCTACTTCTTAAGGAAGCTAAAATCATTTAATGTCTGCAAAAAGATGTTGCATATCTTCTATAAGTCTGTGGTAGAAAGTGCAATTAGCTTTGCAGCCATCTGCTGGGGCAGCAGCATCAGAACCAGAGACTTGAAGAAACTAAACAAGCTGATCAAGAAAGCTGGTTCTGTGCTGGGGATAACTCTGGAGCCGCTGGAGCTGATCGTTCAAAAAAGAATGCTTCACAAGCTGATGAAGATGATGGAGGACACTTCCCATCCTCTCCACAACACGGTGAAGAATCAACAGAGTGTGTTCAGTGGGAGGCTGCGTCAAGTTCGCTGTAGGACGGAGAGATACAGGAATTCATTCCTGCCAGCAACCATCACCCTAAAGAACAAGACTAACTGACTTTTTGTTTATTTAAAAAAAAAAAAAAAAAAAAAAAATGAGCTTTTACAAAACTGAATCTTCCTCGGGTTCATGCCAGTCATAGAGAACCTTTCATTTCTTTTCAGTTCATTTTCAAACATACTTTCCTCCTGATTGGGCATTACCATCGATTTAGGAATTATAAACCTCCTAGACGGGATGTAAATGCCAGGGAAATTTCTACAGATGACCTAAAGAGTAAGTTTTAATGGTAAAATTAAATTCTTAGGCACTTTGTTACAAAAACATGTTTGGTCCTACTTCTTTACCTGGTTTTTACACCTTCTGCCTGGTGTACAATGTGCCTTTAAAAAATGAAAGGAAAATGGACAAGTAAACTTTGAACTTTTGTCTTGAAGGAAGCGTGTTTAACTAAAATGTACTGGTGCAGCTGCATTACAATATTCATTAGGGTGCAGTTTTAAACACGCATGACAATAAAAAATGCAAAATGTACACCGTGTAGAGCCCCATTTTTAATTGAACATTAAAAATGGAATTTATTAACATGGAATGTCACAGAGATGAGCTACGATTTCCAAAAATGTTTTTTTCTTTATAAAAAGGAAAAACTTTGCCTGGAAAAATGCTCCAAGGGGGGGTCAGTAGGCTGCAGAGCGCACCCATCCCGCACGTGCTCCCCCTTGCTCCACGAGGAAGCCCTGCAAGGCGGCTTTGCCAGCTTTCCTCCTGGTTATTTAGGCAGACCAACCTGCGTACCACACGTTTGCTCTTTGTTTGATCACTTTTCTTTGGTTGTTGTGCATCTACTGGTGAATTAAACTACAGCCCATAAACGTCTCGTCATCCAGGTGTCATGTAGTGTAAAGTGAGATTCTCTCAGCTGACGGCTTGCTGCCCCTGGTTTGGACGTAACGCTGATGTTTCAGAGTAAAACGTGATCCAGAGTCTGCACAGTGTTTTATTTTAAAAATTGGCCGGATCGGCTTTGCTTTCTATCGACTGACTTACTTCCATCCGCTCTGCTCTGGATGGACGCGGTTTCAAAGCAGCCGAATACAGGACAGAGACGTTTCCCCATGATTATTAGCCCGTGTGTCCGGTGATCTAACCCGGACACATGTTTCTTATGGTCTATGGTGTGGACCACCATCTGTAAATTAGTACCGTTCTGAATTATTTAGTATTTACAATTGGCATTTTCCTTTTTTTGTTTGTTTAAACTTGTGCCATGTTTTTGCCTTAAATATGTTTAAAGGCGTGAAAGCATTCAAGTTAGTAATTATAATGGCATTAACTGGCTAAATAATGTTTTATACACTGTGTTGGTGTTTAATTTGTGTAAAACTGATAAAAACGGAATTCTCAAAAATTAAAAACAGAAAGGGATTGAGGGGATTTGGGTGCATCAAAGTATCATGAAATAAACTCCTAAAATGTTTATTTTTTACGTTTTTTTTTTTTTTTTTTTTTTTTTTTTTTACACTAGTCTGAAAGAGAACATGTTGAAGGAGGGGAAAAAAAACAAAATCTCAAAATTGACCTGGTGATGAAAAAAACTGTTTTTGCCTGTAGTGCCTCCCCTTAAAGAAAAACCTAAACATCTAATGAATGACACCCACTCACCTTCACCCGAACAGGAAGGCCAACTACAGGTTGCTGTTACAGACATCGCTACTGTGAATCGGATGAAGTTCCATTTTATGGCGTCGTGTTGTAATCTGTTTAATAGCAGGACAGCCTTTGGGGTGAGTTTTTAAACTGGCTTTAGCACAAACACTGTTGTAGAACTTATCACTGAAAAGCAGCCACCCATGAAGTTTCCTCAGAGACCAGAAAGCATTTTTTATACCAGGCTTAGATCCTGTTCGCTTCTGATGTGAACTGGTCTTTAAAGAGATTACTTTTTATGGGGATTGAGTGGGTTTGTTTGTTTTTAAAGCACTTTTAAAGCCCTACAGGTTGGCTTCAACAGCATTAATTCAGGGCTGTCCTGCAGGTTTTTGATGTTTCCTTTAATAATCATTTAACAGCAAGCTGCTGAGGAGAGACATTTAAGTTGAGTCAGGTGTGTTGGAACGGGGAAACATTGAAAAACTGCAGGACTGTGATCCTCCAGGACCCGAGTTGGACACCCCATGGTTTAATTGATATAGCAGCATGTTGACGAACAATGACAGGTTGATGAACCTTTAAAGGTTGCTCGTAGGTCCAAGTGTCCGCAAAACAGAACATAGTGAGAAATTTGATCTTAGATGCTCACCAGCAATAAAACACATCATTTGAAAGTTGCACTTTTGCACAACTAATGCCTCGTTCAACATCTTTTCTACTTTGGACAAGGAAAGAAATTGACTCATAGGAGGAATCTTTGTAGCTGCAATGTCTTTCAAATGCCATCGTCCTTAGACTGCCTCTGCTAAAGGGCAGTCTGTGACATTCTTAAACACTGAGGGTCTTCATGGGCACGGGGATAGAACCAGACTTAATTGGCTGGAGCAAAGTGTACATCTGAGTCAGGTAGACGGCCTCACATTTAAATGTCACTTGCGGTTACATGGCGGTATGTCAGTTTACCTGGAGCAACGTGCGCCAAGTTGCTCGACAAAGAATAACAGCAGTGCACCGACAGGGTGACCTTTCTTTCAAACAACTATTCCCTTGTTGGCTGTGATAACTGGGACGAAATGATTTTATTTGTTCATTTATTTCTCCCTCAATTATTTTCAATAACATCATAATGCAGCGTGGGCTGTCACATATTATTATTCATTATCTGTCGAAGGACTGTCACCTTCTTCAAAAGGTCTACCTGGTACAAATTATCATTGAGGTGCATTTCAGCAACCATCTTTTAGTCTGGTTTTAAATAGCAGTGTGATTTGTGGTAGATTTACACAGTAGATCAAATGTTAAATCACAATAGCAACATTCACAACATCAATATTGGAATATTTTGGCTTTTAATGAGACAAAATGGGTAGTTTGGGGAGATCAGTTTTATATACTAAAGCATTTGTTGAATATTGCAGGCCATACCATCAGCACTTCATTGTGTTAAATCTTCTTCATGTTATCTTCCGGATATTGTGCTGTCCTAATTTGCAGAGTCTTTGGAAGTGACAAGATGATGCAACAGTTATAAGGATGCTTTTCTGCACTTTCCATTATTGTCCCATCTTTGGTGTCAAATTCAGACGGCCTTCATACATTAGCAGTCTCAGCAGTCTCTCATTTGAACTCAGCTTACAGAGCGTTAACATCGCGGTTTATAGCAGGAAAAAAATGACGTACAATGGATCAGATTCAGATATTATTTCAGCACAAGGTCCACAATCTGCTTCACTGTTTGAAAATGCTTTCAAACATCAGGCAGTTGTCTTGAGGCGCATTCGCACTGTAGGAACCTGACGTTGACCTGATGATTTTATGTTTAACTAGAAAAGCCCTCTCAGAGCGCAGATGCCAAGCAGCTCTCGCAATGATAAAGAATCCCTCAACAAATTCCTGGATCCAGAAAGTGATCCGGATCCCCACCAAAATTTAATGGGTTGGTCATTGGGCTGAGGCACATGGCTGGTGAAAATTTCAGGACAATTTGTCCAGTACTTTTTCCATAAAGTCGCTGACAGACAGGCAGACAAATAAACACTACCGAAAACATTACCTCCTTGGCAGAGGTAACAATAAACTTCTTGGCAGTGTGGGATTATGCATGCAGCAGCATCTGTGTATTGAAATTAAGGCTGGGCATTAAACCAAATATTTATAGAAATTTACAGCGATAACCAACGTCATTTTGCCCATGTCTGTATGTTATGTGTTTTGATAAAATAAAGTCGTTTTTGGCCGCTTTGGCTGTTTATAGGTTGGCTTCGGTCCTGTCCCTTTAAGATGCTGAGCTACATGTACTGTCTGAAGTCATGTGGCTCCATCCCATCCAGTCTGTAACGAGTTATTGCCCATTTATTGTTACCAAGGTGAGCTAGTCAATATATGGTGATACTGATTTTAGGCCATATCACCCAGCCCTAACTGAAATGCCTAATGTGTGCATTTCCGTACTTTTTCAACACCTCGATCAGCTGGCAAATGTGTTACATTGTTGGGAAGAAGAGTCTCAACCTCCTATTAAATAGTAGTCGCTAATGACATTTAACAAGTCCTTTTTACTGTTTATTTGTCTTCATTTAAATATTCACTCAGAAGCATTAGAGGAGAATTCACTCTGATAAAAGAGCATAATTAAGGCATGCTTAGTATGTTATTCGGCACCCTCTGCCTCTACAGCATTAAGTCATTGCTCTGACTTTAATATAAATCATGTCGGCTTCCTTGAAAGTCTAAATAAATGGTACATTTAAATACTAAAGTTGGCAAATCAAAACAGCCTGTTATTTATTCAGTTAAGTGTGATTGTGCCTCACTTAATTAAAGGCCAATAAGTTTAGGTGGCAAGAGTGAAACATCAATGAACGATATTTCTACGGAGTCAAATAAGGATTTTGACTCGGGTGGTGATGCAACGTGTTAAGTTGTTGAGGTTCGCAAAGACACAACTCATTAAGCCTGGAATCATAGAAAGTCTTGCACAGTCATCAGTCACTGCGATCCCAGCTTTTTGTCTGCCTTCAAGTATTGATCTCTTCCATTCTTGGTGAGGCATAGTCCTCAAGAGTTACTGGGGGGTGAAGTTTCTGCATGACTGCAGAATCCTCATGCTTACTAAGCACTTTTTTCTGTATTATGATAGGTGTAGTACTGAACATAAGCATATTTTTGTTTGGTGACCAACCTAAGGCTTTTTGATCAGCCATTAATAAAAATGTGATTTACAGCCATATAGATGATGTCCTAGGTCCCCATGCCAGTGGAGCCTTTTGTTCAGTGTCACACCCTGCTGTGACTTGTATGGAAGTTCAGGCTGAAAGATGTGAGAGCTTTTATTGCTCTGTGGCAACAGAATTAAACCTGTAATTACAATTTCAATGTGAAGAATGAAGTAGTCCCAGCAGAGTTTTCACACATATAAAATGGCTTACAATGTGTTAGATTTCATATGGCTGATAATGGCTTTTTCTTTTGATTTAAAAGCTTCATTAAGTTTTCTAATAAAGTCCCAAGTTTGCGTTTACCCCTGTGCATTAGCACAGATGTGAATGCTACAGTGGTAAAAATGCTGAGCAGATAAATGAGTTTAACTGCTATCACTCCACGAAGATGAGGCACGGCAGTCAATGTATGTATGTGTTTTTCCCATACAGTTTTGTTAAGATAATTGAATAATAATAAAAAAAAAAGGTTTTAAACGATCAATGTTGCCTTTAAAACTTCTGGTCTTTTTTTTTTGGTTCACATTGTTCCATTCTTTTTTTTCCTTCTAAAATATGTTGTTAGAAACACATTAAATATTTGGCTTTTTAAAAAAAAACTAAAAGCTCTTCATATTCTGAGCCACGCCCACCCCCCATTACTAAATATATTTTGAATTAATGATAAATTAATATGTCTATTCTCAACAGATACTCTTTCAATAATGTCACAGTTTTATCACACAGCAGTTAAGATAATTATTAGATGCCTGACATCGTTGTAGTGTCCATATAGCAAGTTTTTATAGCTTTCCCAGATAGTGTAAGTACCCAAACACCTTCCTAAAAACCCAAAGCTGTGCTGTCACAACATTTTCTACTGTAACTAAAACATTTAAAACCACCAACCAGTACTCCACTTTTTTCTTTATTAAATTGAAAAAGCTATGAGCCATCCAGCCTTTTATATCATGGAGACATTGAAGCAGTTAATCTGATGGAGAAAGTTTTTTTTCTTTCTTTTTTTCAGAGATATAAATTTGACTGTCATCTGCATAACTGTTAACTCATTGACTGCAAGCCATTGTTAAAGCGGAGGGCCCCATACTGCTAGCATTTCAGAGCATTTTAGGTCATCTTTCAGGACCCAAAGAATGTTGAGTTCTAGGACTATAGAAACATGGGAACTAGCAGAAGAAGGGGCAAACTTTTACTTGATCAGAAAAAGTTTCTAGCTTTCTGTTCATCTGTAATCTGCAGTAGAACAGCAGTTGTAGCAAAAATGCCTGCGTTTGACCAAAAAACCTGAACAATCTAGCTTTTTGTGCGGTGACATTGATGCCAATATGTTTTACTCTAAGGGCTAAAATATACTTGCTGCTAGCGATGTGTCCATGCAATCCCAATGTACCTACGGCGCGCAGGTGGTGCATTGCATTGATGCGGGGTAACGCATGGCGCCTCAGACAGAGCGCGCGTCTGAAAACACGTCAGGCAGCTGAAACTTCAGATATCGGTTTAAAACTCTACCGAGAAGCTTAAGATGGAAGCACTCACACTCCTCTCCACCTGCCGCTGAGCCGAGAACGAGCATGCCGCGGGAACGCGCACAGCTGATAGCACCGTTAATCACGTTTAACTATATCCGCACTTTATCTTAGATCTCAACTTTTTATCAGGGCTTATACAATCCTTTACGTTTTTCTGTCCTCTCTGGTTTTTTTGTTGGTTTTTTTTTTATCAGTTTGGAAACGTGACATGATCTAACAGAGTGCAAGTTGCAAGTTTCAGATCAAATTTAAACAAATTTAAATGTGAGACAAAGACAACAGAAGTAAATAAAAAAATGCAGTTTTTAAATGAAGATTTTTATTAGTAAAGGGGGAAAAAAATCCAAACTTAAATGACCCTGTGTGAAAAAGTGATTTCCCCCTAATCCAATTGATTGGTTGGGCCACCCTTAGCAGCAACAACTGCTATCAAGCTTTTGCGATAACTGGCAATGAGTCTTCTACAGCGCTGTGGAGGAATTTTGTTTCACTCATCTTTGCAGCATTGTTGTAATTCAGCCGCATTGGAGGGTTTTCCAACATGAACCGCCTTTTTAAGGTCATGTCACAGCATCTCAATGGGATTCAGGTCAGGACTTTGACTAGGCCACTCCAAAGTCAAAACTCTGTTTTTATTAAGCCATTCAGAGGTTGACTTGCGTTTTGGATCATTGTCCTGCTGCAGAACCCAAGTGTGCGTCAGCTTGAGGTCACCAACAGATGGCCGGACATTCTCCTTCAGGCTTTTTTGGTAGACAGCAGAATTCATGGTTCCATTCACCACAGCAAGTCTTCCAGGTCCTGAAGCAGCAAAACAACCCCAGACCATCACACTACCACCAACATATTTTACTGTTGGTTAGGGATGTAAGGATATCCCGTCTCACGATACGATATCACGATATGAACCTCATGATTCGCATAGAGCGGACTGAAAACTATTTTTTTTGTCTCAAGAGATACGCTGATTAATACTGTGACAAGACCATAACAATTTCGTGGCAGTTTCCCTACCACGATATCGTTACATCCCTACTGTTGGTATGATGTTCCTTTTCTGAAATGCCGTGTTAATTTTACGCCAGATGTAATGGGACCTACACCTCCCAAAAAGTTCAACTTTTGTCTCGTCAGTCCACAGAGTATTTTTCCAAAAGTCTTCATCAAAAGGGATCATCAAGATGCTTTCTGGCTAAACTGAGACGAGCCTTTATGTTCTTGTTGCTCAGCAGTGGTTTTGGTCTTGGAACTCTGCCATGCAGGCCATTTTTGCCCCCAGTCTCTTTCTGATGGTGGAGTCATGAACACTGACCTTAATTGAGGCAAGTGAGGCCTGCAGTTCTTTGGATGTTGTTCTGGGGTCTTTTGTGACCTCTTGGATGAGTCGTCGCTGTGCTCTTAGGGTCATTTTGGTCGGCCGGCCACTCCTGGGAAGGTTCTCCACTGTTCCATATTTTCACCATTTGTGGATAATGGCTCTCACTGTGGTTCGCTGGAGTCCCAAAGCTTTAGAAATGGCTTTGTAACCTTTTCCAGACTGATAGATCTCAATTACTTTGGTTCTCATTTTTTCCAGAGCTTTTTTGGATCGCAGCATGATGTCTAGCTTTTGAGGATCTTTTTGGTCTGCTTCACTTTGTCAGGCAGGTCCTTTTTAAGTGATTTCTTGATTGAGAACAGGTGTGGCAGTCATCAGGCCTGGGTGTGGCTAGAGAAATTGATCTCAGCTTTCCAAAGATGTGATAAACCACAGTTTATTTATGTTTTAACAGGGGGGCAATCACTTTTTTTACACAAGGCCTTGGAAGTTTGGATTTTTTCTTCCCTTACTAAAAGAAATCTTAATTTAAAAACTGCATTTTCTGTTATTCTTTGTCTCACAGTTAAATTTGTTTGATCTGAAACATTTAAGTGTGCCAAACATGCAAAAAAGTAAGAAATCAGGAAGGGGGCAAACACTTTTTCACACAGCTGTATGTCCGGTGGCATGCAAGAACTTAATGAAACGATAAAAAGCTAAATAAACTAATCCTGCAAAAACAACAACAAAAACAACACTGATAATCACATCTAATCTCCAGCAAAGGTTAAATCTTAGGAGTGTGAGCTGCTGTCCATGGTGCTGAAGTCTGAGTTACAAAGTTTATATAGCAGCTAAATAAAAGGCACCAGACCCAAGCAAGATTCAAACAAATTAAAAATGATGGCAACGCAACCAGCACCCAGTCCACCCTCTACATCTACGCTATGACGCACAGTGAATATTCCCTCTGCTCCATTTCCTGGCAGCTTGACAGAAATCTTTTTTCACAGTGACAAGCTGTCAACTTCTGTTCCCAGTTCAAAGAAATTAGCATTTATTTCATCACGACTAATTTGCTGAGGAATGCTTCAGATCTTTGCCGAGTCAAGAACGTGCATGATTCATCTAAAAACTCTGTGGAATCCAAAGTCTCCTCGAGGCAATTTCTTTCTTCCCAGTCTTATGTAACTGGCCTCGACCAACCCTAGCTGCAGTGTGGCACGTCTTTTCTGAGGCAATGGCGGAAAGTAGTCAGTGTCTTCCTGTTTGCAGATCCTGTAAAGAAGTCTGACCCTAAAAAGAATTGTTATCCGTCCGACTGGAGTATTTCAGCTTTTGTTCATGTTGGAGGAGCAGAGGTAGAAGGAAGATGCAGTGTCTGTTCCTACTATGTATTCTCATTCAAACCTCTCGTAGCTTTTAAACGAACAACTTTTAATAGTCAAGTCAAGTCAAGTCAAATTTATTTATAGAGCACATTTAAAAACAACCTCAGTTGACCAAAGTGCTGTACAGAATAAAAGAATAAATCAGAAATAAAAACAGAATAAAAAACACAATCACATAAAGAGATAAAACCAAAAATACCAAAAAAAAAATCTAAAAATATAAATATAGATAGAGATAGATGTGACACTCTTAAACTGGTTAGAAAGCCAGCGAAAACAAATGAGTTTTCAGCAGTGATTTGAAATGATCAATGGATTGTGCAGATCTGATGGTTAGTGGTTATTAACAGGCTGTTAAATGTTTACTGCAGTTGAGTTCTCAGCACTTTCTCTTCATAATTAATCTTTATTTTCTGGTACCATTTACTGCAAAGTGTCTTTCCTTCACATCAACTTTTTAAAAAAATGCATTAGTTTCTTAATTAATTAATGGCCTTCAAAGCCAAGTCCCTTTATGCCCTTTGTGGATGACATGTTTTTTTTTTTTTTTTTTTTTACAAAGTAAACTCGATTCAGCAATTACATGTCCTGCCCTGTTGCCAGCTGTGGCTACCTGAAGATTTTGGAAGTGTCTGTGTGGTCTCTTCCCTTTATCAAAATCCTGCCGCCATTAGAAGTATAACTATGTCGCTATCTCATTTTAATTTAGATTTTTGGGGCCATCATTCAGTTCATTGGTAATTGCTCAAACAGATTGTGGACTCAGTAAAAACTACATCTTCTGTTCAAGCCCACTGCAAGAAATGCAGGCACAAGTTTGAAATCAGAATGAAAAGTTGGTATGTGGAGCTGAGATAAATTATGGCCCTATTTATTTATTTATCTCTTTGCCATTACTGTAATGTTATATTAAAGCGCTAATCTACAAGTAGTTTTTAAACCCCTGTGCACAATTTGTAACTGTGGGAATGGATGAGGGCGCAAGATCTTTACCTGAACCCAACAGCTTGGGTCTGGTTCGGGCTTATGTTTTGGGCGCACTGGCAACAACAGCGAAGTCTGAGGTGTGGAAAAGTTTTGAATGTGTGCATAATGAGTAATGAGCCAGAACTCAAGATCCTAACATCTCCTGATGAAGCTAATTAGGAGAAAACCACCTGATCCTCATCATTTTTGATGTGTCTAATAGTGCTCCAGCCTTTATACATCACATTTTCATGATTCATTGCCCACAAATGGGGTTAAACCACTGCTGTATGGAAAATCACAATTTCACACTCTTTCAGCAAGAAAATGCGATCTCGTAAAGGAAGCGCCTGCTTCACAGGGGAGACCCCAAGTTGCATCCAAACCCGCTTCCTTTGTCATTGTGGACATGAGCTATGCCCTACAGTTAGAATTTTTAAGATCAGACATCCAGAAGTGAAGTTATCAGTGTTGCTTTTTCAGTCGAGCGCTGTGTTTTCATTGGGCTTTGGCCAAGAGGGGTCAGTTTTGGGCTTAATCTCAATCATTTTAGCTGGGCTCAGGCTGATTTCTGTCAAGCTCACACCCGTTCAAGCCTTACTTTTCAGGCCCGATTAAAGCTCTAGAATGGTTTATAAAAGAAAGAGATGTTTCACATCTGTGCATGAAGTTTATATCCATGTGCTAGTTTGGAAATCTGTGAGTATACTTATTCATTTTCCTTCCAGTTTACTAAAATTAAGCTTTTCATTGTGCCAATTCTCAACAGTCATCTTAAGATACTTTTGTAGACACAATTCTATTCAGTCCAATTCATTGTACCCAGTTATTATCCAATTCAAACATTTATGTCATCCACATTAGTCAAGTTTATAATAATGATGCTCATTCATGGAAAATATAGTTTAGGTAAGGAAATCCATAGATTTGCAACAAATCTTCTAATTGATTCAGCCTCCTGTCCCAATCATACAGGGGATGACAGTGAAGAGGATTTTTTTTTAGGCAGGAAAGACCTCCATCACAACCAGACTGAGGGTCAACATCTGCCATGACTGGTTGGGGGTGAAGAGGACAGGATGCCCTACAGTTGGAATTTTTAAGGTTCAACAGTCACGCCAACTCTAAACCAGATACCTGCTGAGGAAAAAAATAAACGCAAGTTAATGATGGTAATAATAGGAAAGCTCCACTTCCTCCTCTCAAGCCCCTTACTTCTGACCTTAATTATCCCAGACTAATGCCAAACTTTAAAAGCAAATCTTGACCCTTTAAAATAAAAAAATTAAAAAAAGGTCATTTTGTGCCTGATGGACTATGGACCGCAGTTTGGTCCCCCATTTACAGGTACAAGGTTCCCACATCTGGAAAACCTGGAAAATGATTGAACATTTTTCCAGTCATGGAAAGACATGGATAATAAGAAAAAGAGTAAAATGTCCTGGAAAAGCTTGAGTTGTCCTGGAAAATGATTTTTCCTCCTTTGGCTTCATCTCTGCTTCATCTCTGCTTCGTCTCTGCTTCCTCACTACTTTGTCACCGCTTCGTCCAGGCTTGCCACTGCTTTGTCACCGCTTCGTCTCGGCTGGCCACTGCTTTCATCTCTGCGTCGTCTCTGCGTTGTCACTGCTTCGTCTGGGCCCATCACTGTATTGTCTCTGCTTCATCTCTGCTTTATCTCTGCCTAGTCACTGCTTCATCTCTGCTTTGTCTCTGCTTCGTCACTGCTTCACCTCTGCTTTGTCTGGGCCCATCACTGTATTGTCTCTGCTTCATCTCTGCTTTATCTCTGCCTCGTCACTGCTTCGTCTCTGCTTCGTCTCTACTTCGTCACTGCTTTGTTTCGGTTTCATCACGGCTTCGTCGCTGCTTCATTGCTACTTCATTTCGGTAAAAAATCTAAGCTACAATTATAGAACATTTTTCCAAAAGCTTGGGGTGGAATTTATTAGTCCATGTTGTAATAACTTGACTCGTATTGTAGCAGCTGGAAAAGTCCTGTATTGTCCTGGAAAATAGCTTTAAGAAAAGAGTGGGAACCCTGGGGTAGTCTCCCTAGCAACACATACAAGCTTGTGCTGCTATCCTTTTAAAGATATTGCATTGACTTTAATTCTTGGTGTATGGCCTCATATCTTGAGCCCTACATCTAAGTTAAACTTAACCTAAATTCAAATATTTATCTAGCCCTAAAGGAGCCCAGAAATGCTGTTTTGCCTGATTCAGACGGAACAGCATTCCTCCATAGAGACTACTGATCATGGCAAGGTCAGTGAATACACCAGGAAAGATCCTAACAACGCAGCAAAAACAAGACAAACACACACAAGTTTGTCAGGGAAACTTCCTGTCCCCTCTTCCTGTCACTATTCCTTCACATCATAACACTTTAAATTGTTTAACTTGCTCTGTTGAGAGGATGCTCAGTGCAGTGGAAAATAAAGTAGAGGAGTCAAGTGAAGATGTTGCATGCCATGACATGCCATTAGTATTTCTATCTCAAAGTGCTGACTTTCATTTTACAGAGCTTACATACTAAATGAGTCCATGTCAAGCTGCAGCTTCCTCAACATTTCATGTGATGTAGGAGGTGCTCAGGAAGTCAGCATCAGCATTCATAAAAAACATGGCTGAAGCATATTTGCTTTGTTTTTTTGTTAAATGATAAATAATTAGGTAAGTTCTGAGTCTTAGAAACTAAGAATTGCAATTTTTAGTTAGTTTATTTGTTTGATTAATTTTCCATTAGTTGTTTCCCTGAAAAACCCTCGGCAGTCAAAGGTGTGTTCATCGTCCTGAAATGATTTGAGAAAAGGGATTCAAATTGCACTTGTGAGCATCCACCAGACAGTTTTAATGCATTACTCATCAGATTTGTTCTTGCATGCTCATAATGTACAAACTCAATAACACCCAAAGTTAATGAAAAAGGAACTAAGCACCAAATTTGAAGTTGTGTTCCATTAAAGCAAATTCACCAAAATGAAATGTTTTTTTATTAGCAGAGAAGTTTAGCAAATGTCCTTGACTATAAATGTTAAAGATAATCTAACCTCAGCCGAGTGGGGCCCAGTGCAATGTGCATATCAACCACTTGGTTTGGAGCAATAAACCACCTCTGGTTCTGTTTTCACTGAGGGCTGATTTATGCTCAACGTTGGATAGAGAATGTGCAGCTTATGTCACAAATAGGCCTGTAACGATACCCATATCAAAATCAAAATTGCGACACTCAGAGCCGCGATCCTGTCTCGGAGTGGGAGAAGACAGAATTGCGACCCCCTCCAAGCCCATTTCAGACATTCTAAAACTCCTGAGATCACAGAAAACAATTTGACTTTTTTCCATCAGGCTACAGACTACCATAGCATTCAGTTGCTAACCAGACAACATATCTGCCTTAAGGTTGTTTTAGCTGTTTTCACTTTGCTGTGACTTGTGATGGTAAATCAGCGGCGGTCCTGCCCTGACCAGCCCCAGCTTGGAGTGTTGTCACGGCCTGTGCCTCATGCAGGTTGCCCCATCTTTCGAGTGCAGAGAGGAGGACCGGCATTGGTATATGAGGGACTCCTCTTGGATGCTGCGTGTGTGAAGAGAGAAACCAATAAAAACATAATTAATTGATCCTCGGTCTCTTCATTAGCTTAATAAGACCTGATATAACGGTGGATCCCTGTGAAGTGGTGAAAGCATCCAGACCTCCTTCCCTTTGGCTGAACTTTGAACAGCTGATTTTCGGCATGTTTGAGTTTCCAGTGATGCAGCTGGAAATCAGCAGTTCCAGTCAACGGGAAAGTGAGGTCTGAATGCTTTCCTCACTCTCTGGGACGGCGTTGGTAGCTCATAATTACGTCGGGTTAACGTCTGCTCATGCTCAGCCATCATAACGCCATCATCTCTCCGACATCTTCACGTTTAAATGCTCCACAGCAGGGACCAGAGCAGCCTCTCACCTGACTCTGTGGACATGATGCTGTTCCTGAAGAAGAACTTTAGTTTTAAACCAACCAAACAGGTGTGATGTAGAAAGCTGTCAAGGGTTTGTTATTTAACTTCATTTTTGATCAACAGCACAGTTCAATTATTTTATTTTACACAAGCATTATTTTCTTAGAGAAAGGAGAAATGTTATATCTTTGGTTATTTATTCATTCATTTAGATTTTTGTTTGGGTTCAGCCATGTTCAGGTTATTTGTTACATTACGTTAAATGTTATTATAAATGTTATTTAAATGAAATACTTCTCAAATTTAAAAAATTGTTATGTGTATCGAATCGTGGGTCAAAAATCGTGATTTGAATCTAATCGTGAGTTGGTGTATCATTACATCCCTAGTCACAGAGGCTTTGTCCTCCATGTTTGGGGGGTAAAGCTTTTGTACAAGCTGTACAAAAGCTTGTAAAGCTGTTTTAGCGTGCTTTGCTAAAACAGGTTTAAAAACATGCTAAAGAGAGGCAACCTTACCACACGAGAGATGCAAAGTCATCGCAATGCCAAAATAATGTTAGGAAAGCTACGGTCAGCTAAAATCCCATCACCCTGCAAAGGTTTCTGCACAGGCCCACTGCTGTTTATCACGTACACTGCAACAAGCCGGGGAACAAAAATTATCTGTCGACTGAAACAGATAATTCCCTTTTTGTGAGCTGCTGGTTTTGTGTACTGCTGGAGCACACAACAGTCAGACTTTCTGAATTAGACGAAGATGAAAAAGACGATAGACACTACTGGTGTAAACAATACACCAGGGTGACTCAGTTTGGTCCTACTAAGTCCAGCAGGTTTTCCATCTCTGTTTGCCATACCTGCATCAAATTAAATAGATCCAATAGCCAATCAAGCTCTGCACAATGACTCATTGACTTGTGTTGGAGCAGGGAGACATGAAAAACCGTCTGGATTGCAGCCCTGGTAGGACCGAATTTAGAGACCCTGGAGTACGCCAACTCACCAACAGGTCTGGTCAGTGCTGCAGTTCTGTGTGTTGGTGTTGCATGTGCACATTCTCTGTACACATACGGACGAGGCCTTCTGTCCGTTCTCTGCATTCATTTTGTGCGTATTTCAGTCAGTTTTCAGAAAACTAGCAGCTGCTTACATAGATGTAGCAAATAAAGCAGATGCACCAGAAACTGCAAGGAGAGTGTTGCACCGTGTAGCTCATGCGTGAGCAGTGATGTACCTCTGCTGTCTGCGGTGTTGCTTCTTTGCATGTCTCTTTGTAAGAATGTGCTTTATTATCTCCTGGATGTGGATGTATTGCCTAACAACCATGCCAGCCTAAAGGATGCATGTGAAGTATGTCGGCGGTGACATTTGACAACAGACATACTTAAGAATTTAAAGAGAGCATGAATGAGCCCCTAGTGCTAGAACTACATGTGGCCAACATTCAGTAATACAACAGCGGTGATAATGAGGATAAAAGTATTTGATAATAAGAAATGATTTCCAGACGTTGGATTAGTTGATGCATTCTAAACCATGTAAAAGTTGATCGGACATGCTATATACACATTACTGTCACATTCAGATCTGAACAAGGCATCTAATGAGCTGATGATGTGCAGACTCCACTCACTGAGCCACTGCTGGTGTGGTAATGGTGCAGTTTACATCAATCAACGGATGTAGTGACAGAATCTCACACCATCTACATCCAAACCTTGGCCAAATGGATTTTAACCCATTAACACCATACTTATAAGGTCATTGCAGTTCTGATGACGAGGGTACTTCAAATCTTGATTAGTTAATTACTTTAAGAAATGATTTGATGATTTTATTCAAGAACCTCTGTAATGTTGTATAGCAGTCATCTTTGATTTTTATGTCAGGATCTGAACTGTGCTGGTACTTCTGCAAGAAACTACTCTATTATGTAGAAATGCATCTGAATTAATGCCACAGGTGTCCCCAGTTTTCATCTTACATGGTAGTTAATGATAGAAAAGCCTTTGTTTGAGTTGCATTTGATCTCTATCAGACTTCGTCCCAGAAAGCTACAGGATATTTATTACAAAGTGAGATGAAGAACAGGAGTTTAATCAAAGCTTGGTGTAACAGTCACTGATTTTCTTGAAGTTGGTTGAGCTGAGTAAAACTCCTCCCTCTGGGCAGCAGCGTCTCACCGCTCCCACTGTGCCAGCTCCTCTTAATTACTGGCTTTCACTGGGAAGTAACGGACTCTCTGCTGCTTATGCAGTAGATGAATCTTTGAGTGTCTGAGTTACACCTCCGGCCAAATTTACAGCATGAATTTGAATGCCACAGCCCCGAGCTTCGATGTTTTTTTTGGTTGCTGTGCTCAGCAGCCGGGGCTACATCTTCTGTCATGTATTGATGTGTCAGTTCATGTTGGCTCCACTTTTAAGCTGAGAAACTAAAACATTATGACTGCTCCCAGATGCAGGGAATCATGCTGATTATCTTGTGACAGCAGCGCATGTCAGGTTTGTGTTATGTAATAATGAAAGTAAACAGTTTATTGTTGTTGTTGACATGCCGGTGGCTTAGGGAATATCCAAGAGTAAAGACATGAGGGGTTTAGACAAGGGATCGTTATCTGAGTCTGAGAATTTATGAAATGAAAAGGATTATCCGCATCTGCTAACTGCGCTCCAAAGAGGAACGGCATTTACGTTTATGGCCCCCTCTACATCTCCAAGCCGGGTAATGATCACGGGAAATCATGGGAATGCTACAAAGCCTTATAATAATTTTACAACTGAATCTTTGAACTAAAAATAGTTTATTTTCATTGAAATTGGCCTTGTACTTGAAGTGATGAGATGAAAAGCCTGCCTCTGGACGAGCTTTGTGGCGCTCCCTGCTGCGCTTTGAAAAGTTTTTTTTTTTTTTTTTTTTTTTTTTTTTTTTTTTTTTTTTTTTTTTTTTTTTTTTTTTTTTCCTCCAGCATTAAGCAAGCAGATGAAACTGATTGCTTTATTCTGTTGAACGTCTTTATCAACGAGCTTTATAACATAAGCTCCCTTATATCATGTTATTCATTTTATTTCTTTATTTAACATTTGTCTATTACACCATTCCATTTCATACTGCTGGCCTACAAGGAGAAATGAAAGTGAATAGAGGTAATGATAGAAAGTGAAACAGAGAGAGAGGAGAAGGAAGAGGAAGAGAGAGAAGAGAAAAACATGAATCCACTTACACAGTTCACTGGTACATCTGTACCGCGATCCCTAAACAACCAAGGTCTCTGTTGGAAAACAAAACAAGCAATCCCCTACAGGAGTACCTGCAGGTGGCTTAAATATCCTCAGATCATACAAACACACGCAGAACTACGCAGAGAAGAGGTACAACCTAGTCAGCGCAATGGGAAGTAGAGAAGAGGTACAACCTAGTCATCGCAATGGGAAGTAAAGAAGAGGTACGACCTAGTCATCGCAATGGGAAGCAGTGTCACAGTGTCAACATGCATAATAAAGGGTGCTCCGTGGTGATACAGTCATGCAGATGCAGCCTCGTCTCTGCAAGGAGGAGGAAGCCCGCAAGGCTCGCGACCCAGGCCCCCAGCAGCCACCCAGAGGCCCAGATCCCAGCTACCCCCCCCCAAAGAGCGGACATGCATCCCCCGAAGGGCGGCAAAAAGCGGCCCCAGCCGGAGCCCCCCGCAGTCTGGAGGCCCAGGCCCCAGCGGACCAAGACGCTTTGAAAAGTTTAATGCTCAGCTCTTTGTTTGGCCTTTGATTACGTTATAGACAAAAGATGCTGTTGGAAGTTAGCTTCACTGTTCATAGAAGACGTTTGATAGTTGGGTTGTGAGAGCCATTATAGTACAATAAACTGTGATTTGGATTCTAAAAGCGACTAGTCACAGGCAGACGATATTTCATCAGCCATGTTCTTGAGTAGTGCCTCAAAGGCATTTTTCCTGACAATAACTGCTCAGATGTGTGTACTGCACCTGGAGGTGTCTTTTGTCCTGAAATTCTTATTTCATCCTCAACTTCAGCTTTTGCTATTGATTCCTGTGAAATTATTTGAATTCGATCCTGTAAACCTCAACAAAAAATAGTAAGAAAAATTTTTCAACCATAGTGTGAGCTGTTCTACTCCATAAGTTTCAACCATCTCAGTGGCCTCCCTCGTGGTGCCTTCAGACCAAACGCTTTGTCGGCGGCAAAAACCTGCTTGATGGCCAAAGTTTGATGCTGATCCTCATAAAATCAAACGCTGACATTCAGAGACCAAAACACTGTTGACGCGTGTCAAGAGTGTGTAGAGTGTGGTGATGGACCTGGTTGTTTTCCTTTGCCTGTGTCTTTGTACAATGGCAGATGAAACTGAGCAGCTGCTTAGCTTTATTTGCTCCACAAGGCCAGAGAACGATGTCGTTGGGCATCTCCACCGTGTGTAGATCTATTAGACTGTTCAGAGGTGTTCTGAGTTTAGTTAGCTTCACCGTTTGCTCCAGGAACTGCGAGCAGACATTGGGCGCTTTCAGCTTTCGTCTGATCCGGCCCAGTTTAACGGCCTGCAGTCCTGCATCCGGACGGCAATATAAGCTCATTAAATCCTACCACGACAGCAAGTCATCAACCTGCCTTTTGAAGATCCAGTCCTGGACACAAATCACAGTTTATCCTCCACTGTCTCCATGAAGCAAAGACATTCCCCATGGTCTCCTCAGTATTTCCCGTCCTGTCAGAAAATTTGTCTCTGGCTGCGTCACGGCACTGAGACATACTTAGTCTTTCCGATTGGGTGACGGCCAAAGTCAAAGTGGCAAAAGTTCAGATTTTCCAACTCTAGCATTGATGTGCCTGACGTGCGTCGCACGCATCAAATGCCAAAATGCGCCGGGGAAGGTTTGCCACTATTTGACGCGCGTTTACATAGACTTTGCATGTAAACCTGATGCATTTGGTCTGAACGCACCATTAGGGCTGGGAAATATTGTATTGTTGTTAGCGGCCTGTCTGCATACTTTTCATGGCTGCCACATGCTCTTGCCGTTTGTTTGACCGCTCACATTGACGCGAGATAGCGTGTTGCGCGCCAGAGCTGCAATATTGACTTGAACACTAGAGGTGCTCGTGAACAAGAGCATGAATATGATATCGGAGGTAAACACTATGGCGCATCGTTTTTAAGAGTGCCCCTCAACCACCTTCACAACTACCGCTATCTTTGATTTTCCTTCCAGTGGCACAGTAGGAAAGACTCTTTCCTTAACAGAAACACCCTGGATGAGACCGGCCGATAGGCCTTCTCATTATTTCAGAGATGAACTGCTGCGTACTCCTAGCAGTGACCTCCCCTATCGAGCATTTTGGCTGCTCTCATGCAGCAGCAAGTATGCACAGACGGTGCAGAAGGTTGGCATGTATGTTTGCCTACTCAGCAAGTATATCCCAGCCCTTACAAGGTGTATTCACATCAGCCTTTCTGATTCAAATCCTAGTCTGGTTTGCTGAGATAGTCTGGCTTGTTTGGCGAAGTGTGATCGAGCAATCAAACTCTGCTGCTGCCATGACCACTCCCACCATCCAAAGACATACTGTACATGTTAATTGGTCACTCTAACTTTTCCCCAGGTGTGAGCATGAGTGGTTGTCTCTCTGTGTTGGCCCTGTCCAGGGTGTACCCTGCCTCTTACCTGGTAGATGCTGGGAAAGACT
Organism: Atherinomorus stipes; assembly: GCA_023101725.1. Classification (NCBI taxonomy): domain Eukaryota; kingdom Metazoa; phylum Chordata; class Actinopteri; order Atheriniformes; family Atherinidae; genus Atherinomorus; species Atherinomorus stipes. Next base: position 508,894 of record JALJCO010005240.1, on the reverse strand, counting down.
CCACCCGTCCTGCAACCCTGAACTGGAATAAGCGAGTATAGAAAGGGACAACCCAATCATTTGCACGTGTTTCATAACAGTTAGTAGACATGGGTCATGCTCAGACATGGAGTAGCAAGGTAAAAATGTTGACATAAATATGGTCTACCCGAGATCGGTAGAGTTGAATGCAGCTCGCTATGCTTTGCCCTTAAATAAACAGAAGTTGTCCTGCATTAATCAATAGTTGAGCGAGTTTTCTTTCTTGTTTGTCTTGTCTTCTTCAGTAAAGCGTGATGCAGTGCTGCCTCTGGTGAGGAGGGAAATATGTTATTCAACGTGTGGGGTGTGGATGACTGAGTGCAGTGGGAAAGCACACTTGGACCTGAACAATGTTACAACCATCAACTGAACTGAGTCCCTATTCATGTCGAGTCCAGCGGACTATTACGTGTGAATGAGTGTCAGTTTACTGATGGGGCCTGTCCATAAGACAGTGAAGCACAGCTCAACTCTGCTCCTGACTTATTTTTCTCCTCCTAGTTTCCCTGATTCCTCTTTCAGTACTACCTCAGCAGAGACTTCAAGCAAGCTGAGGTGGCCTGGGATGTATGATTTTATTGATCATAGCTCTTTATAGGTAGTTAATAAATGATGGATGAGGCATGAGGAGCACATTGCTGCCTCCCAGGGCTGAATTTATCCAGTAATAATGTAAGTTTTTATTTGTGTTTAGAGTGGGGGAGAGACAACTGCTTACAATTTCTCATTAAAGATGCAATCTTAATACCAAGGGTGTACAACTGTGTTGGCCAAGTGTGAGCAGAAAACCTAAATGATGCTAGAAAGTATGTAGACATCATCAGGTGTTCGATATTTCAGCATTATCTGGCAAGACGTCAGGTCTGCACACACCTTTTTAAGAAAGACAAACTAAAGAGAAAAGCTTTGAGGCCTGTAAAATGCTGATTTCAGTCGATTTTATCCAGATGTATGCTGAAAATAGCAAATGGATAAGGTAACCTTTATCAACTGAGACTTTTAAAGCCATCTTTAAGGAGTTTAAATTTCACCAGTCCACAGGAAGGTAGGTCTTGTTCCTCTACAGAAATTGCTATGCTGTGATTTCCCTCCCAAAGATAATAAAGATCACTCTCTGAACAAACATCTAGCAGCAATCCAAAACTTGTCTGCAAGGTCACAAGCAACTTAAAGTAACCTTTAAGCAACCACAGACAATTAGTTAAACCCCCTTTCCACCAGCAGGTCCTGGTCAGTATGGGACGGTTTGGTAAATTCTGATCTTGGTTGCATTTTACAGCTAACTATATCTTTATCCTGTGGGGCATCAGCCGGATAATGAATCAGACACATATTAGTGCAACGTAATCGTGGCACAATCCCTTCCTTGAATTATAAAAAAGACGCATGTACTGTAGTAGAAATGGACAATAATGGTGGACATTGAGCAGTTTTTGTTCTTTCTACTTGGCCTGTTTATTTAAACAACAAAAAATCCACTATATATTTTGCTGACGTTATGGTGCAGATTCACACAAGAGGTGATGGCTCTGTCCACCGATCAACGCAGTGTCAACCACCATTTTGGGTTAGATTGGTAAGATTGGGGCCTCAACAGCTGTGCTCCAGATAAGTAGGGCGGATTGGATCGAAAAAGGGGACACCCCCCACCTTTGTAAGGGCAAAAACAAACAAAAAACAACATAAGCCGTCCCAGACCAGTTGGTGGAAACTGGTTCAGTATGTATTGTATTTTGAAAATGGAAAAGTCCCATCAAATTTCAATGTTATATTAGCCCACCTGTTAGCCACTGTGGAGGTACTATTATGATCTGGGCCTTTTTTTTTTGATAATCTGGAAAAGGTCAGCTTAAATGTCCATGAACTGAACCCAAATAAAAATAAAGTTGCATTTGAAGCAGTCCCACTTTCAACCAAAGACTGTTGAAAATAATGGTCGTGGTATCCGGTGAAGTTTGGATAGGGGAAAGTGAAGTCAGTTGTGCGTGTCCCACCGTCGCCATCTTGCCGTGTCACGTATGTAGTCATTCCCAGAAAATACTAAAATGGGCAAAGCACGGCCTCAAGGCAAATGATGACAGCTGACGTACCCTATGCTAAACACTAACAAAGCTAACTCAGAACTAACAGGAGATAATGAAGATTAGCCTCCTAAGGGGCAGGATAAAGGTCAGACACACTTAGACTTGCTATTAGCTGACTAAAAACTGCCATTCTGCTTCTGCTACAGACTGAGACATTAAAGAAAACAATGAGCTAACTAGGAGCCACCGGTCAGCAGGCTGACATCTGGGGGTTATGCATATAACCAATGTTCCCTAAGGGGGGGAAACAAGGTCTACCGCCTGTCAATCAAAAGGATGTGCCCTTAATTATGTGTAGTTTCAAGATTAAACATCTAAACGGATAAGTTATAAAAAAAATCACCCACCCCCTCACAGTTGACACGAAGGTAAACTTGACCTATTAAACCTAAAATGATTTTTTGAACCAGGCTGTAAACATGTTTATTTCTGCTGTGAAGTTGGCCTTTTTAACATGGGAGTCTATGAAGATTTGCTCTGTTTTGGAGCCAGCCCCTAGCGGATGAGGGAAGAACTACAAATATTCACTTCTTCCGGGTAGCTTCATAGTTGGCCACCAGAGGTTGCTGCTTGCTTTTAACTCTGTCTCTATATTTTTGTGTCGTCGAGTTTTCTTTTCACTTTAACTGTAAAGACGGAAAAATTTAGCTTATTTTAAGTTGCGCTGCTATCACGGAGCTGTAATTTAGGAAAGCATTACTGGGAAATGGTCATAGGAAAATATCAGAAGAGAAATACTGAAGTAAAATCCAAAGCTAAATACACTGAGAAAAAGTCTTAAATTGTCTTGCTGCTATTTAGGGAATTAAAAAAAAAAAAAAAAACTGCCTTTGCAGTGTTATTTGTGTCTTGCCCTGTTTTGTGTGCTGATGGCCCTGAGGGTCAGTCTCCATCCAATTTGATTCAGCAAATGGAGCTGGAGAATGAAGCAACCAACAATGGCCAAATATTAATTTTTATTCCCCTTTCTAAGGCTTACTTGGGGTAATCTCACCTTCTATCTTTGCCAAGGCGGATTGTGCTTGTCCAAAGAACCAACAACAAGGCTGTAATGAGCCCGGTTTGTTGCCAGTACTGATCTTGGCTCGTACCTTAAGGGAACAACGCTCTACAGTACATTAATTCCAGCTCTGCCAAGCTACTGAGTAAATGGAGAAAAGGCTGCACATTTACTCTGCCTGTACTCATTCCCATTGATCTTAAAGCTGTCAATGGGCTAACTTGTTTTGAATGATCAATAATCATTGGCTTTATAAATGAGCAGCTGCTGTGGCTTTAGCCTCAAGTGTTTGGCAGCACTTTTCCCAGTGGACAGATTTGTTTTGCTCTATTCAGCTGTGAAAAGGCTCCTCATGATGGAAACATGAGACAGTTATTTTGTTATAGCCTCAAATTTTATTCTATCTGTGCAAAACTGATTTAAATATCTGTCTCGGGTTATGTTGTATTTTTTGGCTCCTGATAACATTCAGTTTCAGTTCTCGGGTGTCAGTTTCTGTCTCACCATATTTTTCTTTATATTGCTCATTTAAATTTAGTGGTCGTATCTTGTTGAATTATAAAGTGTGGTTGTTTCATATCAAAACCAAAACATAGTTTAAACTTATTACTATCGTAATGATTGTACCGCTTTCTTCAAGAAGAAGTAAGTAAATATTAGGGATGGGCATCTCAGGGGTCTGTATAAAGCCGTGGAGAATTATTCAGTGCTTCTTTGAACACTTCCTGGACCCCCTGCAATGTCGTCTAACACCTTGTTAGCATTGACATGTGCCATTACTTTAGTTCTCGTAGTAAGTCGCCGTGGGAAACATGTCGGCAGTGTGCTGCACTGTTATGACTTTGCTCTACAGAACAGCTCTGAAAATCGTAAACTCAGACTCGACTAATTCCATGAAGCTTTTAAAACCTTCAACAAAACTAATGTGAGGTTTTCTTTAGCTGTTGGCTTTTAGATGTGGTCTGCTATTTGCTCTTCAGGTCTAACATTAAACTTCATCTGGTGACTAAGCTACGGTTGATTTGTGGATGGACTTCACTCCCAGATAACTGTTTGTTGTCATTGTGGACTTATAGACAAATCCAATGGGCGTTTTGTGTGTTGCGCCATATTGCGGTGTCGCCATTGCTTACCCTAGGGACACACTGGACTCGGAAGAGCGTCGAAGTGCAGCGGTTTCATTTCGGCGCCCATGTTAACAGACGGTGTTGACCACATTAGGCGCTGTGTGGTGCGCTGTGTGGTGCGCCGCGGAGCGATCGTTTCGGCTTCTGTTCCATTTTCTGCGTGAGCTGCAGCCAAATTTGTCAAGCCAGGCAGGAAAATAAGCAGGAACAGGAGACAAATCTATCAAAATAAAATCATTTTTGAAGTAAAAACACCCTGACAGCTTCAAAACCCGATCTTTTTTTAATAGATCTAATTATATGTCAATCATGTCTTCATCTTTACCGAAAATGCAAGTGGAAGGATTCACACTGAAAAGTTGTCTCTCTGCTTGTAATTGGTATGAAAGCAGAAAAGGAGATGTCTATTGTGGAATTATCAGCTGCAGAAGTGCAGCAGAGAAGCAGGACTGCTTGCTGACTGTGCACGTCCGATGTGGACAGAAAGAGGAGTGGTGTTTACGAGAAAATCTGCGCACTTCCGCATGGAGCGTGTCCCTAGCGTTCGGGTGCTCGTCCCAATTACCTCGTATCTACCAACATGGAAAGCAGCATGAATATCTGGACTGGCAATGTTGGACAGTCATCTTGCGTTATTGATAACCTATAGTTAAGTTATCTGGAGATCTCTAAGTTATTCTGACTTATGACTTTTAAAATAATGTAAGCTATCTCAACTCAGCTTTATTGTCAAATGTGCTACATGTTAGACATACAACACGGATGAAATTTCAGTCCTCTCAAACCCACGGTGCATAATAGAATATAATAATAAAACTATAAGATAATATACATATATATATATATATATATATATAAATAAAGTAAAAGTATGAAATATGGTAAGGGAGTCGAGCGTCCTCACTGCCTGGTGGAAGAAGCTGTCTCTGAGCCTGCTGGTTCTGGCCCGGAGACTCTGCAGCCTCCTCCCCGACGGCAGCAGGCTGAAGACACTGTGGGCGGGGTGGGTGGGTCCACCTGTGATCCTGGTGGCTCTGCAGGTGAGGCGGGAGTGGTAAATGTCCAATAGAGAGGGGAGGGGGACACTGACGATCTTCCCAGCTGCTTTCACGGTGTGCTGCAGGGTCTTGCGGCAGGCTGCGGTGCAGGTTCCGTACCACACAGTGATGCCGCTGGTCAGGATGCTCTCGATGGGGCCCCTGTAGAAGGAGTGCATGATGGGAGACGGGGCTCTTGCTCTCCTCAGTTTCCGCAGGAAGTAGAGTTGCTGTTGGGTTTTGTTGGCCAGGGACGTGGTGTTGGTGTCCCAGGACAGGTCTTAGGAGATGTGCTGCTCACCTGCTCCACCTCAGCACCGTTGATGATCAGTGGAGCATGCTGGGCAGACCCTCTCCTGAAGTCCACCACCATCTCCTTGGTCTTCTCCATGTTCAGATGGTTGTCCTTGCACCACGTGACCAGGCGGCTCACCTCACTCCCGTTGTTTGTCTCATCGTTGTTGTTGATGAGACCCACCAGGGTCATGTCGTCTGCGAACTTAAAGAAGAGGTTGGAGCTGGATGTTGGAGTGCAGTCGTGGGTCAGCAGAGTGAAGAGGAGGGGGCTCAGTACGCATCCTTTGGGGGGGCCCCCGTGTTCAGCATGATCGTTCTGCCGACCCGAACTGCCTTTGGTCTCCCCGTCAGGAAGTCCAGCAGCCAGTTGCAGAGGGAGGTGTTGAGTCCCAGCTGGACCAGTTTGATGATGAGCTGCTGGGGAATGATCGTGTTGAATGCTGAGCTGAAGTCGATGAACAGCATTCTGACGTGTGAGTCCTTGGTCTCCAGGTGGCAGACCTGATGTGGTGCATGACTAGCCGCTTGAAGCACTTCATGATGATGGGGGTGAGCGCGACGGGGGGGTAGTCGTTGTGGCAGGTAGGGGACGACTTCTTCGATACCGGGATGATGGTGGTGGCTTTGAGGCACGTCGGGACAACAGCTTGTCTCAGCGAGATGTTAAAGATGTCCGTGAAGACATCCGTAAGCTCCGCAGCACTGTCTCTCAGGACGCGACCAGGAATCGCGTCGGGTTTTCCTGGCGTTGGTCCTCCTGAGTGTTCTCCTCATGCTGTCCGAAGACACTGACAGCACCTGATCGTCGGAGTGTGGAGGGATCCCCTTTGCTGGGATGCTGTTGTCTGTCTCAAAGTGAGCAAAGAAGTCGTTCAGCTGGTTCAGCAGGGAGGGGGAGTTGTTGCAGATCTGCGCTTGTAGTCCGTGATGGTCTGGATGCCCCGCCACAGGTTCCTGGAGTCTCTGCTGTCCCTGAAGTGGTCGGCGATCCTCCTGGAGTGCTGTCTCTCGGTCTCTCTGATCCCCCGTGACAGGTTGGCCCTGGCTGTCCTCAGGCCTGCCTCGTCCCCAGCTCTGAAGGCATCGTTCTAGAGCCTTCAGGAGCCTGTGGACCTTCCCCGTCAACAAGGATTTCTGATTGGCCCGGATGGAGATGGTTTCTGGAGACCGTGACGTCATCCATGCACTTCCTCATGTACGCTGTGATGGTCTCGGTGTACTCCTGGACGTCTATGATGTCATTTTCAGTGGCTGCATGTCTGAACATGCTCCAGTCGGTGGTAAAGAAACAGTCCTGGAGAGCCTCTGATGAGCCCTCTGGCCACACCCGGATCACCTTCTTGGCTGGTTTAGTCACCTTAACCAGCGGTCTGTATGCAGGAATTAGCATAACCTTGGAGTAGTCTGAGGCTCCAAGGTGGGGGAGGGAGAGGGCTTTGTAAGCTCCTCTCTGAGTGGTGTAAACATTGTCCAAGATGTTGTTTCCTCTTGTGGGAAAGTTAACATGTCCATGTAGTTGTGGAAACACACTCTTGGGGTCGGCATGGTTGAAGTCCCCAGCCAGGATGAGGAAAGCATCAGGGTGGGCTGTTAGCTGCTCGCTGATGTGCTGGTGAAGCTCGTTCAGTGCCTCACTTTTGTTGTTGGCGGAGCTGGGAGAAATGTACACCGCTGCTAACAAAATAGCAGTGTATTCCCTGGGCAGGTAGAATGGCCGGCACTTGATAATCATTAACTCCCCCAGTGGTGAACAGTGTCTGCAAACCACCACAGCGTCGCGACACCAGGCATCACTGATGTAAACACACAGTCCTACGCCACGAGCCCCCCCCCCCTCGATGAGCGCTATGTCCGCCCGGAAGCATGTTAGCCATTCTAGCTGGATAGCATGATCGGGTACGCTGTCGTTGAGCCAGGTTTCCACAAGCACAAGTGCGCAGCACTCACCCACAGACTTGTAAAGAGTCCAGTGAACGCACGTTGACCAGGGTGATGGACGGGATAGCCGGCTGATGTGGTTTAGCGGCTAATCTAGCTCTGATACCTCCGCGCTTCCCCCTCTTCTACCTCCTGAGGTTCCGGCCGTGGCGCCTCCTCTGCGGGCTGGGGTCAGGCTTGGAGGTCAAGGCTTGAGAGGGGCTCAAACCGTAGGCCCATAGCTGTTCCACAGTTACCGGAGTTAAGTCCTTGTTTCTGCAAATATCGAGCAGAAACTCCCAACAATATGTGCGCTTGTAGACGCGAGGACACGACGATGACTTTGACAAACAAACACACACGGACTTACTACACAAAGAAGAAAAAAGCACCCATGCCACCATCTTCATATCCAGAAACTGATTTTAATAACTGACCAGCCACATTGGAATATAAAACACAAATCAAAGTAAAAAAAAAATCCTTTAAACTTTTGCAAAGGTTGTATATTTGGCTTTTGCTATAAAGGACTGTACCAATCACGTAGCCTACTGTAAATTGGTCCTGCAGATGGAACTAAAGGCTTTTGGATACAGTGTATGTGATCTGTTTGTGTTTTTGACTAAATTGTTTTTATTGTCTGGCTACAGTGTTGCCCTGATCGGAGCAAATACCGTTATATTTCACAAAATCTCCCAGATTAGTCATTAACTCTCAGCAACACCACAGCTACTTGTCTCTTAGTCCATTGGCATTAGCCAGCATGATAATGTTATGGGGTGCATCATTTTAGCTGGTCCACAGCATGGATACATGAAACATAGTGTCAGATTAATGAGTGTTTACCAAAATTTACCGTGTTTTTGGGAATAAGATCCAATGTTTTCTCTGCCCTGACAGTATGTCATTCCTTCTCTGGTGTCTGTGTGTCCGGCGTTCCTCTAATACAAACACACTGACATATTAGTGGACAGACAGCAGCAATCCTCATAAAATACATGTCTGTGATCTTTTCATTCACTGATTACCACAATTAAAGTTTATCACTGCTGTTCCAACAACCACGAAATGTGCGAGTCCGTCCAGATTTTTTTCAATATTGTTAAGAAAATAGTCTGATTCTCATCTGTTTTAATTACACATGTACAGAAATGCACCCTAAACAATGGCAGACGGTCTACTTGCAGCTAGGGATGTAACAAAATGAAAATTTCATATCACATTTATTGTGACTAAAATGATCACGGTTATCATTTTTATCATGGTATTATTGAAATCACCCCTTAGTATCATTAAAAAACATCCGAAATGGGTCTAGATGTCTACTTTGTCCTTTTTAAAGGGGAAAAATTCTCCAGAGCACTGTCCACTTGGGCGCCTTTGTTGCCTTCTGCCATGTTTTCATAAATTAAATGTTGCAAACTGGGTCTGCTGCTGCTTTTCCAGCCATTGAGCAGCATCACTGGGAGTTTTTCAAAGCACAGTAATCAGTCACGGTTGTAACGATAATTAAAATTTGAAACGGTATTACTTATCGTTGGGAATTTTATCACGGTTAATCATTTTACCGGTAATCGTTACATCTCTACTTGCAGCATTTTCCCGGATTATTCTATATCTTTGCAAAAAAGAGGTTGCACTCGACCTTTGAAAGGGTTCCACACAGATCTTACTCCGCTTGTTGTCTGGGACTCTGCATTTTTATATTTGCATCTAATCTCACAAAACCACCCACTTTGTACCAAAGCCGAGCAACAGCGATGCGTTCTTCTGTTGTTTGTCCTCTAGGTTGGCAAAAAGCTCTATCTATTGTCACCATATTGTGGTGGTAAAAACACATTACTACCATATACATATTGAGACAATTGTTGCATGAACTATCTGATTACTTACAATTAGATTAATATTTGAAAATTGGAAAATCATCATCTATCCCTCGGTAAAAGCAATCACACATTCATGAACATGTCACATCTTTTTTGTTCCCAGTCTAAGAGTCTAATTGGCTATTGCTATTTTTCCTCTACTTGCTCTTCTTCTTCTCTTTCTTCTTGTTTGTTCTTTGTTTTTCACAAATGCAGAAGAAGTTACTTGGTGTAATTTAACTGAATGTAATCTAAGAATAACCCTTAAAATACAATGTTGCATAAATATGTGATGTGATTTTTAAGAGGTTCTCATCAAGCCTGTTATTGTTGGCTTGATGTGTTAACAATGGCTGCCACAAACAATTATTCTGATAATCAAATAGATTAGTCAACTGATAGATCATACGAAAACTGTAGCATATTTACAGTACCAGTCAAAATTCGTAAACTTTATCATTGAGTCTAATGGAAAAACGTGTCCAAACTTTTGGCTGGTAGTGTGTGTGTGTGTGTGTGTGTGTGTTATTTATGTCAATATACAATTCAAGAAAGGCAAACAAGGCAGCAGAAGGTACCGTCGCAATTTTGAGAAGAAAAACAAATTTATAATAAACTATTTGTCAATTATGAAATTAGTCGCCGCATATTTTGATATTTGACTATTAGTCAATTAATCAAGAGTTACACTGTAGTTGGGATATCTGGGGAAAACAATTTCAGACCCAAATAGATGCTTGACTTGTAAACATGATGATTCAAGGGGATGGAATGATGCTTTTAGCTCATTTTGATCATTCTTTCACCTGGAAATGTTCATTTTCTTAGAATGTTTTTGCTTTTACGTCACTGCTGTAACAACTATGGAAGTGAAAAAGTGCAAAATGTCAAGTTTTCTTTGCTTTGCTGGATGTTTTCCTACAAAATATCATCCACACCGGAGTGAAGTCCCAAATGCAAAAGACAGTTTTTGGCAGCTGTGGTGTTTATGTGTAATTTCATGTTGGTGTTGCAGAATATTAAGATGCACGCAAATAAAAAAAAGCTCCTTTCCAAAAACCAAACCAAATCTAGGTGGACGACATCTTGGGCGAGGAGAGCGACAACGAGAGTGAAGGCCGAGGGAGGGAGAAGCCAGGTAACGAGGAGATGGACGAGGAAGAGGAGGACCAGCAGCGCAAGGAGCAGAAGGGAACAGGACGGACGGCAGGAAAGAGACCCAGTCCTCAGGCTCAGAGCGCGGAGGAGAGGCTTCAGACTCCATCCAGTCTGTCCCAAAGTGTCCCAAGGTGAGGCGCTGCTGATTTATGTCATCATTTTTCTCACTTCCCACAAACACCACCTTCTGAGTAACACGCTGAACAGGTGGTTCTTTTTCCTTTTTTTAATCCAACTCTCTCCAACCTTAATATTCACTGTTAATGTTGCGGTTATCAGGATTTGACACACATTAGCATGTTGGGTAAAGCCCTGCAGGTGAGGATGATGCTAACTTGCATCCACCTTGCAAATGAGCTGTTTATTTTCAGCCGCTTCTTCTTCACTGACCATTATGACACACCACTTCATCTGCAAGGCGATGCCGAAGCCAGACTGTCTGGTCCGTTGCCACAGAGACTAATTCCAAACAGACAGCAGGCATTTGAAGATTTCAGAACATGATTATGAGAATCTCCTGCTGCTGGAAAACAGGCCGAGCTGTCAGTCTGTCACGACCGATTATTTAGCCGTCTTTGGTGCTTTCAGACCAAAATAACATCTCAGACTCCAGATCAAGATGTCTCGCTGCTTCTACATGACTGTCGGGAATTCCTGGATGTTAGTAGATGTATGCTCAGTGCCTGCATTGTGTTGGATGTCAATTAAAGTTGTTCCAGACTAACTTCATAGAGGGCAGATCTTTGCTAAAGAGAGTTCAAACAGACTGGATGGATCATTTCCTGTTGCGTTATCAGCATATAGTGATAATGTGATGAATTCAGCCAAAGATTCACTGCGTTTAAACACAGAACACATGAGGTTGTCCTGGTATGTTGACTCTGTCCTGAGCAGACTACACCACACGGTTGATTGTTTACATGGTTCACTTAAATCTTGATGTCCTTGTTAGCATCAGAGCTCCTCCTCAGCTTCCTTTTAGCTGCTTATTTATGTCGTAGAGAAATTTAGAGCCTTTTACTTGAATAGAGATGCACTGATCCAGTTTTTAACGGTCCAATCCGATACGATAACTGGGCTGAGCGTGTTGGGCGATTCCCGATACAGATCCGATACTACTTTTGAATAAATAAACTGCATTCCTTGCCATGTGAGCGAAGACATCAAGCTTGACATAAACATTTAGCCTTGTTTAAAGGTAGAGTCTGAAGTCCCTCCAGTGTTTCTGTTTGCAAACAACAGTATTCAAACTGAGCGCCCCTCCCTCTCAGGTTAATGGCCGCCTCGTTCTTCAGCCTATTCAGCTTCAATCCTCTCCTTCAGAGCTCAGAAGCAGGTAAAAGCCAAACCAGTATTAACCCTGGTTTTCCAAAGTGCATTATTCAAAGCTCTTACCTTTTCTTCGGTCCATCCGCTGTTTTTTTTCTTTCTTTTTTTTTTCCTTCGAGAGTTCGAGTGACTGACGTCTGCTCCAATCATGAGCTTATTCTCACACAGCGTCATGCTCTTAGCTTTGTCATTGGCTGCCAATATAAACAGAAATCTCCTCCCAGAAACGTCCCGAACACAACAAAACAATACGAAAGAGCAAAATACAGGGGGGGGAGAGAGTTTCATTCAAACGCACCACGGCACGCAAGTAGAGGCCCAAAGGCGCAGTTTAAGATGGAATTCACTTGCTAAAGTCTAACGTTTATTTTCACGGGGGGAACTTCGGACTTTACCTTTAAAAAAAAGGTAACAAATTAACATGGATAGAAATGTACTAAATTTTATCTTTTAAAGGAGTGATGACATAACAGTTAAAAACTAGTTTATGTTGTTGGCATTACTTTATATGTAAATACTCCAAAGAAAAAAACGGCATTTTTTACAGCGGAGTATTGTTTTGAAACGCCAGACCTCACTTCCTCAGTAATACAGTTGGGTCCAGTGATGATATGGAGCTTTACCCGGAGACCACGTTGACTTCATTTTGATTGGCTACACCTTATTTCGCTATGACCTTATTTGGAGAATCTAGGTCAAGCTGCGATCGGAGTTTGCTAAAGGCTAACTGCTAGCAACATGGGCAGTTCAGACAGTGTGAGCTACGTTTATCAGACAAGACAGCATTTAGAAAATAAATAAACTTACAGGTAATGACAAGGTTGTGGTCGCCTCCCTCAGTGTTGCTGCAGAAGTTTTCTTTTAAATCCATTTGTTTGAAAACCCAGACCTGACTGCAGAGAAGTTACTACTAGCTCCATGGCAGCTGAGTCAGACAGGGAGGGGAGGGGGGAGCGGACGGTGCATAAACCGTTAGGAGAGAGAGAGGGGGGCGCTGTTTACTTGATAGTGTGCTCTTATTGGAGCAATTAAATTACGTAGAATGATAGAACTACGTAGAATGATAGCCTGCTGTCTGATTCAACTGTTTCTGAGCAGAGAGACAAAGCTGACAGACCATAAACAGGAACTTTGATTCTCACTCTGGACATTCACATGGCCTCATCAGTGCACAATAGATCATATTATACACCCAAAACCCCAGAAAAGTGAAATTTGATGTCATGGCACCTTTAACAAATAAAGTTTACATTTATTACGATATTGATAAAAACAGAAATGACTGGATTGGAATGCTGGAACTGCCTCATTCATCCGATATCCGATCTGGGTATCGGATTGGAGCATCTCCAGTAATGAATATAGACAGAATTGTAGGATTTCATGAAAATGTAATCCATTGTTAAATGTGTAATATGGTGAAATTACCAATTTCAAAGTTTTTACTGTGCCTGAGCCAAATGAACAAGAAAAGCTGGAAGAAAGTTGAATTTGTTTTTTACTGCAGACGTTAAGCAGTGGCTCAGAGCCCTGCACAAACAACTAAATTGTTAAAGAATATGAAGCAATTCAACACTGAGCAGCATCTACTTCTGCAAGTCGCCGGAAGATGAGATCAGCCTCCATCAGACTCGCCTCGGCATATAATTTAACACAAAATCCAGGGGGAAATGTAAAAGGATTTCATGGGGCTCTACTTTATTTACTCCCCATTAATACATTTGACTTTTCTATGTGTTAACTTTGAAATTAATAAGATTTTAGCATCCCAGGCCGCCGCCCAGTATGCCGTCTTCTTAGGACTGAAGATGTTTTAACTGAAGCTCTTTTGTCACTAACACTGTTTTTATAACGGTGAGCTGTATATGCAGCGTGTTCAGTGTAAAATGTAATAAGATGACATAAAACCAAAGAAGTGGAGAGAAAACCAGCCAAACTGGAGAGATTTATTCTTCAGTGTAACAAGCATGAGCCTCATTTTGACCAAAGATTTTAGTCCACGAGGTCTTTGTTTGACGACATGAACAAGCATCATTTCTCTTTACTGCTGCAGGTCTGAAGCTTTAAAGAAAAGAGGGTTCAGCAATGTGGGACGGGGTTTTCTTCTTCCTCTTTCTTCTTATTCATTCTCTAACTTGCTTTACCATAACTGCGCTCAGTCACTTCTCCTTCTCATTAGTTTTTATCTAAACATCCTCATATTTTAACAGTATTTTATGAAAGTTTCCAAATGAAATGCAAATGTTCTGCTTGTCAGGATTGATTAGTCTCAGTGAGGATAACGCAGCGCTTATTTCCTGACCGGAACAGCAGAAGAAGAGCATCAGGGCTCTTTCTGCAGAGTTGGGTTCAGCCTTGCTGCTCTGACTGTCAGAGATTATAACAGTTTGTTATTTTCCTGCACCTCCATTCACTCAGTAGCCTCGGTGAGTTCTGCTCTGACTGGCCGTAGCTCATGTCCAGACGTGTCAGTCCACCTGTCACCTGGTCTGGCACCTTTTGGTTGCAGCTAATGAGTCCAGCCCAGTTTACACCATCCTCAGAGTTGTTTACCTGCTCTTGAAAACCCCGTGGAAGCCCATCTCCAGTGGTCGCAGCAGTGCCGAGGTGCAGCACATGATTAAACAGCCTGACACTCTGGGGAAGTGTGTAAATTTGATTCTAATGGCTATATGTGGACACAAATTGGCAGGTGGGTGTTCAGGCTCTATAGAAAGTCCAGCCGTGACTTAGTTCCATAATATCACCCTTCTCTGACCCTTGTGATGCCCTGACACCTCTCTGGATGTAAAGAAATGCACATCCCCACAGGGATGTGCTGTATGCACAGTTTTACTCTGACATTTTCAAGTTAGTTCCTCTCAGTTTTCCAAATTCAAATAAAACATCCCATTTTGTTGAAAAAGGAACTTCCAGCACAAATTAGATTTAACCTTTTACAAAAATTACAGTTGTTGAGGAATTAAAGGTGTAAATTTGTTCACAGCAGGAGCTGTCGATCTAAGCTGTGCTCAAAAATACATTCACCAGTCACTTTATTAGGTCCACCCGATAATTGCTTGTAAACAGTTGGTAAACAACCAAACACAATTAAGCCCCATTCATACCCTACGGTAAATACGGATACAGACACATTCGTCCGTCAGTATGTCCGTTGTGAGAGAGCTTATGAATCCGGAGTGCTGCAGACAAAACGGAGCAATACCACTGGAAATCGTGGCGGCAGTATAGAGTCAGAGTTTATAGTTATAGGAAGCGGGCATTTAAAAATGTCAAAAGTTTAAATTACTTTGACCACTTCAAAGTGGTCGGACATGCCACCGCTGCGTACGCTTATCTTTTTTCCACCTTTTCTGAAGTAGACGCAGCAAAACTACCTCCTCTACCGACGCCATGTTAGCGATTAGGAATGCACGATATTGGAATTTAAGCCAATATCCGATATGCCGATATTTAAAAACTCATGTGGCCAATAACCGATATTGATACCAATGTTAAAGCTGAAAAAGCAGTCATTGCAAATCGCAGTTTTGTTATCTATTTCCATCACTCTGAAAATAGGGATCGGAAAAATATCGATACACTGAAGTATCGCAATATTTTCTTTTGCCAATATCAAATCGATATTTAAAAACACAGTATCGATCTATTGTAATTCCAAAATCTCGCAAGATTTTATCGCTCTGTTACAAAATTTCATGATATTTTGCGAATTCTCGCGAGATTTCATAACAAAACGATGAAATATTGCAAGGTTTCATAAGTAAAATAGATCAATACCACGTTTTTAAATGTCAATATGATATCAGCCTATGAAAATATCGCAAAGTTTTTGTGAATTCTTGCGAAACTTTGTAACAGAACTATGAAATATCGCTTGTAAAATGAGGAAGAAAGGGATTCTGAGCCACCTGCAGCCTTGATAATAATTTTTTATTAAGGCCTTTAAAGAGTTACAATCATCAAATCTCAACATATTCAGCAAGTGGATCACCTTTTCCAGTTCAGGTTTAGGCAAGTATGGCTTGACTTTAACAAGAACCCTTAGGTGGTAAAAAAATACTCTTCTCACAACTTTGATTCCCCGTTTACATCATACCACGATCGGTTTGGGGAAAGGAATTTTCTACCCCTGTGAAACCTAATAAAAATTCTTTCAGTTGGGCTCTTTTCATTCAGAAAGAGGCGTTCACATGGATCATTTTCATTCCGATAGAGCTTTTAAACCTATGTGGCTCCATGGAAACACAGCTATTGTCAAGATATACACAATACCATCTTTGAGTGCACAACGCAGCCAGCCTTGTAGCAGATGGGCGACAGAAGCAGAAGACCACACCAGGTGCATCAATCCTGCCTTGAGTCAGTGGGTCAGGCTGCTTGTTTCGCAGCCTACCCGAGTATTGTTGCTGACCATGTCTGCGCCTTAATGACCTGCGGGGCATCTTCTTTTGGCTGCTTTTAGGAGAGTAATGCACCATGTAACATGATGAGGGCAAAAAGGGGGGTCAGTCTGATACTAGCAAGGTGTATCTAATAAAGTGGCTGGTGAGGGTATCATCTTTGATGTAGCATTGGCAAACAAGACTTCTAAACGTGTTAAAGCTTAATGTTGTGTATCTTAAATGAGATCTTGCCTTGTTTGTATGAGCTGTTTTTAAAAGGCCTTTTCCATCCCTCTGTCCGTCCGTCCATCTGTCCATCCATCCATCCATCCATCCATCCATCCATCCATTTTCTAAACCTGCTTATTCCATTGCAGGGGTGCTGGGGCCAATCCCGGTATGTATCAGTCAGTAGACAGGGTGCACCAGGTCAGACATGACAGATAAAGTAAGGAAGAAAGGAGGACAGAAAAGTCACATAGCTGCTTCCTTATTTAGACTGGACTCTCTGGGACCTCTGGTCCACATGGAACCAGCTTTAAAGCTGCCGTTCTGTCAGTCTCCATCCCCGACTCACTGCTTCCTTTTATTTGTTGCAAAATAGGCTCACATCTGTTGCTAAGATACTGTGGCGATCTGAGTGCCTCCGTTTTGTTCTCACCATCGCTCAGGATCTGTTGCTGCCTGTTTCTTTTGTTTCTGTCTAAGGTGAAAACGCAACGTTTCTTACAGCTGTTCTGATCATACGTTCTGCTATAATCCATCTCAGCTCTCGCACCCAGATGCTGCATCAGTTCATTTAGGCAGCGGAGGAGGTTGTTTGGCTAGAACTGATAGCATTTATTTTCTTCTTCTGTTCACTTCCAATCAAGTGACTCAGCACTTTTGGAAATGACATGGACGGTAAATTAGGTCTGTAGAGGGAAAAAAAAAAAGCACTTTAAATTTCATCCTCCTGAACATCAAAATGGATCCTGCCTCATCTCACAGCGCTATGCTTCTGCCACATGTTTTCATTTCACTTCACTTCATTTTTCATCCAACATCGGTCCCCAACTTTGCAGTGGTGGATGAGTCTAAATACAACCTCCCTGTCGCCAGGGAGATGGGGCGAGCTACTGGCGCGAATTGGTACCATTAAATTTATTATTACATTTGAGAAACGAACATGGTGCCATAGTCGCTAAATTCACCCACAACTGATGAAAGATTTAGAAATGAGCCCGTTTAAGCTGCGGATGCTTTCTCAGTTCAGCTTTCTCCTCACCGTCACCTCGAGTCCCACTTCAGCATTATCATTGTAAGAAAGAGAATTTTATGCTTGATTTGATGTTTCCAGGCAAAATGCATCTTTAGAGACAAAACTGATGTCTGCATCAGGGTCTGATGGATGTATAGTCCTCAGCTCAGCCGTCTTTTCTGAGAAATGAAGCTTCTCTAACACTGAATCTTTTGCATTTATAATAAAGGAGTTAAATGCTTCTCATAGCTGTAAATGTGCTAGACTGCAAGTTATGAGCTATGTCTGAAGGTTGCGGATGCTTCCACGTCCCATGGTCAGTTACACGGGCTAGCTAACAGCTATGGGTGTCAATCACAATTCAATTCAATCAAATCAGTAGCATGATCCACATTGTTCCACTTTATAATAACTGTGTTCATATAGGCCAATATAAAACAGAATTACCAAGCTAATGAAACTAATGGATTGCACTGAATCATCTCCTGTTCTTTCCAAACTACTGAGCGCACCTGATTACAAAGCACACCCACTAGAAAATGAGATTTGTACATATAAGTTGCCGCACATGTGTCAAGATATATAGGTTATGTACCCACTGTTTTATTTTTCTGATCAGTGCCAGTAACAAAGGTGGTTATAAAAAAAGAAAAATCTTCACACTGCCGTCTCTGTCACACTGGTGAACACTGATGTTAAGTTTAGGCACAGTGGCTTTCCGGTGCTGCTGGCCGGTGTTCTGACATTTCATCCTACCTGTCGAGGAGTAGGTGCAGGATTATACTATGACAGGGTAGCGCAGATGGACAGGCGGACCTGTCATTTCAGTCTGCGGTAGCATGTTTCGACAAAGTACCACATTTCAACAGAACAACAGACAGAAAGCTTGTAAAGGGGCTCGTAACTTTCCTTCTGGACGTCTGATCTTGGAAATTCCAACTGTAGGGCTCGGTTCATGTCCATAGTATGAAGGTGCTCGTGTTTTTGTTCTGCTCTGGGTCAACCTTCTGAAGCGTTTTCTGCCAAATAAACAGCTAAACCAGATCCCTCATCCAGAAGCAGTTTGAACACTGTTTGTGCAGGTTTGATGTGTCGGGCTCGAGCAGTGGCCCTGGTTACATGATGTTTTTGAATTCAGAATTAATTATTCAGAATTAAATTATTGTCCTTCATGTTTACATGGAAATAATGATTCTGAATTAAGGTTTACAAGGAAAACATGTTTATCTAATTCCGCTTTAGATCGGGGGGTTGGGGAAAGGTTCTGATTGGACAGGAGGCAGATGTGATGTATTTACATCCGATTACGTCAAGCTGAAAATACACAGAGGCCGGTTCCTGCTCCTTTTCGTTTTGGCTACGACATAAAAAAAAACACATAACAGATTTTCACAGTATTTTGATTGTAGTTTTGAAGCAGCAGCTCAACACTAACATACTATTTAATTCAGCTGGCTGGCACGAGTCCAACGCTTGTTTCACGTGCGCTTCGACAAGCAACATTACAACAGGACAAGAGAAGGAGCATGCGCAGAATGACAGGAATTAAGTTAAAGCTGAATCAACGGTTACATATGAGGGGAATTATATTATTCAGAATTAAATGAGTAATAAACCAACCACTTTGTTCGGAATTAAATTTTATCCAGAATTATCGTTTTCACTTTCACAGAAGGGTTTACCAGCCTCCTGAGACCATCCTGATCTTGTGAGCTTCAGGTTTTCACTGGCAGATCAGTCTGGCTACTTTCCGTTGAAGAGAATTTGGAGCAGTTTACCAAACGAACGTCCAATCATCGTTGGCTTTGAGGCGTGTTGAGGTGTGACGCAACGAGAAGCAACAGTTCAGTCTAAACAACATGGCAGCTTCAGCGGATAAAATTAGCATCAGCGTGGCTATCGCTCAAATTTTATCGGAATTACTGCCGACATGTTTCTTGCTTGCTTAGCTAACGAGCCATCGCCGGCAAGAGTAGCCTGGCTTGTGGTTGTTTTCGTCGTTGCTCTGTTAGTCCGTTATATGCTTCGTAGATCTGATTGGTTGATTTGGCCCGTCTATCACCAACATAGGTGGTGATAGACAGATGCCTTATCCAATCAGCTAACCAGTATTTTCGCCTCTTCCCTAAACTACTCCAACGGATGATGGATATGCGGGAGCAAATCCATCTGGCGGAGTCAGGCTCAGGGTTTACATGGTCTTTCTAAAGTGGAATTAACTTTTATTCGGGATTAAAGCGGAATTGAAACTCTCATGTAAACGGGGTCACTATGAGAAAGATCAGGTGTCTCCTACCTCATAAAGCCGTAACAATCCATCGATCATTTGCATCGTTATTAGAGTTGCAGTATTCAAAGTGAATGAAAAGTAGTGTCTTGTAGCCTGAAAATTATGATACTTGATTTAACTCCCCAACCTAAGCGTACACAGCGACAGTGGAGAGGAAAACTTATATTCTGCAGGAAGGAAGACCCTCCATCAGAACCAGACCAGGGATGGGCGGCTATCTGCCTCAAGTCACAAGTACTGTAGGTGTGAGAAAGAAGAAATAAAGATGGCACATAGCCATAAAAAACTTTCAGAATGAATATGATTAAATGGAATGAGGCAGCGTTAGCTGTCATCTCTGTCAGATCATCGAAGAACATGTGAACATTATCTCTGCAAAGGTCAGATCTGATAAAGTGCAACAGAACCAAATTTGAGAGGTTTTACCCGGAACTGGTGACGGCTTCAGAACAAACCGCCTGGAGAACAGTTTTTAGCCCAGAGCCATACAGGCACTTCATTCTGGAAAACAAAACTTGGAAATTGTGCACTAATTCTGTTTTTAAATTATTTAAAATGTTTTTTCTGACTCTTATTGCCCTTGTGTGCTGTGTGTGTTGTTCACAGCAGGCGCTACCAGTTAGCGCTACTGTTAGCATCGGCATACAATGACCGAGGTTCGGTGGAGGGGACCAGAAGGCCTGCTTGCTTCTGTTGTCATGGTGCTCTGGTGGAGAGGAGGCGGAGTGATACGGAGATACCGGAGACATTCGCCCATACACTCAGCAGTAACCTGCAGGCACGCGCCTCTCCACACACTCATGCTGAAGTAAAAAAAGAAAGAAAAAATAAAAAAGAGTTGCTGTGTTCTGGTGAACACGGCCGCACGTCAGGCTTGAAGGATCTTGTATTGAGCCTCTGTGGATCTATAAAGGATGTACGGCGGTCATGACACAGACGCTGATGCGTGAGTATGAATAGAGTTTAAGAAGAAAACAGCATCATATTCCAGCAACAAGTTTCCCTGAATTATTTACTTCACCCATGACCCGAATTCAGTTAATAGTTAATACCAGATATATTACACTAGTTCTGCTCGTTAGATCTGTCTTCGTCTGACCGGAGCAGTACAGAAACAGTGATGATGATGATGAAGGAGGCCTGATTGCAAACCCGAGTCTGCAGCCGAACACTGGCGCACAACGGGAAGAATTATAAACTGGAATCATCACAAACATCAGTTTCCCTCAGAGATAAAAGACACGAGCATGATGAGAAACGTTTATTTGAAACTTCGTGTTTCTTCGTGGTGGCTGGAAGCCGTTTTAACCTCCTGAGGAGGAGACGGAGCTGCAGGGAGATTTTCTGTTGGTTCGGTCGGCACATTCCTGCAGAAATGAAATCATCCACAAGTTTTTCAGTGGGGACGACAAAAAGATTGCTGTTGTCCTTCGTACACCAGATACAGAGCAGTTCTGATGCGAACGGGACCCCAGGGTGTCGGTTGTTGTAGGTCTCAGAGGGAGGGACTTGGACAGTGTAGTTCGGGGGAGGGGGGTAATTGGCTGGAAGTCGTGGCTTCATAAGCTGCGTGAGTAGTAAAATAGGCTGAACTGCCAATCAGCCCATCTGTGAATGCTAACTTCACCATGCAGGCAAACGCACCCAGGGAAAACGGAAACACAAATCTATAATTTAACCCCTTAGGGGACATAGGCAGGCTGGGGAAACTAAATAAATTGATCGAAAACCTCAAAAAATGCAAATTTCATGCCACGGGCACTTTAAGCTATAATTAGAAATAAGTGTCATGATTTTCATTGAATTTTTATTTATTTTTACTTTCGTCAATTTTAATTCATTTCACTGACAGCTATTTTTTTTTCCTTCTTTAATTGAAGGGTACGAATAATTTTGAGGACGACTACATGCATACATGCACGCGCTGGGCGTGTATGCATGCTACTTTTATTTTTACTCTTTATAGCCCCTCATGTTGTACCAGTACGATGATGACAGTCCAGGTGAGGTCTCTGACATATCCATTCCAAGTTGCCTGCCAAGATGTGTCAGCCTGCTGCCGTGGTCCGGATATAGCCGGTCAGCGGGTCTCCCCAAATATTAACTGTTGACAGATCAGCTGAGTGGTTGATGGTTACATCTGTGGAGCTGTGTGTGGGAAAGTGTCCTGTGGTGGTGCGCTGCTGCAGTTCATGTACATAACACAAGGGGAAAACAACTTTTAAAGGGAAGGAACAGGAAATTGAAATGTACAAGCTTTAGTGCAACCTGTCAAGGTCCTAAAATCTGGAATGAGATTGACAGCACAATACTAGGGATGGGCGATACCGAAATTTTTCATGTCTATATGATACCAGTAGTATATGGCACTTTTTCAGCGATACCGATACTTTTTGTCCTTTAAAAGAAAATTACATCACATAATACATTTTGCATTAATATCTTGAATTCAAGGGTAATATTTGATATAAGTAAAACTTGAAAACAGAAGTTCTGGAAAGAAACGCTTTTGAAACAGTAATAAATTATAGTGATGATAAAATTGAACAAAAATGTATTAAAAACCTCTTTGAACTGTCAAATAACATAATAAATACTAACTAAAATAATCAAATTTATTAAGTGGAAAATGTTAAAATAGAAAATGTAATAGTTATATTACAAACTTACCAAAACATAATGTACAATAACCTGCATTAAACCACTGAAAGTCAACAAAACGTCGTAATCATCATCACTAAAAGTAGCAACATCATCATGACATCTGACAGGTTACCACCATCATGTGATACGGAAACTAGAATCTGCCTGCTTTCATCATTTCATGCCTAAAACTCTCAGAAGTAGAAACAAATTGCATGTTTTGTATCTGTACAGTGGTATCACACTACTCAAAAAAAGTATCAATTCCGATATTTTGTCTGGCTGGTATCGAAGTATCAACTCCAGAGTATCGATATGTCCATCCCTACACAATACCAGTCTACATCGTTGTACATTTTCAAAAAGAGGCTTAAACAAAAATTGTTAAATTATGTCTAATGCTATTCAATACAATATACTCCCAATACTATCTACTTAAAATGATGAATATATCTCAGGTGTGTATTTATATTTATAGGACGTGTCTGTATGAGTATCGCTCCCTGTATCTGGGGAGTCTGAAGAAGTATTGGGATCGAGCATAGACTGTATATAATTACTGGACGTAGCTTCCGGTCTCTTCTGAATAGAGAAATGTGAAGCCAGTTGGGCGTGTCTTACCGTCGCCATCTTGCCGTGTCACGTACGTCGTCACTCCAGGAAAATACTAAAATGGGCACAGCGCGGCCGCGGGGCAAATGATTGACAGCTGACGTACTGTGGGCTAAACGCTAACTGAGCTAACACGAAACTAAGAGGAGCTAACAAAGATAAGCCCCCTAAGCGGCATGGTTAAGGTAAGACATGCTTAGACTTGCAATTCGCTGACTAAACACCGCCGTTGTGCGACTCTGTAACAAACTGAGACCTTATTAAGAGCAAAGAAGGAGCTAACTAGGAGCCTCCGGTCGGCAGGCGGAGCTTCCGGTCTGCCGCATGTCAATCATAAGGACACGCCCTTAATTATGTGTAATTTGAAGAATAAATAACATCTAAATGAATGAGTTATAAAAAAATTCACCCCCCTCACAGTTGACATGAAGGTAAACTTGACTTAATAAACCTAAAATGATTTTTTGAACCAGGCTGTAAACCTGTTTATTTCTGCTGTGAAGTTGGCGTTTTTAACATGGGAGTCTATGGGGATTTGCTCGCTCTTGGAGCCAGCCCCTAGCGGATGAAGGGAGGATTACACTATTTGCAACGAGGAAGCGAGCTTCACTGTTCTGAGGCGGAGTTTGCCCCTTGGGATCGAGGTTGGGTGGTATGGGAGTGAACTAGGACTTGTCTTGTGACTTATGGCAGCAACTGGGGAGTCCCATTTTCACAAATGTACCTGATTTTATGCTTTTATTTGAATTTCAACTGATTTGTAAATAAAAACTGAACTAGTGAACTAGTCTGGTAGGTCAGGTAAAATTCAGACAAATGTCTCCGAATGCATTTTTATTTTTATTCTGAAAAACAGCATCAAATATGAATTGGCTGCAAACCCATAATGCTTCATATTCTCTTTAAAAAGAAAGGAGAATTAAGATTTCATGAAATGAAATGGAAAAAATGAAAATTAACAATATTTTATTAATCCCAGAGGGGGGGTTATGTCCATTTTTAGAGAGCTCTGCAGACTTCTCAAACTTATGCTCTAATAAAAAGGTCCAACGTGATCACCTCTGGCATGTATTTTGTATTTAGCTTGCGTGCTGCTGATGCGACTCTGGATCTTTCCTTTTTTATCTGGAGCATAAATGACTCATAAAAACTTGGAGTGCATTTGGGAATTCAGTTAGCGCGGCAGTCTTAAATGCTTCCATTACTGTCTCCTGTAATTAAACGTAAAGCAAAACTTTGTTCAGTGGAAATCAACCTCAAACTGGCTCAAACTCAGCTGTCCTGTCCTCATATGAATCTCTTTGTGCTTTAAAGCCTGAAATATAAAGAAAAGCTACTCAGATCCACTGTGGATGTGTTGATCTGCAGATGGGATTGATTTGTGGTCAGCAGTGACTTTTAGGAGAATTTAAAAGTGGTTTGAATGGAGGATGTAAAAGGTGGATCATCTTTAATCTCTTGGCATCTGAAAACTTCCTCAGTTGAGGCAGTCCTGTCACATTTTCAGACCATTGTTGTAATTATACCTTGAACCCGAAGGTCCCGGGTTCAAGTCCCTTTTCAGGTGAACAATATAATTTATTTTTTTTTCAACAATTAGATTACATTAGATAAGATAGATAGATAGTGATGGAGTGATTTCAGATTCTCAACAAGATCGTGGAGGAAAGATAAAAGAATATTGTTTGCCTGAAAAGGGACTTGAACCTTGGACTCTCAGATTATAAGTCAGATGTGCTACCAACTGAGCTATCTGAACTCATCTGGACGCAGTACAAGTAACAATGGCCGTGTCTCAATCCACACACTTTCCTGAGTGCACTGGAATTCAGGGCATAGTGTGCACTGTGTACTTCGTCTGTAGTGCGCACTACTGTCGCTAAATGCTGACCCAAACAGAGCACTGCACTTACAGGAAGTGACGGACTAGCATTACCCGCTAACCTGAGCTAACTCTACTGAGCTGGTATAACCGCAGCCTCAAACACACGACCAGATCATAACTGTCATCAGGGAGTGAACAGCTTGGTAGCATGCTACAATATACATTAGTGATTATGTCTTAATCATTTCATAAACGTTACTTAAATAAAGTACAATACCGCCTCCGATGCAGCAGGGGTCGCCACCGCGTCATTCACCGCCATTATTCAGCTCTGAAAGCAGTTTGAAAGTCCCGCCTCTTCCTCCACGTTCACAAGATTGCGTCCATTTAGTGCGAGTAGTGTGCTTCATTCTGCACTGCATTTTTGGGCGTGATTAGGGCAACATCCTGGTACTTTCAGTGCACTGAAATTGTCGCTTAAATGACACCATGTGTGCACTACACACTCAAAAACAGTGTTTGAAGTGCTCAAGCCAATATCTTCCATCCCTCTCATCTTCCTTCTCCTTCTTTGTTGCTATTTTTACTGGCTTCTTGCTAACAATTCATGGGGTGCATTACCACCACCTACTGGTAGGCAGTGTGAACTGTTGCTGCTGTCGTTTACGTCGCACAATCTAGTATGTCGCAGCAGCTTTATTTTTACCCCGCCCACTTGTGATCGGGGTAATGGTTTGTAATTGAAGGGCTACCAAGCCAAGCTGAATTGAGTTGAGTTTAGTTGAGTTGAGCTGACCTGTGCAAGTGGAAAAGGACCATATGACGCCAGAAATTAAAGCAGTTCTGAAGATAAAAAGGGTCCAACCTGGTATTGGCAAGTTAGACCTGACAATACCTGCCTTATTATTTAAAATAAATCATATAAGCATGTGACCAATGAGAATCCATAAACATCTTAGACACAGCAGCATGTCATTATCTTTGAATTCAGTGTTTCAGAGGTGTTATATTGACACATACACAACTCTTTTATACATAGAAATATTACACTGCCTCGTCTGCCCATTGAAATGATGGCTTTCTGTCTTTTAAACCAGGCAGCATCTGTGCTGCTGTCTTTCATTTCCTCATTCATATCTGACAGGACATTTAAGCTGTTGGCTACAGGCTCAAGCAATATTTTGGAGACGGAGAGAAAGCAGTAGTGATTTGAGACAACACATCAGTTTCATCACCCTGTTGTCCTGCACACAAGCTTAGATGTTACATTAGAGCAGGACTCACAAGCTGCTTATGTTCTTGTTGTTCATATTTTTCTATTTTTTATCAACTTTTTTATTGTTATTAAATTCCAAATCATGCTGTTACACAGCTGATGCATCCCTTCCTATTTGGCCATGGTGCCACCCTGGAAATGTAAAATTGGCTGTGGAGATGCAACATAGATCAAGATTTACCAACCCAAACTGTCCTGAGCTGAACCCCATGGTGGAAGCAGGGCTAAAGACTTAAAAAGATGTCAAAGCCACGAGAGACTTTTCAAAACTCTGTGGTAAATTGTGATCCTAAAGAAATCTCCATTTGAAAAGAGCACTTGCACCTGTGAACTCCTAATTCTCTCGTCTTTTGATACCCAAGATTATGCAGTGAAACCCATTTGACAAACCTCCTTTTGAGACAAAATGTCAGGTCTGTGGGGTATTTTCCTGGTTATTGTCCTCTCTGGATGGGAAGTTAGCCTCTTTGTGATTTTCTCAGACATAATAGTTCAAAAACTGTTGATAATTACATATAACGGCATTTTAAGAACCTTTTAGGTCATTCATTAGAACAACTAATTGTATAAGCGCCTCTTTCAGTTCGTCTTAGTTGATCTCTGACAGGTTGTTGATCCACTATTGCATTAGACTGGAAAGTGAATATGAAGCAGTTTCCTAACAACATGCAGTGGACTAGTGTTTGGAAGTTTGTGATGCACAGCTTGAATTCCTCGCATCTCCAGCTACAACTTTATTACCAAAAATAAGTGTTAAACGTTTCCTCCAGTGCACACTTTTAGTTGACAGATCCATCTTGATTTTAATCGCTCTCCGTCGCCTGTATGAGCCTGGGTTTATTCGTCATGGGGAGATGGGGGCATTTTAATAATACCTGCCTTGGTCAGTGATTTTAATCCAGTCCAGACGGTACGTGAGTCATCTTTCAAACACCTCTGTGTAGTTATTGCAGCTGAAATTACATCCTGCTCTCTTGATTTAAACTTCGTCCTGGTGTCACCAGTCCCTGAAGATTCTCTTTCCCTCCTGATGTTTATCAGCTCAGAGTGGAAATTGGTCTTAATATGAAACTGGAGGAGTATAAAGGGAGCTGATAACACAACGTGCCGATTTTAGAACCAGTTAAAGAAATTACATTGTTAACTCATTGTATAGGTCAACGGGGATTATTCAAATAAAATGTATAAGCGGCTGTTTCTGGGTTACTTTGGTATTGGAAAGGACCAAAATGTGTAAAGATGTCTATGTTTGTATAAACATCTATCCTGCGAAAGTGTGTAAGCTAATAAAATTTCAATTTTTTCAGGTTTTATCAAAATCTTTTGACAAAAAATTCAGAAAGGAAAAAAAAATTATTCCCTACATTTACGGCATGGAAAATAATTACAAAAAGGACTAAAACAAATTAGCAAAAAGAAGAAACACAAAGGCGGTTTACATCAGTACTAAAAGCAATATGCATCCATTCTTCAAGATTTGCTAAAATTTGCTAAATTAAGAGGAGATCATGGTCAACTTTCTGCCACAACTTGTACTTTTCACCATTAGTTCACCAAAATTACTTTTTTTTTTTTTTTTTTTTTTTTTCTTTCAAAGAGAAATTTTTGGTCAAAAAGTCTTGGTCACAACAAAACATGGCCTCTACAAGCTTTTCAGCCACACTTAAACACTCATTCTCATTGGCCCAGTTTACCAGGTAAAATTTCCAGTTCATCCATCTTTTCTCTTGTTATGTTGGTGGCAATCGGTAACTTTATCACCAGAGCTTACAATAAAATTCCTTCAGCACACCAAAATGATTACTAGATTCAGTTTTACTCTAAAATACTAACGGTTCCTTCAGCAGTAGTTTGGCCACAGACAGCTGGTACGGAGGCTGTATCAACATTTACGATTAATCGAGACTACTAACCGTTGTGTACTTGGTTACACATCAGAGATTAATGATCTTTAGGCTGCAGATGGTGACGTCACCAACGCATCCCACCATATTCCCGTCATCATATTTAACTCGGAGCAGAATACATTGTAGCAGAGCCAAAGTAAATTTATGGATATTTATGATTTTGATGCCCAAGAACTGAAATGATTCAATGGGAAAAAAATCTCTTTTATTGGGTGCGATCTGAACGGAGTCCCTGCAGAAGTTTTCAAACAGCTGACCGGATTTTTCCTACATCTATCAGATACATAATCTGATAGAAAAGATTAGAAAGAAAGCTTACACAAGCAGGGATGTCATCGATGTTTCACGGTTGGCTGGGTTGACCTGAAAATATGGAAATGTTTTAGCTGAGAGAAGGAACTCATGTTCTGGTGATCAACTTTATATAAACAGCGGCTAACGCTAGCGGTTAGATCTTCTGCTAAACTCATGCATTTGTTACAGTAAAGCCCCTTTCAGACAGACTTGGACATGTAGAGGACATGTACCGGCTGGGCCCCCATGTCATGAGAGCGGAAATGTTGCGGCACGTCGTTTTGGCTGAATGCACACAAAAATGTTCCGGACAGAGTTGAAAGAAGAGTGGGGCTGTGCTGATTTTTCGACTAATGTTTCGTAGCAAAACATTGGTGAAATGAATGAGTTTGTGGCAGATAATGCCTTATTCAGAAGCTGCACACGTTGCCCCATTCCTGCCATTAGATTGGACATACGTTGATCTGGAGTGGATCTAAATATCTCCCAAAGGAATTCAAGTTGCACCAAAACTGTCCGGGTGAGTAAATGAACATATTTCATGCTAAAAAAAAATAGGTCCAGATTGAAAAAACCCGAAGTTCCCCTTTTAGTGTCTGATCGTATTCACGCTCATAACTTTATTTTCTGGGGAAAAAATTGTACATCAAACCCAGTTAGCAACAGCTAAAGCTAGCTCTCCTTACTTGCATTGAAACTCATCCATTGCGATGTTTACACTGCACAGATGCAGTCGACGTCTGGTCAGCTCTCACACTGACGTTAATCCATAGAAAGAAATATCTGTCATTCCAGCTGCAGGGTTCCTGGATGGATCTCTGACGGCTTGAATTGAGTCACTACAGCACCACAAAGCGCCGGTGCTCTGCTGTTGTTCGCCGCCACTGCGCCCCCAAGTCAACTTGAAGTGACGCGATAGGCTGTGGCCGCGTTTATTATATATACAAATATCAACAGAACAGTGCGCACCATGCATCTCTTATGTATGCGAGTAGTTAGTTATCATCTGAAGCTTTCAGACAGCATTACTACCCCTAAAATACAATGTTGGTGAGAAATGAAGGAGGAGGAAGGAAAAATGACGTGTATACGGTTATTTGTTTTTCTAAACAGTTATGATTTTTGATCTGTGTACCCGTTTACACATGTAGACGTTGACGCCCCTAGTATGGAGGCATCAGATACAATCTGGCCACAATTCATCCATCCTTCTGTTTTTAACCCCTTAAAATCTTTCCATTTTCACCTTGAATGGGTTTTCATGGATGAAAGACTTGCTGTGAACAAACTATTTCACTGACCCTTGCTGATGTATCAGGACTGTTCCTGTTGCAGCATCATCGAATACTGGAGTACAGCATTAGATAAATCTCATTGGCGACTGGTCAGAAGTCTGTATTGAGGCTACAATTAGGATTGTAGCCTTGAAGAGTATACATCATTCAAATCTCAATAATCTTAGCTTTCCAATGGTGTACAACAGGTTTAGCTACTTGGAAGGAAGACTGAGTAAATTATATATTCATCACATGTCTGATAACAAAGGATTAAAGGATAGTGTTGGGAACTGTTGCTCATATGACCCCCCAAAATTGTTTTTGTGGATTCAGGATCATCATTAAACAAATAAAAATAAATGCAGTCATGAATGAAAAATCTGAATTTCTGATTTCCCATAACAAGGAGACAGTTTTTTTGGTACCCTTTAATCCTTTTTCTTTTTAGCCAGCACATTGTGTCACTAAATGATGAGAGAAAATGAACCTATGATGCATTTGGCTTCTGTTATCTGTTACCTCAAAGACTTGGTGGAGTTAAAGAAAATACTGAACCACAGTGACCCGGGATCTTCACAGTTTTACAGGGTTCTTGCAGAGTCTTAAAAAGTAAAAAAATGTCTGAAATTCTAAACTTTAAATTTAAAACCTGAAAATGTCTTAAAAACAGCCAGCTTTTCATCCAAGGTCTTAAATTTGACTGACACTAGTCTTAATTTTATTACTTTTATTCATTCCCGAGAAGTGTGGGCCACATAGAATATGCTGAATAAAACGCAGTAATCAGAAGTTGGTTCTGTCCGTCTTACAAATCCTGTGTCAACTACTTGTTTTTACAGTTTAAAATTTTCTCTCTCAGTTTTTCTAATAAAAATCTCATGTCTGACAGCCTCAGTGTGACGGCAGGATATAGACAGATATTAGTGTTATGTTAGGAAAGTTATTTTGGCTAAAAAGTACAGTTTTGATATCAGTTTGAGTACTGAATTGCTTTAGTCTCTTTTTTAATGCAAAGAAATTTTTAATTTCTAACTTGATTAAAAAAATAATAATAAAAGGTGTTGAATTTCTGGGATCATTTAAATGTTTTTGGTCATGCATCAAGTTGGTCTTGAATTTAATTAATAAAGGTCTTTAAAAGGTCTTAAATTTAGCTTGCTGAAACCTGCAAGGACGCTGTTTTTAATCCTCAAAAAGATTCCCTGCTACAAACATTTGTTCCCTCTTTTCCCCTGTTTGAAACTCTTATGGCATCTTCCCCACCAACAGAATCGATTGCCACCATTGTAATATGAACCAGTGTGCCAAGAAATGTCTTATGTTTTTGGCACTTGAATGCCACTCCTTCCAATTTAATAGTTCCTGTTTTTTTTTTAAATTAGAAAAGAAAGACTTGAATTCTTTGGAGATCATTGAGGCTGTGTGGTACCACCTCACATTTAGGTTCTTTCTGAAAGTTTATAAATCCTTTGGTCATTACCAGCTTCTAAATTTCTCAGCTTAACATTTAATCTGGTCTTTTATCTGTTGACAGCAGAGTGTGGTACATCACGTCTTTCCTTTTTACAGCAATTAGACTCATCTGCCGCGCTGACACATCTGCTGTTATCAGTTTTCCTCACTTTTAATTTCCTGTCTCTCGGTGATGCACATTCATTCACGTGCCCCGCCTCTGCTTCTCCCCGCACCATGTATCTCTGGAGTGCATTTATTTCCGTGTGAAAATGAAAGTGTGAAACATGTCAGCTTGAGCGAGCATGTTATCATAACATCATCAGAACAGAGACGATGCACCAGGCACGGAGGTTGTAAAGTTTTCTATTCAGCTCGTCAGACGGGAAAGTGTGAAATTCAAAATGTGTCCCGTCTTGCGGGACCCCATAGCCGGACTTGTTTCAACTCGCGGTTGCCATGGCGGCTGGGGTATGATGCGGCTGTGTATGTAAGGTTGTTATAGTGTGGGAAAGCTTCTCTGCTGCCTTCAGTGTCCCAGCGCTCTCTGATGGAGCGCTCGGTTTCTGGGAAATAACAGCAACCTGTTATCATGTCAACCTCATGAACGCTCCTACGGGTGGGGCATTTGATTCACCTGGGGGTGCAGCAGGTGTCTCATAGAGAGGCTACAGATGTTTCATACAGCAGCATCTCCACTAGAACCCACACAAATGGTAAAAACAACAACAACAACAACAAAAAAATGCTTGAGCAGAACTGGCTGAGTAGAAGGAGGGAGTGAGGGATAGCAAGAGGCATTTCTGTCAAATGTTATGTTGTGAAACAAACTTCTTGTTGCTTATGTAGCTAGTGAATAATTATTTTGCCACCAAAACTCTTTTCTCAGTGTTGTATTTGTTGTTTCATAGAAGTAAACAGCTGTTCAGGTGATAAGGGTGTCACTAAAGTAAAAAAATATTGGCAACAAAGACCCATTTTCCACTTGAAGCGCAGTGCAACATTTAAAGCTTGTTTTCTCAGCTTTTTGGTCAAAAGCAGGCATTTTCGCTGCAACAAACCCATGTTCTACTGCAGATTACTAAAGAATGGAAAAAACTATTAACAAATGGGGTTTTTTCTGATAAAAGAAGAGAGTCTAAGCTTTCCTTTGGTACATTCAGTGTTTGCATAGGCAATAGTACATAATATTCCGTGGACCTCCCAAAATCAGTGAAAATGCTAAAAAAATATTGGCAATATGGAGCACTCTGCTCGGAAAAGGTCTGGCAGTCAATGAGTTAATCTCTGTCTTAATCAGATTTTCTGACGAGTATTTCATCGCATCATTTTTGTCCTTGGCTGCAGCAGCAGCACTAAAAGGAAATAAAGTAGCAGATTTTCTATCTAACTTCCCAGCTTGCAGACAGTGCATTGATAAACATCCCAGGGAAAAGTGGACTTCTGCAGAAACTTCTCAAGGTGATGTGCTTTTGCTCACAGTGGTTTGGATACAGTTTGGGCTTTATGTCAGTAGAAGTAAAGATTACTGCTAAGTGTCAGCTGGATGAACGGGATCATGAGAGAACAGGTGAGATGGTCATATACAGTTGTGTGAAAAAGTGTTTGCCCCCTTCTTGATTTAATATTTTTTTGCATGTTTGTCACACTTATATGTTTTAGACATAGACTGTATATAATTACTGGACGTAGCTTCCGGTCTCTTCTGAATAGAGAAATGTGAAGCCAGTTGGGCGTGTCTTACCGTCGCCATCTTGCCGTGTCACGTACGTCGTCACTCCAGGAAAATCCTAAAATGGGCACAGCGCGGCCGCGGGACAAATGATTGACAGCTGACGTACTGTGGGCTAAACGCTAACTGAGCTAACACGAAACTAAGAGGAGCTAACAAAGATAAGCCCCCTAAGCGGCATGGTTAAGGTAAGACATGCTTAGACTTGCAATTCGCTGACTAAACACCGCCGTTGTGCGACTCTGTAACAAACTGAGACCTTATTAAGAGCAAAGAAGGAGCTAACTAGGAGCCTTCGGTCGGCAGGCGGAGCTTCCGGTCTGCCGCATGTCAATCATAAGGATACGCCCTTAATTATGTGTAATTTGAAGAATAAATAACATCTAAACGAATGAGTTATAAAAAAATTCACCCCCCTCACAGTTGACATGAAGGTAAACGTGACCTAATAAACCTAAAATGATTTTTTGAACCAGGCTGTAAACCTGTTTATTTCTGCTGTGAAGTTGGCGTTTTTAACATGGGAGTCTATGGGGATTTGCTCGCTCTTGGAGCCAGCCCCTAGCGGATGAAGGGAGGATTACACTATTTACAACAAGGAAGAGAGCTTCACTGTTCTGAGGCGGAGTTTGCCCCTTGGTTTTAGATCATCAAACAAATTCAAATATTAGACAAAGATAACACAAGTAAACATAAAATGCAGTTTTTAAGTGGTTTTTCTGAGTAAGGGAAGAAAAAGATCCAGACCTCCATGGCCCTGTGTGAAAAAGTGATTGCCTCCCCTGTTAAAACATGAATAAACGCACAGAGTTCAGTTTCTCTACCCACACCCAGGCCTGATTACTGCCACACCTGTTCTCAATCAAGAAGTCACTTAAATAGGACCTGCCTGACAAAGTTAAGTAGACCAAAATGTACTAAAAAGCTAGACATCATGCTGCGATCCAAAGAAATTCAGGAAAAAGTGAGAAACAAAGTAACTTAGATCTATCAGTCTGGAAAAGGTTCCAAAACCATTTCTAAAGCTTTGGGACTCCAGTGAACCACAGTGAGAGCCATTATCCACAAATGGTGAAAACATGGAACAGTGGTGAACCTTCCCAGGAGTGGCCGGCCGACCAAAATGACCCCAAGATCACAGCAACGACTCATCCAAGAGGTCACAAAAGACCCCAGAACAACATCCAAGAACTGCAGGCCTCACTTGCCTCAATTAAGGTCAGTGTTCATGACTCCACCATAAGAAAGAGACTGGGGGGCAAAAATGGCTGCATGGCAGAGTTCCAAGACCAAAACCACTGCTGAGCAAAAAGAACATAAAGGCTCGTCTCAGTTTAGCCAGAAAGCATATTGATGATCCCCAAGACTTTTGAGAAAATACTCTGTGGACAAAAAAGAGACAAAAGTTGAACTTTTTGGAAGGTGGAGGTCCCATTACATCTGGCGTAAAAGTAACACGGCATTTCAGAAAAGGAACATCATACCAAAAGTAAAATGTGGTGGTGGTAGTGTGATGGTCTGGGGTTGTTTTGCTGCTTCAGGACCTGGAAGATTTGTTGTGGTAAATGGAACCATGAATTCTGCTGTCTACCAAAAAATCCTGAAGAAGAATGTCCGGCCATCTGTTGGTGACCTCAAGCTGAAGCTGAAGCAGAACAATGATCAAAAACACACCAGCAAGTCCACCTCTGAATGGCTTAAGAACAACAAAATGAAGACTTTGGAGTGGTCTAGTCAAAGTCCCCACCTGAATCTGATTGAGATGCTGTGACATGACCTTAAAAAGGTGGTTCATGCTGGAAAACCCTCCAATGCGGCTGATTTACAACAATTCTGCAAAGATGAGTGGAACAAAATTCCTCCACAGCGCTGTAGAAGACTCATTGCCAGTTATCACAAATGCTTGATTGCAGTTGTGGCTGCTAAGGGTGGCCCAACCAGTTATTAGGTTTAGGAAGCAATCACTTTTTCACACAGGGCCATGGAGGTTTGGATTTTTTTCTCCCCTTACTAATAAAAATCTTCATTTAAAAACTGCATTTTGTATTTATTTGTGTTATCTTTGTCTAGTATTTAAAATTGTTTAATCTGAGACATTTAAGTGTGACAAACATGCAAAAAAAATTAGAAAGCAGGACGGGGGCAAACAAATTTTCACACAACTGTATGTAAAGGTAGCATAGATTTAGAAAACTGCCACATGGACTATACAACCTGCAGCCTGGTTTGTTCAAAACAAAGGCTTTAAAGGGGAAGTTAGTTTTTTTTTTTTCAACCTGGACCTTTTTTTGTGAATGCAACTTATGCTTGAGTGTTTGGGTAAAATCGGATTAGTTTGGCCAATCTTGCATTCCGATGCAGTCATTTCTGGTTTTAGCAATAATAAATGTACACTTTATTTGTTGGTGGATAAATATTAAGAACATTTATATCCGTGTTAATTTGTTCCTTTGTTGTTGTTTTTTTTTTTTTTTTTTTTACCACGGCTAAATGTTTATATGAAGCCCGATGCCTTTTCTCACATGGCAAGTAATATGGCTTATTCATCTGAGCAACTCTGACGATGAAGCCAAGCCTTCTCCCTCTCCACATCCACCGCTGTGATTGGCTTCCTGCTGCAGTATCTCAGTCATTCTTTATCTTCTGCTGCTCATATGCAGCAGATTCCCCTGAGGGTTAGATAAAGTTAATTTGCCCTGAAATATTCTCTCAAATTCTTCTGTATTGGATTTGTCCAACATAAATGAAGTTTGAGATTGTCTGGAACCCATAAAATCCCCTAAATCCCCCGTCATGTTTGCTTTGTAAACTGTGGTTATGAGACAAGTCGGGGAGAGTTGACGCCTGAAGTCTGAGGCGCTCTGCTCGTTTGCTGGCAGAGATGGTGTTTAATAACACGGGAATGATGATTAATGTTAAAGCTGTGATAAATATGTGTGATTAAAAGATAATGCGGCTCCAGCCTCGTTTTGGGTGCGTTCAGTATTGATATGAATCGATTCTTTCTGATTATTAAGGCTGTCACCTTTAATTAAAGATAAATGGAATGCAACCCATATGATCCAAAGTCACCTTTCCAGTCTGAATAACCTTTATTTAAATACGAACACAGTTTACATGCAGTTGCAGTTCTTCACTTCTGAAATATATCAAATATGTTTTGTCTAGGGCTGCCACAAATGATTATTTTGGTACTCGACTAGTCACCAATTATTTCGGCGATTAGTCGGATCATAAGAAAATTTTAGCATATTTACAGTACCAGGGAAAAGTTTGGACACGCTCTCATTGAATCTAATCAAAAAACATGTCCAAACTTTTGACTGCTAGTGTGTGTTTTTTTAGTCAATATACAATTCAAGAAAAGATGACCAGACAGAATGGCAGACAAGGTATCAGAAGGTACAGTGGAAATTTTGAGAGGAAAAACAAAGCTTAAAGTTGTACTTCCATGGTCATTTCATTAATATTTCTGTGTTCTCCATTATTATTGAATGCATTCTGCATCGTTTCTGTTTAAAACCTTCTGGTTGCTTTGTATCCAGCTGTATTTGTATACTAAAAGAGGCTTGTGGTCCAACCAGGCTTTTCCGGGTCCTTCTCATAATTTCCGTCTATTGGCTGGCTCCCATCAGTGTATAAGGAAGCTCCGCCCTCCGCTCTTATTTCGCTACAACAGGAAATAGAGCCGACAAACAATTTGTTCCGCCATGCTAACAAACAGTAGCATACTTCTCAACTCCGAAGCTACAGTCGTGCCGTCTACTTCTAGTGTGTAGTGGAGGGTTACCGGCCTTCCAATGGGCAGATAGAAACCCCACGTGGGATACGCTATTTGCAATGTTACGTAGAAGTGCAAGGCTGTTCCCGATTCGCTCTTCTCTTCGTATTGTTTCTGTGATGAGGAAGCACAGCCGCTGGGGGAACGCAACGCTAGCAAGTCACATGTGAAGTAAACAAGGGAAACCCTCCGTATTTCAAAGGAGCAAGAAACGGGTTCAGTGGAAGGAGGCCTTTAAAGACAATAAACGATCAGTTGATTATTAAATTAGTTGTAGACTATTTGATAGTCGACGATCAGCCGATTAATCGACTATCATGGCAGCCCTAGTTTTGTCGAGAGTTTTGAATATTTTCTATCTTTAGCAAACGTGAATTTCGTTATGTGTTGTTCTTATTTGATTTCTTGCAACTGGTTTTGCACATTTTTATGGTATATAATCAATACTACTGGTATAGTTATCAGTTTTACTGGTTTAATCCTTATGCTTGTGCTTAATCAAACTTGTAACTGCTGAATTGTGTTTTAATGCTTCAATGTTGTGAAATACTTAACTATTTAAAGAGCTATTTAAATTACTTTTTCCCATTTTTTATTATTATTAATTAGTTAGACAATCTCATGAGTACAATTCAGGACGATGTAATTAATTAAATCAGTATTCCCCTTCTTCCAACCCCCCCCCCCCCCACCCCCCTACATAACACAGATGAATAAAATAAAATAAATGATTAAAAAACATCTACAGCAACTGCAGACATACAGTAGGCCAAATTGAAAAAGAAAAAAACTAACAAACAAACAAAAACAAACAGTCTGAGCATACTTCCTTCTGTCACTTTTTTAGACATACAATTCATGTCCATACAACAAAGATCAACATAAAGACATATACAGACATATGCCCATACACATACACATGCACAATACAAATACTATCATTAGTACGACGCAGTGTGCAGACAAAATTTATTGCATTAACAGAGCTTTTATTAATGTTTTAAATTTAGTTTGATAATTAATTACTGGGACCCAAGCAATGTCAAATGTTTTGGGTTATCCCCTCAAGGTAAGATAATCCAAAATAACCTTTTTTGAAATTACATTAAAAGAATAATGATAATGATAATTTGACATTGTTTAAGCAGCAATTAAATCTCATTAAATATCATTTTTATTATTTTGTTTTCCATATAATCATTTTATTGTCAAGCATAAATAAACTGCTGTACTTGTTTTACTACTTAGGACTGCCCTACATGCATATTTTACAGCCTCTTTCAGCCCATGGTGGATTGTAATTTGTCGCAAGTTGTTATATGAATATTTCATTCTGATTTGTAAGTTTCTGCTCCATAAAATTAAAAGAAGCTTGTTTTAGAGTTGTGAGAGCGCGCAGCATACACCAGCTCCTGCTGTTTATGTCCTTTTGTCAGGTTGTGTCGCTGCAAGCTGATGTGGAGGCAGCTTTCGTGTAACGTGCAGCTTGATGGTTGCAGGCAGCCTGGGAAATGTTTCACATAATGATGCTTGTCCACTTTCTACCAGTGGCTGATTTTGTGGTACTGCAGTAAACCCGAGGCATATTTTAGTAATTAGTCCTTGTTAAACTGGAGAACATACAACTCAGAATGGGATGGATTCTGCCTCCGGACTTTATTTTAACAGTTTTATGTGTTGTATTTGTGCTGACTAAGCAGTATTTACAATACAGCTTGTTTAGATTAATCATGTAAAGTGTAAATATAATTAGTTGTTTGATCTTTGTGCATGTTTGTACTTGGATTTGAACTTTCTACATTTGAAGTGTTATATTTACACCTTTGTACAGGATCAACACATTATAGTTATAGTCAAAACAGTTCATGTAAATTTCAGCTTCATTTTTCAAGTGTGCAGCATTGCAGAGTGTAATAGTTTGTATATAAAGAGATGAGTGTGTGGAGCATATTAACATAATGGGGGGCTTCTGCGCTCCCGTCAGTTTCTAGCCTGAACGTGTTGGGCTCAGTATTGAGCTGAAGGCCTTTTTCTCCAATCAGCAGATGAAGAATTGTTTTCCCTTTTGATGCTGCAACTCTGAATGCAGCACATGAGAACCCAAAATGCACAAACCACAAAGCAGCAAAGACACCCCTGCTCAGAAACACTCGTATGTAAATGAACATGCAAGTCCTGGAGAAAACTTGCATCAGCAGCAGAGAAAGAAAATACAAACTCCACACAGAGAGCCCAGCCTCCTGGCTCTGAGATGGCAACGCCAACCACTGCACCGTTATAGACATACCCCTAAAAACACACACACACAACTTACTCCCTGAGGAGTAAGTACACCTCAAAGAACCAGAGAGCATTTATCATATTTCCTCCTTTTCTCTGGGTTCAGCCTTTTCTTTATTGACTTGTCCATCAGCCCGTTTCAAAAATATTCAGGCGGAATAAAATTCCCCAACAATCTGGAAATGACACATGTACTCGTCCTCTGCTCTATAAACTGATATGAAAGTAAAGTTTGTTTTCCTTTTTAAAAAATCTTAAAAGAAAAAAGAGATTTGCTCTGTGTTCATGGAAAATGACCTCCCCAGGTGAAGATGCACCACTTACCAAACTGTTTCCTTGGTAATGAAAACACACCACATACGGTACTGAAATGGAAGCAGGATTTTATTACGGTAATACGATTTGATCCTCTACCCTTAGTGTGATCAGACTTCATAAGGGCCAATACAGAGATGCTGTGGAAACATTAATGAAACATGACAGTCGTGTTTATATTCAACTGTTGCTCAAAGGCCGTTGCTGAAGGTGATCGATGGCATCTGTGTGTGTGTGGAATCATTGTTAGCGTATTACTCTGTGTTAAAAAAAAGGGAAGACAACAGGAGACGATGGAAATCTCACATTTCTCCAGTTTTATTGCAATCTACTCAGGCATATTGACAGACACCAACATTTTTCAAGATTCAAGAGCTTTATTGGTCACATGCTGTCATACATATGCAACACTGCAAAAACTCAAATCTTACCAAGTATATTTTTCTAATTTCTAGTCAAAATCACACTCAATATAAGGACAAATAATCTACAAAGAAATGTTTCATTGAGATATAGGAACTTGTTTTAAGACAAATGCACCTTATTTCAAGAAATCTTATCCAGAAAATTTTACTTGTTCCATTGGCAGAATTTTTTTTGATTATTACAAGCAAATAAAAAAAAAAAAAAAAAAATATATATATATATATATATATATATATATATATATATATTTTTTTTTTTTTTTTTTTTTTTTTTTTTTTTTTTTACTTATTTCAAGAATAGCCAAGGATTTTTTGCTTGTAATGACCAAAAAATTCTTGGCAATTCTCTGCATCATTTACACATGTGCTTCTCTGAGCTTGTGCATCATCATGATCTCCTCCACCATCCTCATGATTGTAAATTGACGTCGGGCCTTGGAAGTATCAAGCATCATCTTCCCTCACCTTTTTAATGTGAGTCGCGTTGTTAAGCAGGATTACAGCCTTTTTCTTGATGCAGTTTAATTGGCCAGATGAACCGGAGGAACTTTTCTCAGGGCTAATCCCTTCAGTTTTCCCCTTTACCGCTCTGCTGGAACGCTTCAGGAGTGTCTGCTGCTCTATTATATCTTCCCTTCAGGTTGCTTTCCCCCAGAAACCTGGAAACCTTGCCTTCACACACATTTCAAGTTGCTGTCTTGCTTTTATAGATTTCCAGACTAAAATATATCAAATTAGTGACATGCTGAGGTAGCAAAGGCAGTTCGTTTCCCATCAGGCTTGCAGATGCAGGTGTTCAGTAATTGAGTCTGAACTAGAAACTCAAAAGTAAAAACCAAATTATATGCTTATATGTACAAGTCCCAGTGGCTATATTTGATTAACTGATTCTGTGGCGATGTACTTTGTTTGGCCTGAATCTGCATAATACTTGTAATTTGTAAACATGGGACCATGAAAGGTCCCTCTGTGGCTCAGTCAGCTGGATCAGGAATTCAGTTCAATGTCCGATCCATGAATCAAGTCCATATCAAAGCCTGATACCAACATTGGATCAGATCTGTCCCAACTCTTCTAAGAATAGATGCTTATGTTTACTGCTCTATGATTCAGATCGTAAACAGTTTTAGTTTTAGTTGTGGCTCAGGTGGTAGAGCAGGTCGGCTAATGATCGAAGGATCAGCGGTCCAAATCCCGATTCCCCAGCCATCTGCTGTTGTGTCCTTGGGCAAGACACTTAACCCTCCTTGCCTCCAGTGGGGGCACCACTGGAGTATGAATGCGTGCGATCCGTGCAAATGCTACTTTGCTACGTTGGTGAGCAGCTGCTGTCGGCTCCCTCTGCTGCTGCTCAACGCAGTCTGGTCTCCAGCAGCAGGTCGTGTTACTCGCCTTTTGCAGGGAAATATGTCACAGATAAGATTTTATGGGTGTGAGCAGGTTGTAAGTAAGAATATGAATTTCATTTCATTTTTGTGGTCTTTACAAGTGTTTACTGAGGTTATTTGGCAGGGCATGGTGAAGCTCGGTGCTGCGCATCACCGGCTTCCAGCAGTGAGGGAGATTTTTCTGCTGCTGCTTACGTGATTAAAAACAGAGTTCAGCTAAAACCAAATAGTGGATGATGTCTTTTTTTATGTGGGCCTCTCCGAGTCTGAAACATTGGGTAGCTTATTTTTTTAATCTATTGCTCCGCTGGCTTGAAACACTCATGTGTTGTCCTGGTAACCCCGCCCCTGACGCAAGCTGTGAATCGGTTCTTCACTCTGGCCCTGCAACGAAGTGGTGCCGAGTCTCAAACCAACTTTGGGAGCCAGGAACTGGTGCTTAGGTGGTGGAAAACCAAAGAACCGTTTTTTCTCAGGCTCCGGCTCCGAACCGGCTCTCAAATCGGCTCAGTGGAAAAGGGGCCCTACTGGCAAACGGATATGAACCAGACATGAACACAGCGGGTGTTTTGGACGCGCATCATGTCAGATTCGGTAAAGAAACGCAAGGAAACATTACCAGAGGAAGAGAGGAAAAGAAAGAGAGGAAGGAACAGAACAAGAGTCAAGATAAGACTGTCTTTTACGGGCTGGAGATGGATGCTAGTTTAGCCGCCGATAGGGGGCGTGTCACTGAGAAAATTGCTAAAAGTTCCGTTGTGGGTCTTTAAGAAGTCAACGTCTCATTGCAGATGGTGTCTGGATTTATTGCAGACTGTGTAATGCAGCACACCTTGATGAATTAGACTCTGTGTGTGAAAGTCATTTTTCTCTTCTTAATCTTAGCTATAATAACCATTCCCCCACCAGTTCTGCTTCCCAGATTCATTTGTCATCTCATTCATTCTGGCATCATTACTAAACTTCTCAGAGAGGGTTTATTTCCAGCAGCTCTAAGTACAGCCCAGCTTTTTTGGCACCCAGGAGTCGTTAGACTAAAATTGTTTGTAATTTGTCAGAAGCATGAAGAAAAATCCCACTGACTCTTCCAGAAGTCATGTCTGTCCCATGTTTTAGACATGTAGATCACTGACAGAGTAAAGTGTCTTCGGTTGCTTCTCTGGAGGATAACGTCTAAAATTGTGAGCCCTACTCTTTATGGAAAGCAGACTTATCAGAGCCCTGAAAGAAAACAGAACATCCTCTATCCTCTCCACCCCATTCAAGGTCCGCAGTCACAGGTACCTGACTCCAGGTCCAGTTAAGACATCCACTCTCTTGTTCTTCTGTTAATCATTTTCATCATGTAGAGATTGTCTCGCCTGCATAGTCTCTGCATAGCTCCGGCTATTCAGGCCGCACACATCCATCACGTTGAAGCCTTAGACCTGAGCTGGTGAAGCTATTCTGGCTGATTGCACCTTTGTCTCGTCTCATAATTGCAATATGGAACCCAGAAAATCCATTTGCAGAGTTTTAAATGGATGATGCCAAGCGTCATCGGGAATTCTTTGAAAATGTTTCACTTTATTTCCAGATGACGTCAGCAAGCTGGCATGGCCTGCTCATGTCTGCCAACCCTGCCAGTCTGTGATGCTTTATGCAAGTGCCACAGGGAGCAGAGAGGCAAAAGATCTGACAGTGTAGCTGGAATCAGCTCTCTTATGTTTATTATTGGACAAGGCTTATGTTTCACTCTGGGGGGGCTTGTGGATTTCTGGTTAGATAAGACGAATTCCAGGAGGATGGTCTATAAGAATGTGGCACAGAAGATTAAAAAGTTGTTATTACAACCAGTCAAAGTGAGTCTTCTTTTTAAAAATATTTTATTCAGGGTGCTTCATCTTTTATTTTCCCCTCAATAATTCCAACAGAGGTTAGCAGCAGGTCAAAGTGTGCAGTTTTTGCAGGAGACCAATGTTAATAATTTAGTAGGAAAAGGTTATACCCACAGGCAAGAAACTGCACTATACCAGGATTACAAAAAAAAAAAAAAAAAGGAGGAGGGGGGCAATGCAGTTTACATTAACATGTATAAGGTCTGAATTAGAGGAAGTGATAAAAAATAGCACAAATTTATATGAAAAAAGCTAACTTGCACTAGCACGAATTAATGTAAAAACTTATGTTTGAAAATTTGATTAAATTTAAGGTGCAAGGAAACAACTTTGTAAAGCATACAGTATCTGGTCTGAGCCAGTTAACACTACAGTCATCCTCAAAATTATTCATACCCTCCAATTAAAGAAGGGTGAAAACAAGCTGTCAGTGAAATAAGTTGAAATTAACAAAAGTAATAAGAAAATTTTAAAAAATCATGACTTTGACTTTGAATTGTGAAAAAATGTATATATGAAAAAAACACAAAAATTTTTTTTTTCTCTCTAGCTTGTTCTACCCGTTTTCCCATTTGCTTTTTTTTTTTTTTTTTTTTATATTTTTATTTTTTTTTTTTTATTTTTTTTTTTTTCCCCCCTTTTGTCTTTCCCCCCCCCTATTTTTTTTTCTTTTTTTTTTTTTTTTATTTTTTTCCTTTCCCTTTTTTTTTTACCTTCCCCTTCCCTCTTTCTTTTTCCCCTTTCCCCCCCCTTTTTTTCCCCCCGGCCCCTCCTTCTTCCTCTTTCCCCCTTCTTCCCATTAAGGTTTACATGGAAAACAAGTTTGTCTAATTCTGCTTTAGATCTGGGGGTTGGGAAGGGTTCTGATTGGACAGGGGTGGGGGGTGTATGTACGTCCATTTACGTCTTCTCGGAAGTAAACAATCGCCGGTTTCTGCTCCTTTTCCATTCGACTACAACATGAAAACCACATAACGACTTAGATTTTTACTGTGTTTTGATGGCAGTTTTGTAGCAGCAGCTTGACACTAACATACTACTTCATTACTGCCGGCTGGCACAAGTCCAAGGCTTGTTTCACAT
This sequence comes from Atherinomorus stipes, assembly GCA_023101725.1. Lineage (NCBI taxonomy): Eukaryota > Metazoa > Chordata > Actinopteri > Atheriniformes > Atherinidae > Atherinomorus > Atherinomorus stipes. The sequence goes on along the minus strand of JALJCO010005240.1, from coordinate 464,977 downwards.
GCGCTTCGACAAGCACCATTACAACAGGACAAGGGAAGGAGCATGCTCAGAACGACCGGAATTAACTCGGAGCGGAATAAAGGTTTACATTACAGAGGAATTGTTTTATTCGGAATTAAAAGAGGAATAAACCAACCACTTAGTTCGGAATTAAGTTTTATTCAGAATGATCATTTTCACTTGGATCTAAGGGTTTACATGGTCTTTCTAAAGCGGAATTATCTTTTATTCGGAATTAAAACTGTAAACACAGTCATTGAAATCAATGAATGTATGACCATGCAGAATTTTCAAAACATGCTATTCTTTGCCATGTCCTGCTACTGTATGTTAAGTTTCAGTTACTATCTTAAGTTGCATTAAGATATGTACAGCATTCCCTTATTTTCCTTCCTATAATTCCTTTTTTAGTTGTAAAGCGGCACTATATCTGTTAGTAGGCAGCCGGATTTCTATTGGAGCTTCAAGAGAATCTAACGGCTGTTTTATTGCCGAGGCATAGCAGGTCAGACCGATCTCTGTCCCACATCGATGGCTACAGATTGATTGTTAGTGAGACTACAGTTGACAAATATGGTTCCTAAAAACGGGTTGTTGCAGCGGCTGCTATAGCATGAGTTATATCAGAACTGGTTAGTATTTCTTCTTTGAGTGAATGGCAAATGATTAAAGTGAATGCTTTGAATCTTCCCTCAGCTGCCTTGGATCAGGTTTAGCAGCAACTTACTCCACAGGCAGCAGAAGCTAACTGTCAGCTAGTTCATACAATCAACTGCTAGGCATGGATGTGTGTGTGTGTGTGTGTGTGTGTGTGTTTGTTTTTCTTTTTAGGTCCCATCCCTTCTTCCAGTTTCCACAAATGAGTTCCCAGAAGGCTGTGTGTAAACAAATCATTTGGGGCTGCAGGTTAGAAAACCCGTATCACGCTTTTGAAACGCAGGCATCTCGCTGTCAGTGATGCCTTGTTTGTTTGTGGTGAACCTTGACCACCCTTCACAGCCCAATCCCCCCCCCCAATAAACTAATAGATGCTTTTGCACAGCGCACATCCTCCTGCGGACCTCGTCTCTTAATAAACAGACTGTGCAGCTGCACTTAATTACCATACTTGACATCATCACCTCATCAAGCTGCCCCCTCACAGCTCAGCCAAACGACTGCTGCTGATTTGTTGTGGCCTTCACATAAATGGTACAAAAATACAATTCAATTAGCAGGGCGAACTCTCACAGCTATCTATTATGTATGATTTTTTTGTTTTTTAAAGCCTGCCGGGGAAGTCTCTCACCTACACAGAGCTGCTCTTACTCATGACCTCCCTGTGTGTTGGTCAGTTAGGGCCCGGTTACGTAACATGATGTACAGGATTTTAATTATTGATCCACACATTTTTCTGTAAGCAAACTTCTATAACTGGGTCTGCGGGAGAGCATCTGATAATCTAGTCTTATCATATTGATTAACAGGGAACTTAAACACCCTGCTGGTTGTGTTTGGCTAAAATAAAAACAGCTTAAAAAACCTGATTACTGAAATCTCCCCCCGCTTCTGTTATCTGCCTCCACTCCAACCAGAAACACAAACAACATTGTGGAGCTGCTTGGGTTTCATCTGTTTTGCTGCCTTTTGTTCAGTGGGTGCCTTGCCTGAGATGAAAGCCCATCCTGGCATCCTGTGAATTGGACTTGCCGGTGTCTCTTTCTTCCTCATCTTGCCTTGTTCTTCTCTCCCACCTCTGTACCTTTTTTATTCTCTCTTTCTCCAGGCTGTAGTTCTGTGTGGTGCTGGCTATCTGTGCTGACTGCTCATTTACTGCAGATTAACAGAGCGGTTTGCATAAGGACTAAACATTTTCAGCAAATATCTGTTTTCCCGTCATGTAATAAGTAATTCAGTGTGAAATCGTAGCTGCTGTAATTGTTGGTAGACTTGATTATTCTCGTCTTACACTTCTTATTGGTGGGCGTCGTACTCAAAGACCAGTTGAGTTTTTTAAGCGTAGGCTAGACTGTGTCTACCATTTGAATCAAGTTTACATGCAGATGAATGATAAAAAAAAAAAGAAGGGTCTGGAAATGATAAAAAAGAAATAAATCGGCCAGAGCAGCACAGCTGATATGCATCTCCTTCCGTCTGTGTCTGAATGTGTTTTGGCTTCATCTCAAAAATAATAATTATGAGTGAATTAGTCAACCCAGAATGATGCCAAATGGCTTAATTCAGTCATATCTGTCATTTAATGTTGTTCTCAGTGACTCTCTGACTGAATCAAGCAGCTTTTTCTTGAAGCCAGATTTTAAAAGCACTTTCAAAAAGAGCAGGAGATGATCCAGAGTTTTTCAGTCAAGACTGACAATACAAGAAAAGAAAAAACCCGACTTATAGGTCCCGTCTTTGACGTGGACTCAAACGTATCTTGTTCAAAGACATTTTTCTGTTTTATTTTAAGATCCCAAGTGAACATTTTCTATATTTAAAGGAGACCTGTCGAGCTCTCTAACAAAATCACATTTTAAAATCCCAAAGATGCACAGAGTGAATTTTGAAATAAATAAAAGTTGGATTGTACAAATAATCCTTAAAATGTGGGGAGATAATAAAAATTGGCTGTATAAGGCTGAGAATGTTTGTAGTTTTAATTATGCATTTGCTTGTTTCTGTAGCTGTTTGATAGTTACTTCGTGATTCTTGTGTTTATTGGAAAATGTTGGGCTCTTCTCTTGAGGAATACGTAAAAGAAGAGGGAGCAATCGCACACCCCCTCCTATTTCGCATTCCTTAGCCTATTTTAGTTCATTTATTCATTTTATTCTTTGGGCTTTTGGCTTTCTTTCCTAAGTCTAATTCTTTTTTTTTTCTTTCTTGTAGTGATATTTTTTTTTTCCCTCTTTTTCCTCCCACCCTACTCCCCCTTCTTCTCCTCTTCTATATATAATAAAAATAAAAAAAAAAATCTAAATACCTCTTCTTTCTCTGCTTCTACCTTTCCTTTTCCTTTTTTTCTCCCTCTCTTTCTCCCCTCTGACATTCATATAACTCCCTTCTCCTCTTTATTTTTTTTTCACCCCCACCTTCTTTTTTTTTTTTTTATTTTCTACTTTACCCCCCCTTTCCCTCTTTTTTTCTTCCCCCTTTTTTTCCCACTATTTTTTTTTTTTTTACACAATACACTTTTCACCCACCCCCACCTTACCCCATCTTAATATTCTTGGTTACCTTCTTTAATTTCTCTTCCAATATTCTTTTCAAAATGACAATTATATACATTTCTCCTGATAATTATTATATTTTCATTATAGTAAAATTATTATTTTTTTTCTTAATAATATATAATATATTAATAAATTATTATTTAACAACTTCTCCTTCCCCCATTTTCTCCCTTTTTTTTTTTTTTTCTATTATTTCTATACATCCCTTCCCTCATCCAAATCTTTTATTTTTTTTTATTTCTCTTTGATCTCCTTTTTTTTTTTTTTTTTTCTAACACCCCTTCCATTTATTTTATGTAGTTTTATTAATTTCTTAACTTTTTCTTTTTTTTTTATTTTTATTTATTTATTTTTTTTTATTTTTTTTGGAGTTATTTTTTCACTTGGGTTCCGCCCAAACACCCCGACTCCTTTACATTCTTTTTTTCTCTCTTATCCCTTTTTCCCCCACACCATAATAACAATATACTCAATCATATAAGGAAGATAGTTAAGTAATTTGTGTGTTTGTATGGAGGGAGTTTTTGTTCATTAATACAAAACTATAAAACTCTTAAGTTTCTTCCCCCAACAAATACATTTTTTATTTATTATTTATTATTTTCCCTTTATTTTAAACTAACCTTCCTCTTTTTTTTAAATTAACATTTTCATTTACTCCCATTTAACAGGTCACCTACCTTTAATAACATAAAAGCCCCTTGGTAATTGGAGAACCACTTCTGAATAAGCAAATCAGCTAAATAACATTAACGGCTAAATAAACATCCTGTTCAGGCAGAAATACGACTAGTTACTTACAGTTCTTCACAGGCACACACAGTTCACCATATTGAAATAGCTACAAGTCTGTTCAACAGTCTTCTCTCCTCGTGCTCACTGCTGCTTATAAGTTTCATTTCTGCATCCTGACATCATGTGCTCAGTAGCGCAGCTGCACACCTCTGCCACAAGGGGCACTCACGCCTCATCAACAACCTTTCTAACATGGCCGATCTCACAATGATAAAAAATCCTTCAAAGCATTCCTGGATCCAGAATGTGATCCGGATCACCACCAAAATTTAATGGGTTCGTCCTTGGACTGAGGCACACGCTGGTGAAAATTTCAGGTCAAGTTGACCGGTACTTTTTCCGTGAAGTTGCTGACAGACAGACAAACCAACGCTACCAAAAACATGCCCTTCTTGGCGGAGGTAATTATATATGTATGTATATATCACAGGCCCTTTTCCATAATGATGATAATAATAATAAGAAGAAGAATAAACAACACATTGCAACTTTTGGTGCAACTTTTCACAAAAGCTGCCCAGAAATCAGACATTTCAGTTGCAACAATCCATTGTTAGTTCAGAATCCCAGAAATCTGGAGGGACTGAATAACAATCAAAAGCAAGTCAAGGAATATGTTTTGTTGCAAGAAAAGAATCTTGTGTTTTTCACAGTGGTCTGTGTTCATTGGTGCCCCCTGCTGGAACCCTCCAGTATTACACTTAGTAGGGCTGGACGATATGGAAAAATTATAATCACGATTATTTTGACTGATATTGAAATCACGATTAATATACACGATTATTCATTGATTCTATAGAAAGTGTTTATTGAACCACATAACAACTTGAAATATAACTTTTTAAAAAATTACACCGAAAAAAATTAAAACAAGTAAAGGAGAAAATAAAATACTATTCAATATAATAATGGCAATAAAAATTAATACTAAGTCTACAACATTCCTTTTCTATCCTCCCTCAGTTTGCTTCCTATAACTCCACCAGTCTGTTCACTTCACGTATGTTTTTCTTCGATACAGTGTTTTTGTGATTGTGAAATGGCAAAATTAAATCCGATTAAAATTCGATTAATTGTCCAGCCCTAACACTTAGTACACAGACCAGTATGTGAGCAGCTCTGCCAGTAATAAAGCAGGTTGTCTACATAAGTGTAGTGTTGAAAGCAAGTCTATATCTGATGTAAAGCTTCGTGTTAACTTAGTTAAATTTTAAGGCGTTGCAGTAACAACCCCCCACCCCGAGGACAAAGCGTTGGCTGTGATGTTCATGGCGTTTGGAAGGGCTCACTCCTGGTTTTCTAATTGGGAAAGATGATGGGATGCTGAGGGGGAAGATAAGGCTGTTATCTCCATGTGTGTACTGAAAGTTGGACTTTAAGTGTGTTCCAATTAGAAAGTCTGCACCCGAGGGCCCTGTTGAGGGGAATTGTTTTTAAGGATCGCTCACCGCCCCACAGACCGCTGTAATGGCTCCTCTTTTCTCTGCTCTCTATAGCGTTTATTGGTTTATTGGAGGCGTTTTCTTCTACGAGATAGGCAGATGGAGCTTTGTTGGCGCTTTCATTTTGTCCTGCGCTGCAGGGCACCGTAATGCTCGCTGTACATTAATTAAACGTCTACATTTACAGCTGGAACCTTAGCAGGCTTCTGGCATGCAGGGTGAGAGTGAAACAAACAGCCTAATGGAATTCAGCTTGTCACTTCAGACTGTTTTGCTTCTCCTCCTCATTTCACATCTAAACCCAGCTGGCTGCACCTTTTCTTTTCTTCTGTTTCTCTGACATGCAGTCAGAGCCGGTTCTGTTCGACCTGGATCAGAGATTATGCAGTTTGTCAGGTACAAACACTGTTTGGCAGCTGAATTGTTTCCTGCACAGAACATTTTTTTTTCCTGTCTTTCCAGAGTTTGTATTCAGACAAACTGCTGCTGGAAAGGTGAGTGTGAATTTGTTGCAGTTGGTATAAGGTCAGCTGTCAGGTGATTTGGATGTGGTTGTGTGAGTTCATGTTGTCCTGAGACAGCTTGTGCAGAGACCTGTAACTTTGTGCTAAAGCAGCTTCAGCTTTTACCCATATGTGTTTGCAATTATATAAATAAGGCAAAGGATGCTCTTCATATCTGTGACCAGTAAGCAGGGAAATTCAATTATTGCTCCGATAATGGGATTTCAGCAGATAATTATGTCCAGTAATGCAGTGCAGAGCTGCAGACCAGAGACGCCACTGCAAACCTGGATGGGAGAGCTCTGTCTGATGCACTGCTGAACTCCTCATCCACCCAACCGTTTTCTAGACCTGCTTCATCCAGTTCAGAGTCAGAGCAGGGCTGGAGCCCATCCAGCTGGCACTGGGGTGGGACGGATCGCCAGTCCACCACACAGCCAACGCAGAGACTAATAACCGTGCACAGCTGAGCTACTCATGCATAAAACAGTCATTTTTTTGTAAGAACCAAGCCAAGTTTTTTATTTGAAAAATGAAAGAGAAGAAAAAATCGAGCATTTTTCAGCATCATTGTGCAGTAGCTGATTGTGGGCTTGTTGACAGCTAATAGAACATCAAGCGGTTTTTAGACACTAATGTTTATCTGGATGTTCTGCCTTTACTTTTCCTTGAAGACAGGATTTATTTACATTAGATTTTAATGAGCGTAGAGAAACAAATTGCTGAGCCATGTAATCAGTAAAGAGTCATCGAGCTGGAAAAGCTCTGTCGGGCTTTTGAAGTTTCAGTTTATAAAGGATTTTGATATTAAAGATTTTAATAAAGGTTTTGTGATACGTTTATATGAAAAATTTGTTCTGAAAGCTAGTTCAAAAATGGGCTGAAACCATAGAAGTTTTCAGCTATTTTTATCTTGCTGCTTTTCTTATTTCTTTGGAAGGACAGGCTGAATTTCCGGCTGTTGGAAATTATTATCCATTCCTTAAAAACACTATTAAATGCATATTTGGTGTGTAGGACCTTTTTATTCATTTATATCAGTGTTTTTTCTAAGAGTTAGCTGAGCTACTGATGAATTTGATTTAAAGCATTATAAAGGACAGCTTTAATAATCCCAGCAGGAAAAAAAAGCTACCCTTTATTTGACCCTTCTTGATCCCTGTTTTTCTCTTTCACTTACGAAAATACTGGGAAATTTAAGATTTCATCCATAGAGAAGTGTGATTGTGATATTAGAGGATATTACAGGGCTTACTACAAATTGGATTGCTTTTGTGTAAAATAACGAAAGTTCTGCAGTAGCAAGTGGTCAGTACTCACCCGTCAGTTTTATGTTCAAGGCCAGTCTCAAAGAGTTTTGTTGAGTGGCATTTGGTGACATTTTATATGTCCAATGAAGTGACTGAATTGGGTTACACTTAATTTTCTCCTCAGCCAGTTCAGTATAACTGGCCGATACGCTGCATTGGTATTTTGTTATTCGTCATCAAAATACAGATTTATTCAATATAATTTAAAACACAACGATTGCTGTTTGTTTCGTCGGGTTACTTTACATTTTTATGAATGATATGAGTCGTGTTTGACCGTAGACTCCAATACAAAACACAGGCTTTTTGCCTCCTGGTCGCGCGCGCAACTGCCAATGTTTGTAAACGGGAAACCCATCTATATGTTAACATAAATAAACACACACACTGCTACTCAAAAATGTGGACGTTTTTTTATTAGATTCAATGCAACACTGTCCAAACTTTTGACTAGTACTGTAAATATGTTGCAATTTTTGTATGATCTGATTCGTCGACTAATTGCCAAAATAACCGGTGACTAGTTGATCATGAAAATAATCGTTTGTGGAAGTCCTAGAACCAACATCATCAGGGTCTTTTTATAGGTGACAACAGCCAAATCAAAGCCCAGACTTCATCAAAGGGGATGTCATCAATGACTGCGCATTTCAAAAACAAGTTACTGTTAGATAACGAGTAATCTTTATTTCTGTTACAGTATTGGAAAATTTTCAAGAGCAGTTTTATAGGAAATTCAGTTGTATTAGAAAAAGTTTGAGAGCAAAGATCAGAGGACCGACGTTGGTTGACAGTATTTTTAGTAATCTACCAATATTTGTATAAAACACTTATGTATGAAAATATCCAGTCCTTTATTTAACAGCGTAAACTGTGAGATACTTGACCAAATATTCAACCTGCCTGACAGCAAACTGCTCTGAGACAGAATGTTGATCAGCCTGAAAACTAATAATAAATAAAAATACTAGGAAATGATGACATCTATTTTGAATTGTGGTTTGAAAGAAATATTAAAATAAAACAAGCATGATGGGGCTCCGAAGCTAAAATTTTGTTGAGCAACACTGCAATCAGGTGCTTTCTGTAACGTCCAATCGGACTTCTGCACCTGTTGACAGGTATGTTGGTCCACTGTTCATGGGACAGATGCCCTTTTTTTTTTATCTGGGACAGTTTTTATTATTATTATTATTATTATTATTATTATTTCCAACCACAATTCAAAAGTAATATTTTATTTCACTAAATTATAATTTTGTAAATTTTTATTTATTTTCAGCTTCTGGATATTAATCATTTTGAGGATGACTGTATGTAGAATATTAGATAATTAAAACTGCACATTTTTGCAATGAATCATTGAACTTTTATTTCAAGCCTCTAAACCTTGCAGATGTTAGGTTTTTTTTACAAGTCTGACTCCTAATTTCTAGCATGGCTTTAAAAGATCCAACAAGTAAGGAGGATCGGCTCTGTGATGCAGATTTAAAGAACACCATTAGTGGTCCGCCCTGCTCGGCTGCTCCGTGTGAGCACATTGAATCCAGCAGCAGGAGGGGGTAACGCCCCGGTGATCCCGGCTCAGTGTGAGCGGGGTGGTGGACCACTAGCTATAGGAGTGCTTATTCAGGCTTTTCACACATATGGAGAGAGGAGGGATGTGCAAGTAGGGGAAAAGAAAACTGCAAGTAATCTGACCCAGTTTTTTCCTCCCATGTTGGTGAGGCAGGCAGTTTTCTATTTATGCTCTTGCTTTGGATTGATCTCACTAGGAGGCAAAGAGCTGCTTCTCAGGGGACAGTCGGCCTGATAATAGCCATTGTTTATTATAAGCCGTGTACACATCCACAGTTATTTTTCCTTATACAGAAATGTTTACAGTGTAATAAGTGAAGGAAAAGTGTCTGTGCTATATTTCTGGGGGCCAAACAGTTTTTATAGACTGTATCTTTATTCTGTTACGTTGCTCCATCCCAACAGTTTTTATGCGTGGCACACATCAAGGTTCATAGAATTTATTTCTGTTTGTGGGAACTTTTTACCTTTCCTGTTCATTTCATGCATCTTTTAAAAAAAAATGTTAAGATTAATTCAAGGGGACAACTTGATTTTAGCTTAGGTTTATAAAGAAGCACCCCTGATGAGGACTTCCTCACCAGGATAGACCGTGATCCGGATCTGTCTTTGCAGACAAGTTTCTCAGAATAAGAGACAGACAGGTTTTAGGTTTAGCTGACGTCCAGCAGACAAATGTTGTGTTACAGTAACACCATGTGACTTTGAATTACAAGCTCTGGAGTCTATTTTTGTTATTAAGCTGGAAACTTTGATGCCTTGCATCCTAGTCACACCAGAATTAAAACTAATGATGCTTTTTTTTTAGTTAAGCGAAAGAAATTACCACATTTAATGGGGTTGAAGTTTTACTCTTGGGCCAGATTATAGGAAGTAGATGTCACTTCTGTGGAAGCAGTTCAGTTCATAAACAGCCTGACAGTTTTGAACAGATTCTTTAAAAATGCTCAAAACTCAGCAGCTTAATTTTGTTTTAACAACTTTGTCAAAGACATTTCCTCAATTTGAATACCTCAGTTTCTACTTACGGCTCTGCATTGTGGCATCGACAGTATTTGTCACTTACACGCTGCCAGCATTCATAATGTACAAAGACGAGTTCCTCATCAGGAGCCTCCTCTTCGCTCGATCATCTGGGGAGAAAAGCTTTGAGCTGAAGATGCTTGCTGCTCTCCACCCACAGCGTGGACTGATTAGAGCATATAAGGTGAGAGGGGTGGGAGGATGTAGAGCTGTAACATGCTCCAGCAGTGATTTCCTTCTCAGCATCACCTCTTTGTAACCTGTGATCGCAGCACCGACGTATAATTGGTCTGATATGGACTTCACTAAGATCAGTGTTTTTAGTATCTCTCTATGTTAACTAAGGTATTTCTCCACTACCTGAGAAATAGTCATGAGAAAATTAAACTAAACCCGATTTTTGATGTTTTTGTTTCAGGACATGATATAAATAAAAAAAAAATCATCTGGTACTTAATGAGGGTTAGAATTAGCACACGTACAACCTGCGATGAACAACATGCCACTATTTATTATACAAAAATTCAGCCAAATGCAGAAGCAGTGTGGTAAAAGTAAGAACACTTAAATAATTTGGTAGCTTGTAAAAGTGTCTTTAGCTGAAATAATTTGAATTAATCATTTTCTGTATGATGTCAGAAGTCTCTCACATTAGCTGCGTTTATATGGTGCAGTTTTGATCCAATCGAACACCAGTCAGAATAAAAATGCATCATAAACATGTCAGCTGATCCGATCAGCCAGTTTTCAATCTGATGGTTTAAACCTTCCCACGATCAGATCAGCAGGAAAAAGTGACCATGTGAACATTGATTCCAATGGTTTACATAGCAGATTTAGGGAGGACAGCGGAAACGTTTTTGTTAGAAACTGACAGAGTTAAGGATTATTAAACATTTTGATGGTGAAAAGATTATAATTTTGAAAAAATCTGTCCATCAAGTAAATACATCTGATCAGTGTCCATGTAAACATGTCAGCTGGTGTCTCTCATCAGAAAGCTTTCAATCGGATAGATGAATTATTTGTCCTTGTAAACACAGGTATTGTTTGGAGGCATTTTGGCCCCCCAATGTTACTATCCATGATGGACAGATGGCCTCACACTTAACTCTAGAAAACTTTGATATTCAGAGAAGTTCCTGTTTGACTCATTAGCTGCATTTACATGGCACAGTTTTGATCCGGTTGATTGCCAGTCAGAATAAAAATGCAGCATGTAAACATGACAGCTGATCTGATCGGCCTCGATCGGAAAGAATATATAATCCAGTCATGAGGGGTGGTTTAAACCTTTTTACAATCCAGTCAGATGGAAAAAATGAGCATATAAACACTCATTCTAATCATTTCTGTGGAATTTTGTGTCAGCGAATGTTTAAACCACATGGGGGTTGCATGATGCAGCAGATTCAGGGAGGACAGTGGAAGCAAAACAGAATGGAGCTGTGGAGGATGAAACGTTTTAGTTAGAGACAAAGAGTTACGGACTACTGAGCATTTCAACAGTCTAAAGATTGTAAATTTTAAACAAAAAGCTCCTTTTCTTCTGCACTAGGAGCCATTGTGCATGTCAAAAGCATTATGAACATATAAATCTGTCTATCAAGTAAATGCAACTGATTGGATCACTTTTCCTGCTGTCCTTGTAAGCATGTCAGCTGGGAAGCTCTGATCAAGATTTCAATCAGAAAGATGAATTTAGGGATGCATGATATTGGAATTTTGGCCGATATTGAATAGGCTGATATTTTGAAAGTCGTGGCCGATAACGGATATCTGTACCGATATTAAAGCTGAAAAAAATAAACAGTCATTGCAAATAGCAGTTTTGTTATCCGTTTTTCGACACCTTAAAAAATAAGGGTGGGGAAAAAAATGTTGATACACTGAAATGTTGCGATGTTTTCATATGCCAATATCAAATCAATATGTAAAAACGCAGCATTGATCTATTTTACTTACAAAACCTTGCAAGATTTCATCGTTTCGTTATAAAATCTCACGATATTTCGGGAATTCTGAAATATCGTGAGATTTCATAACAAAATAGACCAATACCTCATTTTTTAAATGTCAATATGATATCAGCATTTAGAAATATCTCAAAATTTTTGTGAATTTTTAACGAGATTTCTTAACAGAACGATGAAATATTGCAAGATTTCTTTCGTAAAATAGATCAATACCGCATTGTTAAATGTCAATATGATATCAGCATATGAAAATATTGAGATATTTCAATGTATTGATATTTTTTTCCCACCCCTAGTCTTTAGAATTTTTAGATTCTGTAAAAAAAAAATGTTTTGTAGAAGAGGAAGAAGTTTTTGTTTTTGTTTTTTTACTTTAGAAGCAGCAGGCTGATTGGTTAAATATCGGTGGGGTGGCCGATATCTGATACTCAGATTTTAAGGCCGATATAGGCAGATACCAATAGGGGGCCGATTATATTGTGCATCCCTAGATGAATTATTTGTCTGTGTAAACAGAGCTAATGACTGCAAGGTGCTCAGGTTCTGTTACAGCATAACGAGCCCAAATCATCAGCCTTCCACCACCATGCTCGACAGTCGGTAAAGCACAGTGGTGTTTATGCTGTCTGGCTCTTATCAAGCATTTGCTGCGACTTCAGGAAGCTGAGTTCATATTTATATGTTTCATCCACAAATAGTATTTGACTAGTTTGATTCTCTCATATGTGGTGTTAGCAGCAGCGGCGTTAAAATAAACCACGTTACTTTTTCCAGTAATGGATGAACGGTTTGCCAAACAGATTTGGGTGCGTGCACTCTGGTATAATGATTAACCAGAGACTTGGCTCTTTCTAAAATGGCTGGACCGAACATACTGTTTAAATAATGAGTCTCTCCCCAGACAGAACAAACGTGAATCAAGTCAAGCGTGTTGTTTTTACTGAAAAGCATCAATTACTGAGGTTCGTTTGAGAGATTCAGTAATGGCCAATCAGCATCAATCCAGGTAAAATAACTTGTGCAAATATGTAGATTAGTTTGAGAATTTTAGAAAATATATGATGAAATATAAATAATAGAACAATTGAGATTACTTTTTTTTTTTTTTTTACTAAACTCTTTTGAATGTCATTCTTCAGCCTCGTTCTCATCTGACAGTGTCAGTGTGGGTAGGCTTTAATATGTGAGGGGAGTGGGAGATGTAAAGGGGGCAACAAAGAGGTTTGCTTATTTCCCGTAAAGTATAAAGACAGAAACCCCCAGAGGAGGAGGGAGGGAAAGAAGATGAGCTCAAATATTTTATGAGCAGGGACACTCATCTTATAAATGAGTAACAGTTTCTGCTCTATATGTTTTTTATTCTTGGACTTCACCAGAGTAGCTTCACATGTTGTGTAAGAAAATTTAACAAACTCTTTTCACTTTTTTTTTTTTTTCTTTTTTTTTTTTTTAATTCAGCCCAACCTGTCAGATTAAAGATTCATGCTACTTAAAGACCTGATTTCTTTTTTAAAGCCTGAAGCACCATGTGCTTGTCAGAGGTTTGTATATTATTGATTTTACATTATTTCTTGTTCCTCAGTGGAAATGGCAACTTCATGCATGCCTCTGCAAAGATTACATTTAATCTAATTTATTTAACACTAGTTTACAGCAAAGCCATCTCATGGCACCTTACAGACACAGTCCAGTTCAGTCCAGTTCACTGTTATCCAGTTAAACCCACTTTGGTCCAGTTTTTAATAACTTAGTTCATAGAAGCAAATTTACAAAAAGAACCAATTAGTTGCAAAACCAGTGGATCACATCAAGTCCTCTCCAGTTATAACTACCTTTGTTTTTATTAAGATTATGAAGCAACTACAGAAAATTGATTTCCATTTTACTTTAGAAGGTTTTTTACTTTAAATGATTTTGTAAAACATTTAAATCTGAATTAATTTTATCAGCTGCTCTGTTATTAGGAAATGATTTGTGGTTTATTACAACTGAATAAAACGTTTAGGTAACGTCAGCAATGGTGACTATAATCACAATAATGTTCATGGAAACTTATTTGGTATCAGAAAATATCGGTATCGACAAATATCCAAATTTCAGACGTCAAATCTGATTGAAACCCCCAAACTTTGATTGTGCATCTTTACTATCAAAGCCCTGATTGTTTACCGTTGTATTAGAAATAGGGATGCACGATAACCCTTTTTTATAAAACGATACCGTTAACCAATAAATTTCAGCTCAAGGCTCCTTGAACTGATGCAGATACATCCATCAACAGTAATAATTCTGGTCTCATAATGTGAGTGAAGCAAAAATACAAAATACTGACAAAAATAATGTACATTATCGGGGCAAGTCGTCATGATATCGGACTTATCGGAATGATGTAATAATTTCCTGCTATCAGCCTGATAATTATCGTGCCGATAGTTATCGTGCATCCCTAATTAGAAACTAAGGCCACATTTAATGACAGTATGACAATCTCACATTTCAACATCAGAAAAAGCGGAACAGATCCCCTTTAATTAAAGCCCCAACCTGGCGTCCACTAAAAAGTAAAACAGCGTGGTCCACATCAGCTCGAGCTCCGGTTTAAAGATCTCTGCCAACTTGTCAAAGCTGCAGTCAGATAAAAGAAGTAACCGCTTTGAAAGGACGTGTGGATCCTTAAGCCTGGTCCTGATGTCCGTAGAGCTGCAGATGGGGGCGATTTTCTGCCGACGCTGGTGACAGAGGAGATATAGCTGACAGTGAATCACACATTTGTGTCTCTGAGTCACACCATAGCCTCACTCCCGGCCGTCAGCCAGGTTTCTCATTCGGTTCAGTCTGGTGAAACTGTAGAAAGAATATTTTACCGTAAACAATACACATCATTTTTCCCCCTTACCCTCCCCAGTAATTACATCCGAGCGATAAACTAAACAGAAAACAAGATTGAGGAATAATCTGATGAAACCCGTGTGCTTGGCAACCGTAGTAGAAATCACACACAGTGATAAAAACAAATAAGTAATCAGTAACGTTAAAGTGATTAAACCTGAAAAGATGGAACCTGTGTGGAAAACAGCCATGATGATTAAAGTTGCAGGAGACAGACTTTCCTATTAGTCCTTTATGAGCCACATCATGCAGCCAGCGTAAAAAAGAAGTTAGTGGACACAGAAATTAGAGAAAAATATAGTTGTGTGTAGCCGACTCAAAATGAAGAAAGTGAACATTTTAAGTGTCTTTTTTGGGGGAAGAAGCCTAAACTGCTAAACTGAGCCTAAACTGTTCCTGTCCAGCTGCAGTTAAACCTATTGAGACATTTTCTTGCAAAACAAATTGGTATTTTGCTTTAAAGAGTTTGTAAAGAAGCCAGCGCTTGTTCCTCCCATCTACATTTGCTAAGATCCTTTCTGCTTTTATCTCTGATGTAAAAATAATAAATTTATGTATCAAATGAAACAAATCAAATGTCAAATTTTGCTATTTTAGTCCGAAATTCCACCTTAATGGTCCAAAGATGGTGTTTTTGTTTTGAGAAACAATAAAGGAGCATTTGTCCATTATATGAAAGCAGGTGCCTCATTTATAAAACTGTGCGCAGGATCTTTACTAAAAGTGTACGTGCGCCAAAAACCCAAAATTTGCGTGTGCCACAACATATTCAAATTTATAAGACCGTGCGTGCGCACAGATCCAAGCAATTGTTATAAATCACACTCTTCCTGGAAGTTTGCGTAGGTGAATTGGGCTCATATCCCGCCCCCCTACACACCCACCTTATGGATATTTCTGCATATAAACAAGCCAGCTGATCTGTGGCATTTAAAGCTTCATCAAGGCAACTGAGAAGACAAGAGGTCCAGGTGCTTGTTGGTGAGATGGAGACTCGTAAAAACATTTTATTTGGGCTTCACAGTGGAATCACAGATATACGGAAGTGACAGCACGTTGCTGCAGTGGTGAATGACATCAGCGGTACTTCATCCAAACACCCATGACTCGCTCCACAACAGAGCGCGCTGTGGTCAACAGCTGCGCACGGGGATTAAACGGTTCCGTCGGGTCGGTCGGGTCCAGTTCAACACATAGATCTAGGAGTTCCCAAACTTTTTGAGCTACGACCCCCAAGATACCAGACGTTGGTGTTGGTGACCCCCGCGACAGCAGAGCTCTTTATTGTTTAATATAACAGGTCATCCCACAACATCCTCCACATTTGAGGCTGGAAAACTGTCAGAATCTTCTTGAATGGGGAGGGTAACGTGGTTTTTAGTGGATCATGTACACAACTGTAAGAAAGCGTGATGAAAACCAACTTAGCTGACCAAGATATTGCCAAGTTGTGATTTTTATTATGAGTAATCTATTATTTATTTTTCAGAAAATTAATGCATGAATATTAAAGATTAATCTCAATGCATTAGCAGATTTATTTTTGACAGCCCTGATAAAAATCTTAAATGTATTTAGTGTACAGCAGGCACAATGGTCTGGCGACTCCCTGAAATTATCTATAGGAACCCCCAGTTTGGGAAAGGTTGTTGCGGAGAATCTTTCGGTATATCAGTCAGTAATAATGGCTCAGGAGATATTTGTGGTCTCTGTATCCTCTCCGTCCTGATCCTGCTGTTGCCATAATCTTCCAGCAGAGCAGCGCATCCATTGTGAAGCATTACGCCCGAGCGTCACCGCAGTATGTTTACTCAGTAATTACAATTATTGCTACACACCTTGTTACAGTTAATGTACCAGCAAGTGCCATCGCTATAACTGAAGACGTACCTAAACTGTAGTTATGATACTTATGGATTGTGTGGCTCAATCCAGGAACAAACAAAGGGTTTCTGAGGGTCTGCAGTCTGATATTTAACATTGCTTGAGTTCATCATCTCACCAGTGGCGCCGCCAGTCTTCCAGTCTCCAAAGTGTAAATGCGCAAGGTTCAGAGTTTGCGTACAGGTGCACACATTCTCCCGTCAGGCTGGTTTTTATAAATCTGAAACTTTGCGTGGAAAATCACTTATGCCACTTTCAGGCCCTGCAAGCTTTATAAATGAGACCCCAGGTCTTAAGTCCGGATCCAACATCCAACCAGCTCAGTCTCAGAGCTAGCACGGCTAAACTGCTGCTACGGTGTCAAAAGCAAATGTCATCTTTTTGTTTAGTCTTTCCTGCTGCTGCGAGTGAAAAAGGAATTCAGACAGAGCTCTGCTTTGTTGATTGACAGCTGCCTCGGAGCATATTGAATTTCTCTGCTGTGAGCATCCTGTCTAAAATCCTTGTCACTATGTATTTTTCACTAGTGGGGCTTAAAAGCAGCAGGCCTCCGGAATAATGTTGTCAGCGAGCGCTCAGTGTTGGACGGGTTTTCTATGAGTGGATTTCCATGTGGCATTGTTTTTTAATGTGAGTTAAGCAAAACTGACAATTCCCTCCTAAATCTAGAAGATGTATAGAAAAAAGCAGAGGTTTAACTGTGCTGCTCTTCAGCTCTCTGCATACGAGCTGGGGGAGACACAGGAGCTGTGACACATGTGCTTTAAATGGTTATGAGGGATGGGGAACATAATGATACCAGCATGGCTGAGTGTTTTCCCTCCTGCCCTCATTACCCTGCAGCTTCAGTGAGTTCAGAGCCTGTAGGAGCCTTATGGCTGTATGGATGGGAATTGATTAGAGGGGGTGGAATTATAGATCAATCTTGTGATCAGAATGTTTTATCTCATATCAAACATTAACTTCACTCTTGAATTTGACTCTCTCTTATTCTGGAAACCAAACTTTTATCTGTTGCACCATAAACTCAACTGAATGATTGAACTTGGAACTTGATAGTTTTGTGTTAATCTACCAGGATTATTTCTTCCGCAGCAGGTGTTCCTCATCCAGGAGGAACCCAGTTTATAACTTTGGTTTTGAGTATGTTAGGTCCATTTTCCTTTCATAGTTAATTTTTACAAACTAAACTTTTGCTTATCCTGTCGTCTGCAGCATCCCGTTTCCCACAGATCAGGCAGCTATGTGTCTTTTTATAGTTTCTCACTAGCTTGAGTGAATGCATGTGGAAGGTCTTCAGTGGATCTGCGCTCAACAGTGCAGCCTGGGTAGAGCAGTCGAATCCAGAACCACTGACTTTTCAAAAATTCAGTATGGTTGGATACATGCTCACATTTTTTCACGCGCCTGTACGGTATGGTTTGATATGAACTAACGAGTATGAAATAACTAGTCATCATTTAGCTAATTTTATCTTGATGCAACAGCTTTACTCAACTTGCACACTTTGTTTGGAGAAGAACTTCAGAGTTTATTGCCTTTTGCCCCACCACCACTCTGAAATTCATGGGGGTGGGGTTGGTTCTGTGGCGCGGTGCCACAGCTTGATTTAAATGTGGGAAACCCTGATACCTGTCATAGTGTGAAGCATTTTTTAAAATATGTTTTTCAGATCCCATATTTTGTCTCAGGTTCCAGATCTACCCTGCAAGTTTTCCCTTTGACAAAGACTTTCTACTAAAACCTTGGTTGAAAGAGGACAAGCGATGTCCCATTCCGATCACGTGATCAGAAATCAGGCCCAATCACATGGTTTCAGACTCAATCGGAATCGGCTATTACCCGATCATGTCCAACGTTGCCCCTCTCTTTGGCCGGGGATGCGCCCCAATGGCAGCATCTCTTTTTCCTCTGCGTGATTTTCCTGTCATTTACAGTTACAATGACCAGCGGTTGGCTATTCTTCCCCATTTTAACTTCCCCAATCCCGCATGCAGCTCAGTGTTGTATGATGCAGCATCACCAGTTTAGGAGTTAAATGTAACGCAGCAGCAGCAGCTGATAATCCAGACGTTGAGTGAAGGCGGCTGTTCAAAACATTTGATCCATTTGTCAAAGCATACGACAATAAACTAATCATAATATGTAACACACTGTTCATATTAAGCCACGCAACGCGGTAGGGCTGAACGATATAGAAAAAAAGATTATCGATAAGAAAAATCTGTATCGATCGATAGTGATATTTATTTTTTAAAAAGCCATTATCAAATTAAAAGCTATTTTAATTGTTTTATTTGTGCTTCTATATCAAACTTTTATTGACCCTCTTTTTTTTCTATTGAAAAAACCTCTATCGATCGATATACAGTATATCGATATCGAATTATCATCCAGCCCTACAACGTGGCGATGTGCTGGTTTAACGTTACTGGTACAGCGCGTGCACCAGTGCAGGTTTGACGGGGCTGCTGCTGTGTGACGTGACCCGCGACAGCCTCGGAGTGACAGAAAAAAAAAGAAAAGAATGCTGGTTAAACTTTGTTTGCCATTAGTTAGTGGGTAAAATCGAAGCACACATTTAATTATCTCTTGTTTCACAGTTTATTTAAAATCTACTGTGATGGTTTAATTTGCTGTCCGACAGATAAAAACCGAACGTTCCCATGATTCAGAGAAAGGGAGAAATAACCATATAGTTTCCTTTGTGATTTAACCCACATACATTCACAAATGATCAATTCCTCATTAATTTGGTGTTAGTTGGTGTAGAAATGTAACTATGGTAAAAATCTTGTTTTAAAAATATGATTGAAATAATGTAATTGATTAGAGGAGGTGTCATAATGAAGTACAATAAGAATGAATAAAAGGAAAAAATATAACAAATGTGACACCTCCTGACTCTCCAATTCCATCTTTAAGCTATAATTTAAATAAAAAAATATTCAGAATCAAATCAGGTTAGTGGAGTGTTCAGATCAGGTTACTGGTCTCCGACCAGTGGTAGGGTATCACCACGGCTACGGCATGCTGTATGGAAACACTGTATCTGTCTTTCTGTTCAATTTTTATTTCATTATAGAAGTATCAGATCGGGACTCTGTATTGGCCGATCCTCAAAATCTATTGACTTGGAATCGGGGCAAAAAACCTGATCGGGACATCTCTACTGAGGACTCTAACCCCAGTGGGAAGCTATCTTTTTTAATACGCTTCTTAAATGCACACATTCTCACCTTTTTTGTTGTTTGAATGGAAGCAGGGGTGGACTGATTCAAGCTTAGGGTCCTGCCTTTCCCACCTCCCTGCTACAGGTACACTATATTGCCAGAAGTATTTACTCACCCATCCACATGATAGGAATCAGATGTTCCAGTCACTTCCATGGCCACAGGTGTATAAAATTAAGCACCTAGACATGCAGACTGCTTTTACAAACATTTGTGAAGGAATGGGTCGCTCTCAGGAGCCAACTTTCTGAAGAATCAATCACTACAGACCTCCAAACTTCATGTGACCTTCAGATCAGCTCAAGAACAATGCGCAGAAAGATTCATGGAATGGGTTTCCATGTTGGAGCAGCTGCATCCATCCATACAACACCAAGTGCAATGCAAAGCGTGGGATGCAGTGGTGTTAAGCAGCCGCCACTGGACTCTAGAGCAGTGGAGGCGTTCTCTGGAGTGACAAATCGCGCTTCTCCATCTGGCAATCTGATGGAGGAGTCTGGGTTTGGCAGTTGCCAGGACAACGGTACTTGTCTGACTGCACTGTGCCAAGTGTAAAGTTTGGTGGAGGGGGGATTATTGTGTGGGGTTGTTTTTCAGGAGCTGGGCTTGGCCCCTTAGTTCCAGTGAAAGGAACTAAGGTCTGGTGTGGATGAACTTGACAGGCCTGCACAGAGTCCTGACCTCAACCCAATAGAACACCTTTGGGATGAATCAGAGCAGAGACTGAGAGCCAGGCCTTCTCGTCCAATGTCATTGTGTGACCTCACAAATGCGCTTCTGGAAGAATGGTCAAAAATTCCCATAAACACACTCCTAAACCTTGTGGACAACCTTCCCAGAAGAGTTAAAGCTGTTCTAGCTGCAAAGGTGGACCAACGTCATATTGAACCCTATGGATTAGGAATGGGATGTCACTTATGCTCATATGTGAGTCAAGGCAGGTGAGTGAATACTTTTGGCAATATAGTGTAAATCCTTAACCAAATATTAAGGACTTTCTGTGAGCTCCCTGTCCTGAAGCCAGTGAGCCGACAAGCCCACTAAAAATCTGATTATCACCTGATTTCTGGAGTTTTGAGAAAAATCAAGTGATCATGTAACAGCATAATCTGATATCTGATCTGATATAATGGTAGTTAGATTAACACCCCCACATTTTCCCTCATTACTATAGTTCAACATAGACCAGATGTTTGGAAGATGAAAGGAAGTTACATCATAGCAATGTACTCTGAAAGAAATCTGATAATGGATTAGAAAATGTGGACCAAGATTTTTCAAATATCCCATTTCAGAAATGCAATGCAGATTATTACAATTGTCTGATTATTCCCAGTCATTGGCTTTTGACGGTTATGTAAACTGATTTGGTGACGGCCAATCAAACGATCCTGTCTGACACTAAGCATATGGTAAGATCTGGAGCACCAACACTACTGTCTTTATCAATCTTATTCTTTGCAAAGAACTCCTGTCATACAGAGCCAAATAAGCAAGCTGTGTACAGGAAGAAAATATGCAACATTCATCTCCACAACTTTGCTCATACTCCTGGCAGAAGTCGGGGAAGGAGAGAAAGACAGGGTTACTCTGACCTAACTTGACGAAAACAACTCTGACAAAGAAAAACAGCTCAACCAAAGAAACGGTGCAGCCAACACCGTGGGAATCCAGCGCTGCAGATGCTCATACAAATGGAAAGTAAATCACAGACTTTAATCACAATCTTCATCCCTGTCAGGTCTCCAGCTTTTCATTTGAGGAAATTCTCTTGGGATTAGGTCAACAGACTGGATAAAAGTTTTTCTTAACGAGCTTTGTCCAAGCAGATTCAGTCTCAGCCCTAAAAGTTTAGTGAATTATTTAGTTCATTACTTCCTCCTCCTGTCCTCCTGCTCCGTTTCCTCCTCGTTCTCACTTGTTTTGCTGTTTTCTTCTCTGCTTCCTCTCTCATCTACCCCCCCTCCCTTCCACATGCAGAGAACAAATCTCAGAAAAGCTTTTGAAGTCCTTTTTTTTTCTTTCATTGGGATGCCTTGGGTAGAGTTTGTAGTCTTGGACCTAAATAAGAGCTGCCTCTTTATCAGCGAGGATAGTTACTGTGCCCTTTCTATGAAGTCATTCCAAATGTAGCCCTTCTGAACGCTCCCCTGGGCCACATTCATGCTGTCTGGATTGAAGTACCCAGTCGCATAAATTTGCATCTGGACTTGGGGCTGACACAATTTTTTCCTGGTTTGTATTAGTCATTTTGTGTCCCTGTAATGATGCATTGAGGCGGGTGAAGCTGCAGGCTGTTTGTTTACCAGTAGGCACTCTGTAGCATGTCCTCCTGATACCCTTAATGCAATCATACTCCCACAATGCATAGACATGATAGAGTAATAACTCAGAGTCATAACTTTAGCATCTGTGTATGTAAAAACCGGCACATTATTACCTTTTGCACCCTCAGAATTGAATATTGTAGCATTTATGTGGGAAACATACAATGCCAACAAATTTGATTTCCTAAAACCATCTGGAGAGAGCTTAAAATGGAAGATTGCTTCCAAAAATGAAAAAAAAGATGGAGATTTGGTCTATTTTCTATCCAAATATAGCCCAAACAGTTGCAAAAATATCAATAACTCACCTTAACTGCTTCCAACAAGTGGATATAAAGTATTCTCTCAGGGTTTAGGGCTCGGTTATTTTAACTGTTCATGTTTTACAGATACTTTATGTATAATGATAAAACTTCTCTTGCAAAAAATCAGCCAGAAATTTCTCCTGAGCACTTTACGGTTCATTGCCAGCAACTTTCTCAGTGAATAACTGAAGGGTTTTTACAGAACCATCTTCACATTTACTGGCCAATAATCCAGAGTTTCAGTAATGAGGGAATTTAGACTGAAAGACGTACGTCCAGAGATCTCATCACCTCAACATTTAGCACTGTGTGAAACTTTTAGGAATTAATAATGAGGGAGCTTTCAATCACCAAGCACACCTCCTCCTCCTCAAAGTCTTTCATTCTGTCTCTGAAGCTGACAGAATCTTTCACATTCATCTCAACCTCTCGTGGTTTTAAACACCCCCTCCTTTTAGTGCAAGACTCAAGTCTCAACTTTTCCACTTGATCTACTTTAAAACAAGACTGCATTTTTTCCTGGTGCATTTTCTATGATGTGTTTATGTTCAGAACTGATTTAAAACATTTACAACTTACTGAAGTACCAACAGAATGGCAGTCGACAATTATCTGAGGCTGGAATAACCATGTGCAGCTCATGTAATGCTACTTTTGGCAGAGGCATTTCAGTTTTCACTAACGAGCTCATCTACCTGCACACAAGCTGTGCTAATTAAATTCAGCTGGCTTTGTGATTGGTTGAACAACTGCTGGACAGGATTTTTACTTTCTGGACCAGCGATGTTCACCTCTGTTTCTCACACACACACACACACACACGTTTGTTTTTCTATCCCTGTGGGGAATATCCATTGACATAATGCATTCCCTAGCCCCTTATCCTAAACCTAACGCCCATAACTGATTGCCTAAATCTAACCAAAACCTAATTGTAACTTAATCTCTAAAATCTAATCTTGACCCTCAAAACGGGGTTTGGACCCGTGGGGACCGGGAAAATGTCCCCACGAGGGAAAGATGTCCCCATGTTGATGGTAAAAATCCAGAACATGGTCCCCACAATGTTGCAAAAATGCACCCACACACACAATCACCAAGCCTTGGATATTTTAGAGATGTATTTTGGTACAAGAATCCAAATATCTGATCATATGGAGTTTGCCATGACAAGCTCACCCAACACATGTAAATAACTACACATTTGTGTATTTGTAAAACTACGAATGTTTTCACATCAAACAAACACAGAATCCGTGCATCTTTGTAAAATAGGGCTTTGCAGTCGTACTGATGTCTTAACCCGGGTCTGACTGGATCGTTTGAAGGCGATTTTAACCTGCATTGCTTGCCAAGTGTTTCAGGTTTAAACAGGTTGTTTGACCAGGTGGAAAGGGTTATATCTGTGGCATGTTTGATAAAATGCATAAAATGTAAATAAACTGGGAAACAACAAGATTTTCTTTTGTGGCAGAAATGATATAAACATTTTTACCCACTGACGTGACTGTGGTGAAAGTTTCTCCTGTGTTTGTCTGAGGGTGTGTGTGTCAGTGGGTGTTTTGGTTTCATAGCTGAGGATTTAGATTGGATGTAATGATGCAAAGCAAAAAGCGATGGGGGAACTCACCCCCACCACCAACCCCCTGCCGTCTCCACTGCCAATATTTGGAAACAGGATCAGGACAGCGGAGTGGGGCTGTGGGTATCGTCTTTAACCAGCTCAGGAAGCAGCAACCGTATGCTAGTGCATGTAATCGCCCACTATATTCACACTGCTACCAAATAGATGATAAATTGCTAAAACTCTCTCATTGCTGCAACTCTTTCTCCATCTGGTGCTTCTGAAAATAAAAGTTGAGTCTTCAGGATCCGAGTTGTTCGGTCATCTCACAAAAACAACCCCCTCCTTCCCACACATGCACCACACGGTCAGCAGAGGTCCGCCGTAACTGGCATGTCACAAATGCTTTCTGATGATATTAGCCGACATCTGACCTTTAATGAGCGCACAGTTGGAGCCCCGCTGTTGTGGGAGGTTAGCGAGGCTGTCTGACAGCAGCATGGTCTAATGAGAGGGGTCCTCACTGCAGAGCCGGTGTCAGGCCTCCTCAATAACTACGCAAACCCCCTACACACCTCATTAGCATCACGGTAATAAGCCACTCTGCAGAGGATGTCACGAAGACGCTGAAATGAAGTGAAAGAGACGGCAGGTTTTCAGCTGTATCAAAGTAATCTTTAGCCTCAGACTTGTTTTCTCTTTTTCTTCCTCTTATAGCTGTTGTAGCTCAATTGTTATCCATGAATGCCTCACTAATAGCAAGAGGCGGGAGAATGTTTGACTTGGCTCTAAAATGTGTCGACACAACTACATATGTTGGATATTTTGTTAGTTTAGCCAAGTCTGTGTAAGCTAGGCTAAACGCGGCTCGCTGGACTGTAAGAAACTGCTTCACTCAGACTTTAAGAAAAAGAAAAAAAAATTTATCCATTAATTTTAAGCTTATGAATGCTCAAATTTTTCATTTGATATTTTTACTCACATTTATACTGTATAACCATTACTGTCACGTGGCAAGACTATAGTTTATTATATATACACAATATTTAGCTAATGTTAGCTATACATGGCGTCCACAAAGTGCCCACATTTTTGTTACTCAGACTAAAGTGAAGCATTTAAATTTGACCTGTTTATAAATTGGGTGGATGTGCAAAAAACTTAGTTTTTCTCCTGTCTAATAATAACATGACTTTATATCTGTTTCTGGAAAAAACTTAGACAGAAGGCAGAGAATGGTAGACAACTGGGTCTGGTCTTTTAAAGGCGTTATAGAAGATGTTTTGTTCAACAATTTTTGCAATATTCGATAAAATTGGGTTCGCTACCCCATACGCTATGATTAATTAAAAGCTTTAAATAGATAAATATTATCATACATCAGCTGTGAAAGTAATGGGGCTGGAAAGCATCTGTCTGTCATCTTTGCATTCCTTACATTTTTCATTTGTCTACTGGCTCTTCAATCACTTTTACGACTGTGGTAAGTGTGATTGAAAATAGGCGAGCTGCATGCTGGAAGCTGCACACTCGTCTGCTAGCATCATTCTGCTAGCAGTTAGCGACGTTCAGGCAACGACATTTGTTTTACTTGTGTTTGTGACATGATGGGAGAATCTGTACCTGCCGTCTGCTAAACACCGGAGTGGCTCGTGAATGTTGTTCTCTGTTCGGGGGAGGGAGCTGTGAATCTAGCAGGTTGGTCTTGTGCATGCGCTTCATTCAAAAACTCTGTAACAATCTCTGCTTTCTGAAATGCCGAAACATCTTCTATAGCGCCTTTAAAAACAAAAAATAACAAACTAAATATCACAAAAATTTGCAAAATCAAAGACTCGCAATTTAAATTGAATCGACACACACACACACACACACACACACACAAAAATAAAAAGCATAATGAATTGGCTAGATGGCAGCAATTTTAATGTCTCTGTCATATCTTTTGAGGTGTTTTTTTGGGAAATATAGCTGTCTTTATTGAATTTCCCTCCTGGGATAAATAAAATATTTTTCATTTCATTTCATCCGGGAGAAAAATGTATCTTCCGAGCCCTAATTTAAACACTGATGCAGTTCAGTTACTTTTGTTCTACCTGATGTGAATCAAGTCCCCCAAAACTGGCAAAAATGACCTTAGGCAAGCAGATTTCATGAGTAGAAGTTTATCTTTATCCAAAAATGGAACGTTTTTCATTTTTTCTAAAAGTGAACAAACATGCACCCACAAGTGCCACAGTTGTTAAATTGATCATCTTGTTTAGGGAAGCTAATAAAATCAGATGATATCAGTGCAGCTGGGCATGTTTTCACCTTTATTTTCCTCTCCCTCCTAAAAGTGGGAATTGTCAGCTATGTGCCCACTGTACTTGCCTCTGCCTGTCCATTTGTGCCATCTCCTTCATTATCCCACTCTTTCCTTAGCCCATATCCCCACCATTTTTTTCTAGAGGTGCTAGAGGGTCTTTTCTATCCTCAACTGCTCATCAGTCCTGTGTGTGTGTCAGCTTTGGGCTTAGCAGGTCATCAGTGCACACAGTCTCAAAGGAAAACATTATTTTGTTAGATGCATGTCTTTGTATTGCTGTCTGTTCATGTTACAGCATCAAAACTGGTGCTTTACTGGTGTTTGTCCTTTTCCAGGTGGAATTTCCTTATCTGTTTTAGAAGAGCCAAACATGCTTGTTTCCTTTATCCTGCATGATTAAAGCGGTGTAGCTCCGGGGATGGACGGCCTTCGATCTCTCCTCCTAAATCATCTTTTTATTATTTGTCCAGGGGCCACAAACGGAAGCACGATGAAGCTCGAGAGGAAGAAGAGACCAGCAGAGAGGAGGTGGAGAACAAGCAGGAAGGAGACGAGTCATCTGACGAGTCCTCCAAAGACACCAATGAGGAGGAGGAAGGCAGCAGCTCGGAGGCGGATGAGATGGCTGCAGCCTTGGAGGCAGAGCTAAACGACTTCATGTGACAAAAAAGCAGAAGAAGCGCGATCACTAGAAAGGGACATGAAAAAACCCGACCCCCGTCACCCCGAAAACTGGTACCTAAAGTTATTTTTCTGCTTTGTGACCTGTAACGAGGATGTGTGAGCCATGAATGTGTGTTGTGATGAAACCTGAATGTCCTGTACAGAAATGGCTGTATAAATAAAGGCTTGGGTTTTTGTAGCACTGGTATTTAGCCTTTTTGGCATAAACCCTTTGATGTTAACATTTTATTGTAAGATAAACTATAGGAGACATAAAATTTGATACTTTGTTTTTCTATTTCGATTTTTATATTGATGAAAAGATAAATGTTGATGAGCATCAACTGTAAATTGTTTTGATGATTGTATTTGCCAAAGAGTTTGAAATGGGTTTGCCAAGGTGTGCAGCTAAATTTTTTACTCTTCCAGTTTTACTTTTGTTTTTTGTCTCCTTAACAGGTTTTTAGATGAATTAATTCAACCAGCGGATTTAGACGTTTGAATGTGTTTGTACATTTCACAAAGCTTTGTTGTATGAAGGAAAGCTCCTCATTTTTGTGTCATAAACTGAACCCAAATTGATTTTCTCCTCATGCTCAGTTCTCCGCCTCTCTGCTAACGAACACTGGAGCACATTTTGTTTTAATGTGCTGATAAATGAATGAGACTTCTGTGCTAAACTGAACTCTGGAGGTGCCGCTCAGAGCGACCCCGTGGGCTAAGCTAACTCGCTACTGACTGAAACGCTCCAGCTTAACTGTTTACATCAAACACAAGTTGTGTATTTTCCTGAAGTTTCCTTAAAAGAAAAATGCAAATAAATAAAAGGAGGATAATGCTTATTATTATAGATTCTGATTCAGTAATTATTACTAATATTTGCTTCACAAGAACCCACTTCAGTTTTTGTTTGCTATCTCCACATTGTTCCTTCGTATGTAATTGATCTTTCAGGGGCAAAATAAGTTAAATTGTGTTGCACTCGTAGCCAACACATATTTCAGATATAAAATTACAAACTCCGACCAAAATTTTCTCAAAAAATATTGAATGAAAATATTTGTGGGAACTTTTTTAAGTTTTTGGATTGTGCAGAAGTCTCATTTATTTCAGACCCTTTACAAGCTCAAACCCAGTCTTTGCTTGCAATTCACAGTATGTTTCTACAATATAAAAATACGTATATTGCTTAAAAGTCTCTCCACAGGAAGCGATGAACTAAAATCTAAGCTAGTCTGAGCAGAGAGAGCACCAGCACCTCAGCTGTGTTTGCATAAACCAGCCTCACTGCTGAATTCAACCACATTGTGTGCACTTTAGCAGCATTTCATGTTGCAGGATGCAGTGATGCAAAGTCGGGGTGTGTGACTGACAGCTTCGGCATGTATTCACCCCGGTTTGGAGTTAACACAAAGCTTTCCGTCTCAGTACTTACCAGTGATATAAGATCTTCCATATTCTGCATTTAAGCAAAAAAAATTAAGTGAAAATGTCCCAAAGCAGAGGGTTGATGTCCGCTTGGATCTGTGTTCAGTTACTGTTTCACCCAGAAAACATGAGGATTATTTTTGTTTCCTTTTATAGTGACTGCCATTGTTTTTTTTTGTGTGTGGTTGTGGTTTTATCAGTAAGTTTCAATCAAACTAATGACATGTAAAGTATTTGTAAAGTCTATTTCCTACTTGACCCAGAGAAAAAAATACTTTCATTAAATAAAGATGTTTCTAAGTAACTTACTGTAGTGATGACATTTTAAATATCCTGATTAGCCTTTTGCTGCTTGTCTTTGCATGGTTTTTAATGGGAGAGCCATAATGTGTGACACTGTTGGACTTGGACAACAGAAAAGGGGGGAGGGGGGATGACGAGACAGAAGAGGATGAGAGAGGAAGCTGCATAAAATCAAAGCAGTTTATTATAACAAATGTAACAAAACTAACGATCAAAAAATAAGCAAAGGTCAGTCGTAGAACCCGTCCTACAATGACAAAAGAAAACAATACGAGCAAACAACACCACAGCTAGTAAGAATGTCCACAAACAGTGCAAAAGTACATAAAAGCCAAACTTTTCCTTTTTAACCCTCTTTTTTTTTTTCTTTTCTCATCAGAAATTGGTGCAAATTGTTGGGGCGTGGCGATGCCTGGGGGGCTCCTCTGGGAATAGAAAGACATCTCTGATGTGACTCTATTTTCCTGTCATTCAGGTTTAATGGGCCTTCAGGTGGGATGTTGATTATAAAGGACAGGGCCGTGTAAATCACAGTCATAAAGTCTATTCAAAGCACAAGTCTGGAAGCTCTGTTTTGTCGCTCGATAGGTTTTTTTCTTCCCGGTCAGAACGGTTGATCTGCTGACGTTCAACACCAAAGCAAAGAGCAATAAATGGAGAGCTGTTTATTCTGAGGTAAAGGTCAGTATTTTCCTTTACTTTGAACTGGCACGGCCACCGTGCTCAGTTATTGTTCTTTGTCCCAATCTGAATGTAAATGAGGTCTTTCAACCGTTTCAGAGCCAGATTAGATTATTTACAACAGTTTTACTGAGTTAGTGAAGGTTTATGACTTAAGAAGTGACAAATATAACCTTACAACTCAAAATGATTTATTTTATATCAAGTGTTTGGCCAAGTTAGAACCATAAGCATAATTTGAAGACTAGGTAATTGCTATAGAAGACGTCCGGGGCATTTGCCCAATCACAATTCCTATTTTAATCCCTTCCCCTTGGCCCTATTGAATTACTGTGCGTTCCAGTTGTCTCTGAACTCTTTTTCTGAGGTAATTTTCCGAGGAAGTGACATCATGAACTCATTTTTTTGAGATACAAGCTCATAATTTGCAGAGGACCCCGAGATTGTAGATTTAAAGGTACAGTATGTAAGAATTACTGACATCTAGTGGTAAAGATGGGTATTTGAAAGAAAAGATGTTTTCTTTCAAATGACTTCATATTCTAAGCCCTTTTGTGAATGTACAATGGCCATTAGTGGCCAAAATTCTCCCAGACATAAAAATGTTTTCATCTGTGAGTGGATCCAGTGGTTTCAGGTGTACCATGAACTATGAAAAAGTAACTACTTTTTTGTCTTAAGGCATTACTTATCTCAAACAGCGCTTTAACTCCCATTAAACAAAGCTGGTACAGCAGTTTTAAAGTTCAGAGGGTTCTCACTTCACTCACATTGCTTTGTCCATTCAGGGACACCGTACTGTATTGCAGCCTCCATATGTGCACTCCCCGAAAAGTAGATGACTTATTCTAAGAAAATAAACACACAGCAGTTATTCTAGTGCATTGGTTACACATAAATAGAAACACAATTTTGAATTGTATATCAGATTTTTCTGCCATTGACTTTTGATTTTTTTACACACTGTACCTTTAAAAAATGTTTAAGACTGAGAACATCTGGTGCTTTTACAGATTTTTCCAAGTTAAATTTCCACACAAAAATGAAAAGCTGCCCAACTTCGTCACCACCACCTTGTCCATTTAGAGTCGTATTAACAAGAAGCATCTCACTATTCCGACGCCGTAGCAACAGTCTTCCATTTATTTTTATCAGACTGTGGAGCATTGATGTATCTTGTTGTGTATTTCTCCATCTTGAGTCATGTTGTGTCTCCAAAGGTGAAACAGAGTGAAAAAAAAAATGGAAAAGCTCAGATCAAAGGTTGTCCAAAGCTGTCAGCCCTTTGATTAGCAGAGTGTAGGCATGAACCAGCTGTCAGAGTACAGTATTTAGGGCAGTGGAGGAGGGTGTAAATCAATGAAGATATACAGTACTAAGTGAATAAACAAGACGGATGGCTGATCATACTAAGGTATTACAGGAAACTGCAACTGCTTCAGTCTAATAAATAACTGACATATCATAAAACATTTCATACAGTAGATTAAGAACATTATTCATATTAGATTACAAGCACCACAGTGAATCCCATTGTTGCTTTTCCAGTGAGTTTCATCAGCTCCTGCAGCGACCCACCCCATTTTTATATTACTGAACACAGCCTGCATAATAGTTCAGACATGTAATCCTTCAAAATCTTTGAAATGGTTTTATTGGAAAAGATCCACAGCATGAAAATCAATCATCCCCAGTGAAAGCAGTGTGATAGATAGCAGTCTGAGCTAAAAGCTGCCTAAAGATTAGTGATAAATCAAGTCAGAAGTGTGATTTGACCACTTAAAAGATACCGTATGCTCCATTTTACACCCGTTAGAACAGTTAGGCAAAGAAGCCCACTTTCAAAACAGGCCAGCAAAGTACAGATTGTTTTTAATAAGGTCCAGAAATAAGTCCGGGACACTTCTTTATTAAATTAACTTAAATGAGCTAATGAATATAGAGCTGATGATAACTGGGTCATGATAACATTCAATTATGTGATGATAACCAAAGGCCTACTAGAAATACTGTCATACTGTTATCCTCATGGCAAAACTTGAAGATTCAGTTTCAAGAAAAATTTAATAAATAAAAACTTTTCACTTATTTACCCTATATGCAAGGGTAAAATAGCACACCCACACATACAGTAAGCATATCTTCTATGTACTGTATATCAAAGGTTTTCAAACTGGGGGTCGGGTCCCTCATGTGGGTCACATGATAGTATCAGGGGTCACCAGATTATTGAGAAAAAAATAGAGCCTACATTTATCAGTTTAGGAATTTGAGAGTTATCAATTATTAATACACTCCAAAAAGATTAATCTGTGAGATTAACACATTCATTTCTTAATTATTGCATAAATGACTAAGTTATTACTAATACCATGTTAAAAATCTGAATTTGGCATTATCTCAGTGAGAGAAGCTGATTTTGGGCATGTGGGTGGGATCTTGTCACAGCAGATAACCGACTCCACCAAAAAACATTTATTCTCCTTATTGAAGAAGTTTCTGCTAGTTTAAGCCTTACATGTACAATTTATTGTTATTATTATTATATATTATTATCATTGAGTGTTCAGAAACAAAGTTATCAAAGGTGTTATTCTAAACTTCCGAGTTTGGTCCTATTTTGGTGAGAACACCAAGGTTTGTTATTTTGGGGGCCGTACCTCAAAAAGTTTGAAAACTACAGGTGTAAAAAGGGAAGTTAGGGGGTTATTAGCGTAACTTGAATGGCAGTGGCATCATTTAGGCTCTGATGAGCGGTTTTCACATTTAGATTTGTATGTCATTTCACTTTTGTGCTGTTATACACCTTCAATTTTAGTCAATAAAAAGACAACACTTTATGTTAAGGGGAGGCACTAGAGGTAAAAACCCCGTTTTTTTCATAACCTGGTCAATTTTGAGATTTTCGTTTTTTTTCCCTCCTTCAACATGTTTTCTTTTAAACTAGTGGGAAAAAAACAAACAAAAAAAAGTCAAAAATAAACATTTTAGGCGTTTATTTCATGATACTTTGTCTGATGCACCCAAATCTGATTGGATCTGATGTCTGTAAAAGTGTTAAAGAACAAATATGTGGAGAATTTTACAATCCAAAACTTTAAAAGGCTGTTGTCTCAAAATGAGTTTTTTTCTCTTATTCTGAGAAAAAAAAAAAATAAAAAAAAAAATCTCCCCTTCAGGAGCACTTACAGAAACCAAACTTTCAAGTTTTGCTCCTGACTGTATTCTTAAAGTTTTTACAGAAGGATTTTTTGATATCTCATTCACAGCCTGATTTATGGAACATTTCATCCCAAAAATATGCCAAAAAATGATTTTTTTTTCTGGTTGTTGACAGTTTATTCTAAATTCTGAAATGATCTATAGAGATTTCCAAAATCTCCTCAGTAAAACGTTTGACTTTAATATGTGAACAAAATTCAAAAGGAACTTTGAACCTGGCTTAATCCAATGTTTGTTTGTTTTTTCCTAGAACTGTATGCAAATTAGCACATTTTTGGCTGTATTACACCTAATTTGTATATTTAAACATAAAATTTAAGAAAACTTGCAATACAAAAAGTGATAGCCCTGATGTGAGGAATAAACCAGGACAGTTTCATGGTGATACCAGTTAGTTTAATTTTTTAGCCTATTGGACTGTAGTGTCCTCATAAGGACGCGTCCTACCCGGTCTATGAGGTCCTCCTTAGACCGTGTAAGGCGGAAGTGACAGGCTGGTAAATTCAGACGGTCTGGTCTCCTCTGCATATCCGTCGTTGCCTAGCAATTGTCACAGCACTAAACCGAAGCAAAATGGAGCTCCGAAATATCAGCCTTCCCATTGTTCTGCTGATTTTACAGTTACAGTACAGCAGCTTTACCGTCGTCAGTGGCATCTTTTAATTACTCCAGCTGAGAGAAAATCAAATCCAGGGAAAATGATTTAGTAAAGTTTACAAGATTTTAAGAGTCTTATGTTAACTTTGGTTAATTTCATGGACAATATCAAATGAGAGACTGTAATATTAACTTGTTCATAATGATAAAATCATATAGTAAATTAAATGAAAATGTCTTAAATTTAGACACCGCCGCTGCAGAATGTCCCATTCGGCCTGCAATGCATCTTGAGATAGGATTAATCAGGAAGGATACATTGAACCGTCCTTAAAATCTGGGGAAATAAGGCCACATTTGTAGGAGCCTTCAAATCTGGACAGTCTCGGTCGCATCACTGTGACGTAAGTTTTCTTCAAATCCGGCCTTGGAAGGACGTAGCCCAAAAATTTGGATACAGCCGTTGTCTTTAGGTGGTAACATCACTCGGATTGGGTTGCAAATCAAAACAACTTAGCAAAGTTAGAGGACGGTTAGGACTGAAATAAATGCTTTTTACAAGGCAGCTATCATTGTCATTAGTCTTTTTTTAGCAAACATAAAGTTGCTTTCACAAAATCAGCTGCACCGCATCCTGCCGCAAGACCCTGCAGCGCACCGTGAAAGCAGCTGGGAAGATTGCCGTGTTCCCCTCCCCTCTCTATTGGACATTTACCACTCCCACCTCACCAGCAGAGCCACCAGGATCGCAGGTGACCCCACCCACCCCGCCCACAGTGTCTTCACCCTGCTGCCGCTGGGGAGGAGGCTGCAGAGTCTCCGGACCAGGACTCAGAGACAGCTTTTTCCACCAGGCAGTGAGGACGCTCAACTCCCTCCCTGCCCTGCCCCCCTCTCGCTCCTCCCCTTGACCCCGATTTGCCCCCATTGACTCAGCCCGCTCACAAACCCACCTGCCTCAGAACTGCACACTTCACTTTACTAAATGGCACTACTACATGTTGCACTATTGCATCTATCAGGACTGCTACAGTTTACTCTGCTATCTGCATTATTGCACTGTTGCCGCTGTACTGTTACATTGCTAAAAACTTACTGTACATGTTACAGTTACATGTTTACATTGTCATTGCACTGTAATATTTGCACAACTACATTAGGATTGCAATGCCGTTCACATTGTCTACTGTCAACCCATCTGTAAATTTGTCAGGCCTTCTTCAGTATTTAAAGACTTTCCATTAGAACCAAGATTTATCATTTTTGGTTTATATCCTAAACATGTAAGACTTACTAAAAACGAGCAGCTCTTCACTAATATTTGTTTATTACAAGCAAAAATGTTGATTGCATTGCATTGGAAAAATGTCAGACCACCAAGTATTGGACAGTGGATAAAACAGATGCTGGCTACTCTACCATTGGAACGGATTACATATCTGTTGAGAGGGAAAAAGGACTTGTTTGAAAGCATTTGGAGACCCTTTATAATTTTTGTTGAAAGCACTGACTTAATAGAAGATCAAGAAGAAAATGATGGATAAAATAGTTTTGTGCCGTTGATCTGGAAAGAGATAGTCCCTGTATTTTATTTTTATTTTTAATTCATTTATTTTTTTGTATCAATGAGTACTATTTGTCAAGATTGTATCCCAGTCTGAGAGGATGTTTTTGTTTTTTCCCCAAGTTTTGTTTCAAAAACAGATGATATAAATAAACATAATGTTGGGAAAAAAAAATCTCTTCAGTATTTAAACTCAGGTTTTGTGTTTAGATTTCTAGGTTATCCGAGCGGATTCTTATATTTTTATATTATAGTTTATTGTATTTTATTATATCACCGTGGGTTTGAGAGGACTGTAGTTTCATCTGTGTTGTATGGCCAACATGTGGCACATTTGACAATAAAGTTGACTTTGACTTTCTAGAGCTCATATTCTTTGAGTGCAAGTTCAGGTTGTATTTGACTAAACTTACATCCGATCCATGGACATGTCTTGGGGAGGACAGTATTCTTCTGAATGAATTACTTTCAGCTGTGCAATTCAATTCAATCAACCTCCATCCTGCCTAGCAGAGGTCATTATGATATATTCATTAAACACTGGAAAGATGACTCAAACACATGATAATCTACTGAAATGGGTGCATGATCAAATAAACAATTAACTAGGAAAGGAATAGATTAATCTTCACACCAAAGAGTTCCTGTAAATAAGTTAATTTACCATCATGAACATTTCATGGAACAGGCACCCTTGTCGATGAAGAAGGGCCTGTTACTTGGAATTATCACAACGGTGAATAAAATCCAACACGGGAGCTCTTTGCTCTGTGGATTCATCTATTTTTTTATGTTCTTGCCGCTTCAACTGAACATAGGAAGTCATCTGTTTACCACTGCGATGTGCAGTTGGCTTTCCATCTGTTGCTATGGCACCAGTGGGTAATTTCAGTACATTATGTGCCATTACTACAGCATGCTGTTAAAGAGGTCATGGTCATTTCAGGTAAATTTGTCAGATGAGATCGTAATGACTGCATATTTTTCATCTGCATATATCCAGATGAGACAGTTGGTCTGTCAACGAGTTGTAAACCATCACTCCTCTGGTCCACAGTCTTCACACCTCAGCTCATATTCATTCTTAGTAGAAAAACAGTTCTCGCTAAAACTCACCTATTGTTATGCGCTGCAGTTGACTTTGCCAGCTTCTTTCCTGTCAACATAAAAGACTGTTTATACGAAGGATTTTTGAAACATCACCAGAATTTGGCACAAAGCTTCACTGAGCTTCTTACAGAACTAAACAAATAAATAAACAAATCCACATTAGCATGCCAATTTGTCCAGTAATGAGGCTTTAAATTTGTTTTGTTCTTTGTTTCAGCAAAACTATGAAAGATATTCATAACTGTGTCCAGCTGCAATATAAATCAGCTTTTTTTTTTTTTATTTCTAGAAGGATTTTCTACCCTATCTCCAAACAGCCAGTAAGGATGTGGTTACATATGAGTGAACAGATTGAACTGCTTTAACAACTCCTGAAACAAGGAAACTCTTTATTTTGTCTGTGTTTCAGTGACTCAACGGTAAAATGTCTGC
Source organism: Atherinomorus stipes (assembly GCA_023101725.1). Taxonomy (NCBI): domain Eukaryota; kingdom Metazoa; phylum Chordata; class Actinopteri; order Atheriniformes; family Atherinidae; genus Atherinomorus; species Atherinomorus stipes. The sequence continues at coordinate 428,628 of JALJCO010005240.1, read as the reverse complement.
TCACAGATTTCTCAAAAGATGACTTTTTCTGCAACAGATGGAGCTAAACATGATGTTTACCAACCAGAAAAACAGATTTGGAGGAGCAGGATGTAGACGAGACAGAAAAACACTGAGAAAGGAGAAAATACGAAGCTGTCAACTATTATTAAGTTTCCCTACAGGAAGATGTGATGAAAATAAATGTTGATATTACAAAGCCTTATAATAGTATGTTATATGTGGTAGGGAAAAGTGACGGTGGATGATTTTACCAATGGTAGCTTTTATCATCTTCCACCGAGCTGTTGGTCAGACATGTTTTTCTTGATCTGATGTTTCAAAGCCAGAACACAGATGAGAAATTTTGCTCCACATACCTTGTTTATAGATTGGAGTGCCTGAGTAGATGTGTCTAGGGTGTATCAAGAGAGGATTTAAAATGAGAGGTGCTGAACACAAAATTGCCATCTGGACAAAGAGTACGGTTAAGAGGGAAATACATGAGGTCAAAATGGGACATGATGATCCAAGAACTTTGAAAACTGCTGCTGGCAGTCATCAAATAAGGAGTCCAGCACTCCCTAGGAGTCATTATCTAGGAGATGATCATCTTAAGAGACTGATATGAAATCTTTTGGATTGTAAATCTTAAAACAAAACATCCAGACTCAAAGATTGAATAGATTTATCTCATTTTGTGGTAAATGTGATTAATGAAAAAAGTATGTAAGTATATTTTGCCGTGGGAAATTGTGTCTGTATGCTCAACAGCCCCCCTTTTTTTATTTGCTTGTGTTTTTTAGCGCCTTCGATGTCATTTCATTCTCAACATCATGCAACGAAAGAAACATCAGACCGTCCTTAAAATCTGGGGGAAATAAGGCCACATTTTTAGGCTGCATTTGAAGGAGCCTTCGAATCTGGACAGCCTTGGTCGCATCGTTGTGACGTAAGTGGTCTTCAAATCTTGGAAGGACGTAGCCCTCAAATTTGGACACAGCCAAAGACAGTGGATTAAATCTGTTTCTTTGCTTCCTGTTTGCGTTAAGAGTTCAGTTTTAGCTGTAAATCAAACACACTCTGTGTAATCATATAAACATTTAAAACAATTTGATTAGATGACTGTTATTTAATGAGATAATTACATTGGATGGAGCTAATTATGATTTCCAACATTCAGGGTGCCAGTTTTGATTACAGGGGTAATTGTATTGATGAACCATTCGTGTTAGACTGAGAACTTTATATTGTATTGTCACCATGAGGCACACTGTGATTTATCGTCTCTCCTCCTTGGGAAAAATCCTCAAACTTTAGACTCTTACATAATCTTACTTACAGGATCTGCACCACTTTGATTTACAGACCTCATAAAACCCATGGCCCCAGGCTTGAGATGGAGCCGCGCTGGCCCTTCTATGTCTCAGCCATAGATAGAAAGGCATGCTGACCAGGGCTACCTAATCAGGAAGTATTTTTACTGCAGTCAAAGCGGAACTTCACTCAGCCATTATTACTTCAGCAATTCAAGTCATGCTTAGTGCTGAACCCTGATTGCCTCAATGCCTCCAGGGGTTATTGGTTTGCTGTAAAAGAACATTTTATGACTTTTAAATGTAATGGCAACAAACCATCTGGTTGACCGAAGGTTTATTGCACATTTAGCTATCAATTCTCCTGATGTGAAAAAGCTGCTCTACAGGCATTTCTTTTTTCATTCTTCTGCATTACAGCTTAATAAAAAAAAAGAAGAAATTCCTCAAGAGAAGTTGCAGATAGGTATTAGTGCATATCTACTGTGGGCATCACTCAAGGCCAGTTCTTAACCTATCAGCGAGCAGCTTCAGTCATCTTTGCGGGTCTATGCAGCAGCACGCAGGCATCGTAATGCTTTTAGCTAAATGCAAACAGTTATGAACTACCATTCATCAGGCTGGAGGTCAAGGTGACATGGACATTTTTACATCCTGGTATAAAACCTCAAGAGCTGTGCAGATGTACTTGATGATCAACAGGATTATAGAAGTAACTGAACCCCAGAAAAGATGGTAGGACTCTGAGAGTCTGGCTTGTGCTGGAGATGTGAAAGGACCAAAAGTTTATTTATACATATGATGTAGGAATTTCAAACAGGTGGGAGTTTAACTCCAAAATGCTTGAAGATTCAGAGTTCCCACTCTTCTCTTGAAGTTTTTTTTCCAGGACTTTTCCAGGACATTTTCAGGACTTTTCCACCTGCTACAGAAGGAGTCAAGTTATCACAACATAGACTAATAAATTCCACCCCATGCTTTTGGAGAAATGTTCTACAATTTTTAGCTTATATTTTTTACAGCAATGAAGCAGTGATGAAGCAGCGACAAAGCACCTACGAAGCAGAGATGAAGCAGCCCGGTGAGAGGCGCCAAGCAGGTGTGGGCATACTCATTGCCCCCCAGCTCGGCGCCTGTACGTTGGGGTTTACTCCGGTGGATGAAAGGGTAGCCTCCCTTTGCCTCCGGGTGGGGGAACGGGTCCTGACTGTTGTTTGTGCCTATGCACCGAAAAGCAGTTCAGAGTCCCCACCCTTTCTGGAGTCCTTGGACGGTGTGTTGGAAAGGGCTCCTTCTGGAGACTCCATTGTTCTGCTAGAGGACTTCAATGCTCATGTGGGCAATGACAGTGAGACCCATGTGGTGTTTTGTTGTTGTCTGTGCTCATCATGGATTGTCCATAACGAACACCATGTTCAGGCATAAGCGTGTCCACATGTCCACCTGACATCAGGACACCTTAGCCCGCAGCTTGATGATCGACTTTGTAGTTGTGTCATCGGACTTGCGGCCCCTTATCCTGGACACTCGGGTGAAGAAGGGGGCGAAGCTGTCCACTGATCACCACCTGGTGGTGAGTGGGCTCAGATAATGGGGGAGGATGCGGGTCAGACCTGGCAGGCCCAAACGTGTCGTGAGTGTTTGCTGGGAACATCTGGTGGAGTCCCTGTCAGTGTGAGGTTTAACTCCCACCTTCGGGAGAGCTTCAACCATGTTTCGAGGGAGGCGGGGGACATTGAGTCAGAATGGGCTGTCTTCCGCACCTCTATTGCTGAAGCTCTAGTCAGAGCTGTGTCCCTAGAGTTGTCGGTGTCTGTCGTGGCGGTAATCCCCAAACTTGCTGGTGGACACCAGCGGTGAGGGATGCTGTCAAGCTGAAGAAGGAGTCCTACCGGGCCTTCCTGGCCTGTGGGAGGCCCATAGGGTCTCACTTGTAAATGAGACCCTATGTCAAAAATCCTGAACTTCCCCTTTAAGTCCAGGGTCAGTCTAAATAGTGTACACTAGCATTATGAACAATGCATAAAATTACTATTACTACTACTACTGCAGCTACTACCACTGCTTGGCTGCTATTACTACTAGGCAGAATAACTAATAAACATAATATGTCAAACGTCCTGGCATTAACTTTAAATTGATTGAAGTGAGACGACGCTATCTTCTATTTTAGGCTTGTTTATGTAAATTTGTGGATTATGTAAATTGGTGGCCCCAGCCGGAGCCCCCCACGGTCTGGGGGCCCAGGCCCCAGTGGACCAAGACCAGCAGCTCCTGACCCCACCGGGTGCCGGCCGCCCCCAGGGCAGGGACAGCACCGGGCCCAGGGCCCAAGCGCCCAGGAGCAGCCCCCCCCCCCGCCGACCCGGGCGGCCCAACTGAAACCCAGGAGGGCCGGACCCCCCAGACGACACCCCCACAGGACAGGCCAGCCCCCACCCCGACGTCCCTACCCCACACACCTGACACCAGGGTGCCACCACCGCTACCACCCCCACACTCACACACACACACTCCCCACATACATACCCCCAACACCCACATGCACTCCCTCCCACACACATCACATGCACCCACCCGCTTCACTCTCCTTACATACCCACACTCACTCCTCCCTCCACCTCCCAACACTCTCCTCACTCTACCCTCCACACATACCCCCACCTCCCTCTGACCCCTACCCTCTAACACCCACATGCACTCCCCCCACACACCTGCACCGACCCCTCCCTCCACCCCCACACATACACCCCCACCTCCCTATATCCCCAATACCCCCATACACTCCCACCCTTACATGTCTAGTCCCTCCCTTCCCTCTGACCTGTCACACTCCCACCCTTCTTTCTTCAGCCCCTTACGGCCATCCCTACCAGACACTCCCAAGAATATGCCTCCTTCCCCCACCCCACCCCCCTCCTCTGACCACCCACCCTCATCTCCTCCCTCTTCCAGCCCAAATTCCTCCCTCCCACATTTCCTCTTTCACTCTCATTCATTTGTTCTCACACATCCACCTCACTCTTACCATTGCCTCCATGCCTCCTGGGTGGTGGCCCATGCCGGGAAAGGAGTTGCGAGGTCCAAGCTCCCGGCGTGTTCCTCCCCACCTACCCCCCACCCCCGGACGCAGCAGGCCAGGCATACCCCGAGCCAGCACATCCCCCGCAATGCAGCCGGCCATAACAACTAACGCGTGAAGCGGCCACTACCCCCCCCTCCCCCCCCCCAGTAGCGCCCAGGAGACAAGGGTAGAAAAGGACTCTGCCCCCCCCCCCCTCCTCCCCTTATGACTGTGTGTAAGATGTGTGTTGTTTGCAGTTAAAACTGAGAGGCAGTGCCAAGTCATGTCATGTCGGGAGTGGGGTCGCGTAGGCGGTATGACCACCCAACCGGACCCCCCTCCTTCCACACGCTATATGGCTGGCCTCTCAGAAGTGGTTGTGAGCTGTCGTTATTTTTATGTGTTTAGGTGTCTAAGTGTGGTTAAAACTGGGGAGCAGGCTGTCTCTCGATGCGGCAAACAAAGGCACTTTGGTGCCCCCCCCTCACCATTAGTACCTCATTTATGCAGATTAAGCTAATGAGCAATGGTTGGAGGATGCAATCTTGGTAATAAAATAACTTCTGATTGACTTTAACATTAAGCTAGACCCTTAGGGCGCATTCACAAAGCTTTTTTGATTCGAATCAGAGTTCGTTTGCTCGGAAAGTCAGCTTCGTTCGGGGAGTTGTGAATGTGCAAACGGACTCTGATCCGGAACAAACAACCGGACTCGGTCCTCCTGCAAACGCACGTCTCGGTCCGATTCAAGTGAACCAAAGACAGGAAGTGGACTACAAATTGCATTGGCATTGTGGGTCAAACGTTGGACAATGTGGGTAAACGCTACGTGTGGGACTGCAGTACTTATAAGATGGCTCGTGGTCAGACGTGGAGTTACGAGAAAGTAAAACTTTGATCGATATTTGATCTGATGAAAGCATATCCAGCTCCTCGTACAAAAATAAGTCACTTTTAGGAGGGAACAGAAGTTGTAAGAACCTTTTTGTATGTGCGTCTTGTCCTCACCTACGGTGAATCCGAGAGTAGCACCACCTGAGATTCTCATTCTTGGCCCGTTTGGCTCGTTTGGCAATACTGCAACGTGAACGCAATCTCGGTCCGGAAGACCACCCCCGCCCCCGTCCTGAGACTCGCAGACTATGATTTCTGAATGCGCCCTTAGATCACTGTCTTCACTGAAGTGGAAGACAACCTATAGCCATTTACCATTTCTAACAATTGATTAGATTATTATGCTAATTACGCTAATTGCCCAAAGTGCAACTTTCAGCAACCAAGTGGAATTTTATCCACTAGGTCTATAGATGACATTTCAATCATAAAAGTTCATAGCACTCAACATTTCTGGGTTTAGTATTGGCCCTATGGGAGTTTCCAATAGACGACCTGTATGACTGGTGCCAGAACATGATGCCTCCTGGACGCACGCCTCCATGGTGAGGTGTTCCAAGCATGCCCACCGGGACGAGGCCCCGGGGGAGACCCAGGACACACTGGAGGGACTACGTCTCCCGGCTGGCCTGGGAATGCCTCTGGATCCCCCCAGATGAACTGGCAGCTGTGGCCGGGGAGAGGGAAGTCTGGGCCTCCCTGCTGTAATATTCAGATCACAATATAAACTGAATCATAATTAATGTTCATCATAAACTGGCACAGAGTGTTTACGTCAGCGTGTCAGTATAGGCGCCAGGCGGATGTTTGTGTACGTCATAAGGAAGCGCCGGCCCTGTTAAGTGGTGCTGCAATAAAGCGCTGTATGTTAAGCTTCGTCTGATTCTTCGATAGCAAAACAAGCAACAGTCACTCATAAATGTTACACCTGCTTCGGCAGCTGCCCCTGCGACCCGACCCCGGATAAGCGGCAGAAGGCAGTATGGTTATTTATTAATCCCAATTAGAGAGCCAAATAGGAAGTTTATTCTCTGCATTTAACCCATCTCAGGTTGAACCTGAGAGCAGTGGGCAGTCAACTGCAGCACCCGGGAAGCAGTTGAAGGGGGTTAAGGATCTTGCTCAGGGGTCCATGGTGGTTCACCTGGGTGCCATGTCGGGGACTCGAGCCCAGATCAGCCCGGATCAGCCTGTGACATTACCACTACGCTACCCACTCCCCCAGTGAGTTTGAATTTTGGTTTCACAGAAATATTAATAACAAACAAACAAATAATAAAACAAGTAAACAAGCATGATGGGGCTCCTAAACAAAATCACTGCAATCAGGTGTTTTCTGTAACCTCAGACTTCTGCACCTGTTAACAGGTATTTTGGTCCACTAGTCATGAGCACGGTGTTTTAATTTGCCCAGGACAGTTTTGTTTAGTTGTTTTTTTGTTTAGTTTTTTTTTTTTTTTTTTTTTTTTTTTTTTTTTTTTTTTTTTTTTTTTTCTTTTTTTTTTTTTTTTTTTTTTTTTTTTTTTTTTTTTTTTTTAGGGGAACTTTTTTTCACAATTTTTGAGTCAACCAATTTTGCCTTCCTTTCTTTCCCTTCCTATATGCAATTTCTTTTGTTTTAATGTTTGTGCTGTATTGCTGTTTTTTTAATTTAAAGATTTTTAAAAACACATCAAAGTTAATTACAAACAGAATGAAAATCATTGTCTGCAACATGATTAAGAATTTTTATGTAATCTCTGGATGAGTCACTATAAAATAATGTCAGAGCAACACAATCAATATATGGAGATATTTGTCTCAAATCCTGGTAATGATCATATTATATTGGCTCCTGAAACACCATGGATCGCCTATAAAAATAAATCAGAAACACCATCTGGGTACCATGACTGACTGTCGCATTGAGTGCCTGCCTATTACGTGAATGTTAAGATGTTTTATTAGTTGTTTCTGGTGGTGCATGATGGGAAGTCCTCCAGAGCATTTGCCTCTGGGGAACACAATGACATGTAAGATCTTACTGTAACTCTTCTGAAAGTCATGGAAACATTTCTTTCATTAAAAAAAGAGTCAATGAATTACATGAGATAATTCAGTCTGGATGAAAGTGGTGAAGCAAATCCATGAAAGTGAATCTATAATGCTGGTGGTTGGAACATTTAACCCTCTGCTGTGATTATCATAAATCACTTGCTGACATTGATAAATGCTGTGAGAAGATAAAAGATGTTACAGTCTGCTTCAGCGAGTCTGTTTGTAATTCACCGTTTCCTTTGCAGCTCCAACTCTCTCACAGAGCCACACTGTACCGATGGCCAGTTAAAGAGAGTGAGTGGATGGATGTCGAGGAAAAGTAGGTGGGCAAAGGAAAACCCAAATATTGCTGCGTGACAAGATGTATGGTCTCTGACACCCACAGCCCACTCCAGTTATGAGATGTCTCCTGCAACTGGTGACAGGAGTAATGTGGCAGGCAATGCCATCCCATGAATCTGTACTGCAGGCTTCTCCCTGGCAGAATGCTGACTGTGTGTGGCAACTGGGCATGTCCACGAGAAAAGTTGATGCTCTGGCAGCCTCAGAGGGGAAAACATATACAGTACTAAGCTTTTCATTAGTCCAAAGTTAGGACCATGTGCAATCATATCAAACAGAAGTACTTACATGACTGCAACTGTAAACATACTAACATGCTTATATTTAGTATATGGTTGCCATTTTCTTTGCAAATGTCTAAGAGCATGGGAAGTAAGGGGCTGAATAAAAGAGATTGCAACCAAATGATGGGGCTTAAAGTAAAAGGTATAGGAATCTGAACACCGACTGATGGGGCAGAATTCCCCAGACCTTCCTTTTCCCACTCATTCCATTCTTCCAGACGCACTCCAAGACATTCCCAAACCAGTTGAGAGATACAGTCTCTCCAGCAGCTTCTGCAAGGCCTCTTGACCAAAGACCAAAACTATATTTTCGAGGTTGTTTTTGACTGTGATTATCTTTTCTTAAAGGGACTTGAGGCAAGATTCAGAAACTAAACTCGCGACTGCCGCTTCAGGTAACTGCAGCCACGAGCCTAGTCGTCACGGGAGCGTGCACAAACTGAAGCTATAATGTTGTTTACTCACTTTTTTCTTCGTAGTTACACTTTTTAGTGTCTTTCAGTTGATCTGGATCGTTTGCTGACGGCAGAAGAATCCATAACTATCAGTCCCCAAACAACAGTTTATCAGCTGTTGTGTCAAAGCAAATTGATTCAGGTAGAAAAACTTAAATCAAACATGTTGATGAACCTCTAACATGTAAAACCATGTGATCGATGCTGGTCAAAGATTAGCTTGAACTGCCAGATATGTTGTTTATTCTGAAAAAGTGGCTCTGGGGTAAAGTGAGACACTGTCTTGAAGCACGAAGCACAAGTTCAGTTTAGTCGTAAACATGTTTTAGTGTAATTTTACGTTACATATGTTTTATTTTTTACGTCATAAAAAGCCCGGAGTCCCAGGCTCTTTGAAAAGGTTCTGATGGTCCCATGTTCTGACCCCGAAACTGCCTACTAGCCGGATCTGATTTTCCTTTGTCCTGAACCCACACTGTGAATGTTAATTAAAACCATTTTGACTTATATTATGTGGCATTTCTTTTACTTTTAAAGTACTTTGGATTTGGGCTTCCACAAACGATTATTTTGATAATCGAATAGTCACCGATTATTTTGGTGATTAGTTGACTAATTGAATGGTACAAAAATTGTAGCATAACCTACTTATAGAGCCAGTCAAAAGTCTGGAAACTTTCTAATTAGATCTAATGGAAAAACATGTCCAAACTTGACTGGTCGTGCGTGTGTTTATTTATGTCAATATACCATTGTAGAAGCTGGCCAGACAGAAAGAGAAGGCAGCAGAAGGTACAGCAGCAATTTTTAGAGGAAAAACAAAGCTTATAAACAATGAACAATCAGTCGATTTTAAAATTAGTCACTGACTATTTTGATAGTCGACGATTAGTCAATTAGTCGTCCTATCATGGCAGCCCTACTTTGGATAAATTTCAAGTGTTTAAAAAATGTGCTTTTTTGACCAATCCCCATGATTCTGTTACTTTTCTGACTTTAGTTTTCGAATGTGCAGTTTTCAGTCTAGCTGTAATTTTTAAAAATGGGTTGTTATGGCAGTTTTAAAGTGGAAAATATAAGAGGATCAGCTTACCCACCAACTGGTTCACTTTACCCCACTGATTTTTCGTGTTTGTCTCACTTTACCCTGAGGCTGGAGTAAAGTGAGACACAAGACCACTCTAATCTCTTTGTCCTAAAAACATTCTGATCATTTTCATAACTTGGAAACATCCTGAATTAATGGGAAATGTGTAGATTTGACTGATATATCATTCTATCTTGGCAAGAGGGGGGCAAATGTAAAAACTGTATCACATCACAACATCTCTACTTCAGTAAGTCAGTCTTGTGTTGGTTTCTGTAGAAATCTGAAGATAATCTGATTACAGAGTTAAATAATATTAAATGTTTGATGTTTTACAGAAAATAAACTTTTTAAAAGCAGTTCTTGTTTTACCGGAGCAGCCTGAAACAAGGGGAAAGTATACTAACAATGGGTGGGAGTACTAATATCTACTTTATTTTAGGAAAGCTACATTTTAAAAGCTCCAGAAAGTGCTTCAGATTACTTTTCTCGGGGTGCAGAGTTCACCACCCTCCTGATGGTAGGACTCTTCTTTGTGTGTTCAACAGAGGCTTAATTCTTCAAACCATTTTTCTGTCATGTCTGATTTGTGGGATTAATGCTGCTGGAAGGTGTGCTGTTCGAAAAAAAGCTGTGCATATTGGATTTCTACTTTTTTTTTCTGTATGCTTTTCTCCAGCTCTAATTAAAATTAGTCTCTGCAAATCAAATCATGGGCATGTTAACAAATGAGAGTAATGTACAAGCCCACAATCAGAAGTCATACTGAAGGTGGTGAGAAATGGTATCGTGTTTAATGGAAGTATTCATTCATTGTAGCCTCCGGCTGTATTTTCAGAGGAAGATGTGAGAGAGGCAGGAAAGGAAAAAGATCTCAGTATTTGAGAATAGAAGCCAAGAAATTTCTTGATTTTATTGAGTTATAAAAATTGTGATGCAGAGGAGTGTGACTATTCATACAGAGACAGAAGATTGCAGTTTGTAAATTGTAATTTCACAGTTGTTAATTGGTCATATTTTGGGGGCAAAGTAGAGAATTAAAGTTGTACAGTTTTACATTTATGCTGTAATTGTCAGGAAATTCACGAGTGCTCTAATTCATGATTTAGAGATGTTTGTGAGAAGAAGAATTTTTTGTTTTTTTCTGGATTTAAAGGTTGGATCTGAAATACAAACACAGTAGCGACATCACGTGTCCAGGTTGTAGTTGCAATGGGAGAGAAAAAATTCCAGCCGTTGGGTTGCCCGGCTCGCTGCCGGTATGTCAAGTGACCAGCAGTTTGTAGCATGTCCATCAATTATTTAAGAGGAGTTATGGTGCATTCGATTTGAACCTGTAAGTCAGATTTTCCGAGTTTCCAGTTGGAAATACAACTCGAAACGCCTGTCAAAGTCAGATTTCCTACTCAGAAACTCGTGGTACACGCATGAACTCCCATTTCTCCCACTAAAAATGGCTGCACCCATCAACACTTATTGAACCCAGTAATAAACATTCATATTTATCCACACCTCGTTGTGTAGTGTGTACAAATCAGTGTTAAACGTATTCATTTGCAACTTCTACCTCTAAGTCTGTAAAGTGTGAACACGCTTAAAACATTAAATAAAGCAACATTTGTAAGTTTTACTGCTAAAAATAACAGCAGTGGCTAATGTGGTTAATCTGCTAAATCCCTTCCTCTGACAACTGAAAACATGAGTTGAAAAAAAAAAGAGTTTTGCTCCGTTCTGTCCTGAGATTCCTGCGATTTGCTAACATTAGCCACATTAGCACGCGAGTTAGCTTACCAATCCAGGAGAAAAGTAGCCATTATTGCATTTTGATGCCATGGAAAATGTTTATGTGGGTCCAGCTAGAGTAGGCTTCACCTACATTTACTCTAGTTTTTGCTCTTTTCAGGTCACTCCTCTAATGAGACAGATAACGATGACATAGTCCCAGTGCCAGCCTAGCTGTGCCGACCTTACAACTGGAACATAGTCACTATTGGCAACTCACAATGGCTAAACATGGCTAAACACTAAAACATATCTAAATACTAAACATATCACAATGGCTTGTAAACATAACGCCATTGTTGAACCCATTAAAAGTTGTTTTATACTTATTTTCAGGCTAAATATAATTTTTTATGGAAATCCTGTATTTTTATTGTGCACCCCTCTAAAAGCTTCGTGGGGGTATTTTTTAACGTCCCACAACGTAACTTTTCGACCTTTAAAATATGCATTTCTGACTCATTTTGATGGCAAACAACATTAATTATTTTTGAACTGTCACTGCTCAGTGGCGTCCCGAGGCTCAGAAACTGCACTATGTAACTTTTGTATCCGGGCAGCGACGTTGCGGCCGACTATAGGTGGCTTTCAGTCACGTGACCCCGACGCTGCGCAAAATGCAGACGGAGGGCGAGAAGTGTTTTCCTCCGGTTCAAAACACAGCGAAATGAATGACAGCGAGTATGCTGAGGCTTTGAATGGGCTGGTCCAGACACCATATTGCCAAAAAATATATTCATACATAAGATATGACCCATGAAGTCTAAATAAACCAGACTGGTCTTAAAATCTTGTGGATTTACCGGCCGTGCGGCGATTTACATCACAAACCATCTCGTTGCTGACAAAGCAACGCTCATAACTTTACTTCTGGACATCTGATCTTAAAAACTACAACTGCAGCGGGGGACAGGTGTCCAAAATAAAGAAGTTACCGTGGTTTGGACGCGTGAGGCTGAGCTTCCTTTCCAATATCACTTTCTCTCCTTAAGAGGGATTTTCCACACTGTTGCGGTGTTAACCTGTTTGTGAGCAGTGGAGGATGTGTGAGGCTCTGCCACCATCACACACGAGGACGATCAGCTGTTTTATTTTTTTTAAACCATAATTTGCTTCATCAGGAGACACATGCGCTGCAAAGCCCAGAATGAGGCTGAAAGCGGGGCAGAGATCCACCCAAGGTCCAAAAAAAAAGGAAGAAAAAAGAAAGAAAGCGAGGCTCATGACTTTCCTTCTGTCTGTCCGATGAATGAAGCCTTCAGCAGCCGAGAAGCCGACAGTTATTCTGGTTCATGTTGGGTCAACCAGGATCCAAATAAGCTTTGAATGGCTGTCGCCTGTTTCTGCGGGTAACAGTGAGTTATGCTATTTTAAATAAATAACCTAGCTCATAATATTGCTAATGCTGAGTGTTTTTAGGTGCTTGGATCTTGTATATTAATTTATTTTACTTCTGTTTTCCCAAATTCCTAATCGAATTGTAGGCTGCGCATAAGCCAACCCGCATTTCTCCAAACCAGGTCTACCAGTCACAGAGATCCACAGAAACCCCCCGAAAAACTGGTTTGCTGCCAGAGACAGTGGGGAAATATCCTTAACAATAAATAATAAAATAATAATAAACTATCTTCCCTGTTTTAGAAAGTGGTCGCTGTAAACTCTGGCATTAGAAGACTCTGCTCCTCCCAAGCGAAGGCGGAGGTTTAAATCCACGTTTAGCAGCGTTGTTCTGTCAGTTTTCGACATTTTTCAACTTTGTTAACGACAGTTTTGGGTACTCCAAAAAAAAACCCTATCATTTTCTCTGATAGCGTGATTAGAGCAGCTATAAACTGCAAACACGGAGGCATTTTTTCACACAGATATTACAGCCGACTTTCCTTCTGGCCCTCCGTCTGCATTTCGCGCACTAGCGTCTTATGAACGTGACGTATGCCACAACCAACCTATTGGTTGTGCACTGCGTAATGTACTAGCAAATGGATATGAACCAGATACACACAGTGGGTGTTTTGAATGCGCATCATGGTGGTTTCAGCAAAGAAATGTAGGGAAACATTACTGGAGGAAGAGAGGAAAAGGAAGAGAGGAAGGGACAGAACAAGAGGCGAGATAAGACTGTATTTTACTGGCTGAAGTGAATCACAGTACAGGTGGGATGGAGATGGATGCTAGTTTAGCCGCCGATAGGACCGTGTCACTAAGAAAACTGCTAAAAGTTGCATTGTGGGTCTTTAAAAAACACAGCTTTTAATAAAAGAAGAGTTTAATATTCAACCAGTAAAGGGAGCTTTTGAATAATGCTCATGCGCAAGACCAACCTGTGAGATTCACAGCTTCCTCCTCCGGTCACAGAATAACGTGCACGAGCCACTCCGGTGTTTAGTAGACAGCAGGTCCAATTCTTCCATCATGTCACAAACGCAAGTAAACGGAATGTCGTCTGATCATCGCTAACTGCTAACAGAATGATGTTAGCTACCTGCTGTAAATGTCAGACGAGTGCGCGCAGCTTCCGGGACCAATCAATCACTCTCATTGATCAGTCTCGCCTATTACCTGTTGAACTGATCGTCAATCACTCTTATTACGGTAGTAAAAGTGATTGACGAGCCAGTAGACAAATGAAAAATGTAAGGAATGCAGAGATGACGGGCGGATGTTTTTTCAGCTCCATTACTTTCACAGCTGATGTATGATAACATTTATATATTTAAAGCTTTTAATTAATCATAGCGTATGGGGGAGTGATTCCAATTTTACAAATATTGCAAAAATTGTTGAAAGAAACATCTAAAAGCCTTTAACAGAAGGCCAGTGAAGAGGTAATACTGAAGGAAAAGATTAGGTTTGGTGGAGAAGCTGTAAATAAAACTATGTTAGTTGTTTTCAGACTTCTGCAACTTAGAAAAAGAAAGAAAACCTTCAGTCAGCCGAGAATTTAAGAGCTTCTGCTGCATGAAGAGATTTAACTTTCATTACTCGGCATCTCCAGCTGTCTTTACTTACAATAAAACTACAAGGCTCTGCCATGTGTCGAAGACCTCAGATAACCTCCCCCAGCATCGTTCCCTCGCAGAAACAGCCATACCTGCATTCCACAGAGGAAGCAGTTGCCTTGGTGAGTAATTTCAGTTGAGCAGCCATTACATGTGATTTGTGGAGCTCTGTGGCGGCTGACTCATATGTACAGACTGTGCTAAGGTGAGTCTCTCGGATGGAGCTAAAAAGATATGGTTTGACTTTTAAAAACACTGAATTAAAGGGCAGAATGGATTGATTTTAATGTTTGTTTTTAATAATGAAGTAGTCATTTTGGGGGGATTTATAGTCATTTGATGATATGGGGCGTTGTGATGCATCTTTAGCAAAATGCCCTCAAGTGAATCATAACCACATATAAAAGACTGCTCTTTGATAGGATGTGAAGCTCACCCTGAGGTTATCCCTTATTTAACGCCTCAAACACTCTTATCTCGACTAAAGCTCCAAATAACAAACGCTTCACTGGAGTCACTGCAAAATACACAAACTTATTTCCCCTTTAGAATCAAGTTTCTCCTCACAAACAAGCCAACAAGCAGCTACACAATTACCCTTACTGACTTTGCATTTCTGTTTCACAGCACTTTCACAATTTTCTTAAATAATCCAAATTTAATATTAAGGCTGATTCATGTAGTGTTCCCAGTCTTTGAGGATTCAGTTGTTCACTAAGCTCCTTAAATCTCTACTTTTCCTTCAGAAGTGTAGCTTGAAGGTGTTTATTAGCAAATAGTCCTGAAGATTCAAATGAGTCAACAAACCCTCCGCTTTTCCAGCAAGTCCAATAATAAGTACTCCTTCTGCCCGGAAGCTTTTGTTGGTCTTAAACTAATGTTATTAATTTTATAGTTTAAGGCGAGGAATTAAAGTCAAACCAATTCTAGCTTTTGGTCAAGGGGGAAAGGCTAAAAAAAAAAAAACCCCCCCCAACATTAATCAAGTTTTTCACCTTGTTAAGGTGTCCATAAGGTGCCTGTGAGCAAACTTGCTGGGTCTCACCAGTGTATTAACAATAATCCAGGGATAAAATATTCAAGGTTTCTTTTCTTCTTCTTTTTTTTACACTTTACACAAAAGAAAATAAAACACAATTTGAATAAAAAAAAAAGACAAACAAGAAGTCAAAGTCAACTTTATTGTTAAATGTGCCACATGTTAGACATACAACACAGATGAAATTACAGTCCTCTCAAACCCACGGTGCATACAATAAAATATAATAAACTATAAGATAAAAATATAAAATCTAGGAATCTGCTCGGATTGCCCAGAAATCTAAACACGAAACCTAAGTTTAAATACTGAAGAAGATTGGGTTCACAGTAGACAATGTGAACGGCATTGCAATCCTAATGTGGGAAGTAGTGCAGCTATTACAGTGCAATGACAATGTAAAGAATGTAACAGTAAAGTTTGACAATGTAACAGTGCAGTGGTCCTGATGGACAATAGTGCAAATAGTCAATGTAAACATGTAACTAACATGTACAGTAAGTTTTTAGCAATGCAACAGTACAGCGGCAACAGTGCAATAATGCATATGGCAGAGTAAACTGTAGCAGTCCTGATGGATGCAGTAGTGCAACATGTACTAGTGCCATTTAGTGCAATGTTCTGCAGTGTTGAAATGGTGCCATGGTGATGATAAAGTGAAGCGCAGTGTGGTGTCAAAATCCAAAGTATAGACATCCAGGGTTTCATACAAAGAATAAAAACCTCAGACTGCAGGGAATTTGACCCAGCATAATGGGGCTGATCCCTAGCAAATGCAATTTGCTCTACCATTAACTGCCACTGCTCTTTGCCGTAGTCCCCGTGGGTCCACACGCCAATTACCTCCCTTACAATTCATCCAGGAAGGTGCAACCCAGACCTACCCCAACCAGTTTCTAATGCCCCCTTTCACATTAGCACCTACTTAGCCTAGCCGACACCACACTACCCCTGTTTAGTTTGTTCACATTACAACTGAGGGCAACTGAGGTCGTCTTCAGCTCTGGTTTTCATTGTGGGTGAGGTCGTCGTCGTGAGGTTTTGTAAAGTCATTTGTTTGCGACACACACACACTGAACCACAATGGAAGAAGTTGAGCTTGTGATTTACCTGCTGTTTGTTTTATCAACACCGTTGACCACGACTTTGTGGGCGTTCCTTCATTCTACTTAAATTATTGGTGAAATCAATGAGGTTTGCGGCAGATAATGCCTTATATGCATGCCCATTCATCTGCCCCCTTCACGTCCATTATATGGATAAACGCGGATCTACAACTAATCTGAATACAGTAGCATCCAAAGGAGTCAGAGTGATGCAGAAACGTTCCTGGTTGGTAAATGCACTTATAAATTAAGGTCCAGGTTGAAAGAAACAAAAGTTGTCCATTAATAACCCTTGGCCGTCCTGCTATTTTCTCTGGCCCCCCTGTGGCCACCCCTAAAAAAATCTCTGCAGGTGCCTCTGAGCAAAAGAGGCAGGATACATCCTGGACAGACATCCATCCCATCACAGGATCGTTTACTCAGACAGGTATGGCTGTTATCATGACAGCCGGTAGTGTTAATATTGTTTTACATTACCTGCTACTATTGTGGCCAGGTACATGTGGACGTGAGCTTCTGTTTCCTTTCCTATGAATATTACAGTATGATGGCATCACTGAGTGCGTGTGTAAAATGTGTGGATAAATCTGTAAAAAGATAAAAACAAAACAGAGAAGGTTCTCCAGAAAGGTGGGAGTAAGGGCCTTAAAGTTTCCGTTCCTTTATGTGGATGCTGCTGCAACTTGTGCTGCCAGTAGTGTTGGCAGCCGTGAGGACGCCTGCAGCAGATGGCCTTCTGCTGGTGAGATGGGGGAGACAGACAGCTGAGATCAGAGTAACAAGCAGCGAGCCCCCGAAGATCAGGAAAGCAGCCCTCCATGCATGCTGTATCACGAAACAGAGAGGCTGATGTTTCTGTAGTTACAACTCATCAGGTTGTGTTGGTGTCCATCCGCCCCCCCCCCAGTAACCCTGCAGTGGAATAAATGGATGTAGACGATGGATTCCAAGCTGGAGTTGGTAGATTTTCTTTTGAAAATATTGAAATAAATGTTCTAAATGTCTTGCTTCAACAGAGGGTCTTTTTTTTTTTATTATGTGATCTTATGCAACTCCCAGAAATCATCCTGCTCCAGAGCTTTTTGTGAAAAGTGCAAAAAGTCACCTCCAAGAACAAAACTTACGAGGACATGGAGCAGATTTACAGTCTAGTTAAAGTGTGTTAATTAGGTAGATGCCCATATGATATCTATGTGTTCAACCTTTTTTTCTACTTCTACCTCTGGATCAGTATTTTTCACTAGATCACAACAACGTCCTCTTATTGGCCACTTTGTCAGGGCCACATTACTAGTCCCATTTTGGACCCCTTTTGCCTTCAGAACTGTATTAAAGGGGAAACTCAGTAAATTTTTACTTCAATAAATGCTTTTCGGAACCCGTGGGGCAAACAAAGGTTACGGAGCGATTCAATGTCCCCCCCCCCCTCCCGCCGGGGCCTCTGGCCTGCGAGCAGCTAAAAACAACTTTGCCTGCGCCGACCCGAGCAGAACTTGCGACAACAGAAACCGCTGTACGGTACTCAGGTCCCCTATCTACCGAGCTGCTTCCAGCTCTGATTTGAACCAGACTACCAGCGCTAATTCAAAGAAAACATTTCTTTAGCTTCACACCACCTAAATACGGCTCCTGGCTCTCATAACCAACTCTTTCTGGACCAGAGGATTCACGAGCTGCGCTGTCTGGGTGAAGCATCACTGCTCAGGCTCAATAATCACTTGTCACGTCCGCAAAAAGTAAATAAAAGTTCGTATTCTTACCTGCTACTCGCCAACACCAGAGAAAAATATAATCCACGGCATATTTACCCGCAAATCGCGGGTAAAACGTCCGTTTCAGAAGAGACAGGTCTTTGCTTTGAGCAGAGGGAGACGTGGTGCTGCTACCAACACAGCAAAGTAGCATCAACAAGCTAGTAAAAGCTTAGAAAATATCCAGGAATCAAAATAGAGGAAAGACAGGTAGAGAAGCCGTCTGTGTGCTGTGGGGGTGCAGGGGGGTTGAACTTTACAACAGTGAAAGGACGCCACTAGGGGGAGCCCCGAGCTGAAGTTACTAAGTTCTGCTTTAACTCTTAGGGCCAGATCTATCAAAGGTTTGCGTGTACTGTATAAAACTGTAAGCACTCTCATTACACACCCAAAAAAATGTGCAAACTGATCTACTAACAGCATGCAAAAAAGGGCTGCACCTTTCAAATGAGCTAAATAGTGCGTCTTATCCAGATAGTACGTCTGCTGCAGTGAATATGCAATATGGGGCGTTTACACGCATCTGTCCGTGTGATGGGAAGAGAAAAT
Organism: Atherinomorus stipes; assembly: GCA_023101725.1. Lineage (NCBI taxonomy): Eukaryota > Metazoa > Chordata > Actinopteri > Atheriniformes > Atherinidae > Atherinomorus > Atherinomorus stipes. The sequence continues at coordinate 409,944 of JALJCO010005240.1, read as the reverse complement.
GTAAATATAATGGATTAGATTTATATTGTGCTTTTCAAGGCACTGAAAGCGCCCATAGTAGGCCCATTATTCTTTCACTCCTCATTCCTACTTGGTGATGGTAAGCTAAGTATGTAGCCGCAGCTGCCCTGGGGCAGACTGACGGAAGCGTGGCAGCCATTTTGTGCCTATGGTGCCTCCAACCACCAACTATATTAATTTAGGACTCGCAAAGCGATTTAGCAACCGTGCGATGTTTTTTTTTTACGTGTATTTTACTACATTTGAAAATCAGGTGCAAACTGTCAGCTCTTCGCACAAATGGTGCAGCTTCTGAGAGGGACAATCCTGGACAAGCACATCTGATTCAGGATACTTTTTCATGAGTAGTCTGGGCAACGTATTAGACAATAATCCAAAACACACCAGCAAGTCCACCTCTGAATGGCTTAAGAAAAACAAAATGAAGACTTTGGAGTGGCCTAGTCAAAGTCCCCACCTGAATCCCACTGAGATGCTGTGGCATGACCTTAAAAAGGTGGTTCATACTGGAAAACCCTCCAATGTGGGTGAATTACAACAACTCTGCAAAGATGAGTGGACCAAAATTCCTCCACAGCGCTGTGGGAGACCCAGTGCCAGTTATCACAAACACTTGATTGCAGTTGTTGCTGCTAAGGGTGGCCCAACCAGTTATTAGGTTTAGGGGGCAATCACTTTTTCACACAGGCCCATTTAAGTTTGGATTTTTTTCCCCCCTTAAAAATAAAAATCTTCATTTAAAAACTGCATTTTCTATGTACTTGTGTTATCTTTGTCTCACATTTAAATTTGTTTGATGATCTAAAACATTTAAGTGTGACTAACATGCAAAAAAGTAAGAAATCAGGAAGGGGGCAAAACCTTTTCACACAGCAGTATACGAACTTGTTTCTAGAAAATGCAGCTTCAATATCTTAAGTGAAACAATCTTGAAAAAAATCTTGTATTGTTTCACATCTCAGATGAAAAAAACTTGTTATGTGACACAAAATTTCACAGTACTAGTAAAATACATGACAGGATTAGTTTTCCCAGCTAAGTTCAAGATTTTGTGAGGCTGAAATATTCGTTATTATTTCAAGAAATATTATCAAGAGAATTTCACTTGTTCCATTAGCAGCTTTTTTTGCTTATTACAAGCAAAAAAACAAAAAAAACTTCTTTTAATTCTCTCTTTACTGTTTTTAAACGTGGCCTTTTTTTTTCCAGTGCATGCCACATTCAGTCATTTTAACCTCCTTTCTTCCTCATTCTGATGCTCAGTCTGGACTGTGTTGTGAAAAATAATAACATGGACAAACTGCTTTCTTTGCTGGTACAGTTAGTTGTTTGCCCAGCACTTATGTAATTGTACATGAACCAAACGTGTGGGTGGTGTTGTGTCCTCCTTAACCAGTATTTGCCGATACTACCAGAATTACTTCAGTTGCAAAGACATCATCCTATTTCCTGCCTGGAGGAAGAAAGAAACAGATTCTTCCCTGTGCTAAACATCATTTTAAAACATTTCAGGATGATTTTGATAAGCACGGTATTCTGATTTCAAGTATATCAAGATTTAAAGCTGACTTTGGTAGCACAGATTCTGTCTGAATTGATGAAGGCACCAAAGCATTCTTTATTTTCTTATTAAACATAAGGAATTGCTTTATTCTGCTGCGTAATTTGCTCCCGGGCTGCAGTTTCTGTCTTGTTCTGATTCTGCACAGTTCAGATTGCTCCGTGGTTAATGCCTCTATAACTGTCCTTGTTCTCAGGCTACAGAATTATTAGGATAATTTGTTTAGATAAGTTATTTCAGTACTTCATGAGTTTTCCTTGAATCTACAGATAAGCACAGCCTCTTGTGAGTTTGTATTTCATGCCTCATGGCGTTACAACTTATCATTTATTTATTTTCTTTTACACATTTTGATTTCAGTGGAGCTTCCCTGCATGCCTCTGGAAAGAAATGTGATCTTTTCATGCTAACATGAAAGAATGTGTTTCTCCAATAACTTTCTCAAGAAAAGAATCACCCTGTAAAAGTTTTCTATGTACTTTCTAAAAAAAAATCTCAACCCAGTTTTATTATTTTGTCAAATGTGTTCTAAAGAATTAATTTGTTGAAATGAAATGAGAAATACTTGATTCCCTCCTTTATGTTATTTCCTCTTATCTGCTGAGAATAGCATGTCACAAAAAAACAGAAACAAACACACAAACTGATAACAGTTTTCTCTGATAACAGGAGAAATGTGCATGAATGGTTTTGGATTATAAGTGACCTGATATTGCAGTTAAAATTACTAAAAGCAGCCTACTTACTTCACACTGTAAAAAAAAAAAAAAGAGGAAAGAAATCTTATATTTTACAGGAAACTACTGGCAGCTGTGGTTGCCAGAATTTTACCATAAAAAATATGGTGACCATGTATAAGACATTATGGTGTGGATTTATAGAACTGTGAACTAAAAGTGTTATTTACAGTAAATTACTGTTAAAAGAATAATACATCATAAACCAATTTACAGTAATGTTCTGTAAAAAAATAACAGTAGAATGTAAACTATTTTGCAGTAAACTACTGTAATTAATATGGTGACTATATGTAAGTGATTACAGGATGCTTTTAAAGAAACTGTAAATTTCATTATTGAAAGCTGTTTTATTTAGAGTAAATTACAATATAAAATAATAATTCAGGTTTCATAATAATGGATTAGATTCATATTGTGTTTTATCTTCCAGGCCCCCCTTCCCCCCCTCATTGACACGTGGTGATGTTACAGTACGTGTATAGCCACAGCTGCCCTGGAGTAGACTGACAGAAACATGGCTGCCATTCTGCACCAATAGCCTCTCGGACCACCACCAAAACAATCACACACATTCATACACCAGTGATGCCCTCACTGGATGCAAGGAGGGTGAAGTGTCTTGCCCAAGGACACAACGACAGATGACGTCTAATGATCATACCTGCTGTACCACCTGAGCCACACAAATGTGTTTTCCATTATAACACTAAAAATTAAAATTACTTATCATTTCTTAACTTAGAGTGGTATATTATTTTTTTTATTTCAAACATTTTTTTTAACCATATTTTTAACCTCTTATTTCTGTATAAATTAGGGAGTGTTCTTGCTGAATTGTTAACAGTTTTATACCATAAATTCAAAAGTACTCATCAGCTGAATCTGTAATTCAAACAGCATAATACCCTTAATTTTAGCAAGTTGACTTCATTTTGATTGGCTACACCTTATTTGACTATGACCTTATTTAGAGAATATAGGTCATGCTGCGGTCGGAGTTTGCTAAAGGCTAACTGCTAGCAACATGAGCACTTCAGACAGTGAGCTACGTTTATCAGACAAGACAGCATTTAGGAAATAAAAAAACTTACAGGTAATGACAAGGTTGTGGTCGCCTCCCTCAGTGTTGCTGCAGAAGTTTTCTTTTAAATCCATTTGTTTGAAAACCCAGACCTGACTGCTCAGCAGTCACTCAGCTCCACTCCAGGGTTATTATAGTTAACTAAAACTAAGACTAAAACTAAAACTAGCAGTGACAAAATAATTTAGTTGAAATAAAAATAAAAACGAAAAATAAGAAAAAAACTAAAATGAAATAGAAACTACAAAGAACAATGCAAAACTAACTAAAACTAAACTGAATTGTAGATAAATTCAGCGTAGTTTTCGTTTTCCTCCCTTGATTAGACGTGAGATGCCTGTCCTGCGGCAGCTGCTGTTCTTCCACTTTTCCTCCAGAGGGGGGCAGTATAGCGGCTATAATCTGCAGCACCTGAACTAGAAGAAAGTGCTTAGCAGACAAAAATGGTTAAAGTTGCAGGAGGTCGAAAACGCCACAGCCCAATATGGGAGTATTAAGAGTATGACCTACTAATCAATAATAGTATGTGTGTTGTGATGAAGACTGATGGGAATATTTGTGGAATGCAACTTAAAGGGAAAAATCCAACAAATTTGAAAGTTCATTTGTGAAATTCTCACAGAGACTCATGAAAAGTTCACAGTTACACAGAAGATATGTGGTGAGAGCTGCATGTGGGCTGATTTTATAGCTGCCTGTTTCGATGAGGGCCTGTTAAACGTTGAAACAAAAGTTGGATTTACATTCAGAAATAATTTGAAATAATTGTGGCTCAGGAATTAAAATAAAAGGATTTGATAATCCATATTTTGTGTAACACATTCTCTTCCATTCTTTTCAGCATCTACATTTCAAGGCTTTCTCTTAATACCTGAAAAACTAAGACTAAAACTAAATAAAAACTAAACTGAAAGTAGCCAATTCCTAAAATTAAAACCAAACTAAAACTACTAAATCATTTGTTGAACTAACTAAAACTAAACTGAAACAAAAAAGCAAACTGAAAAACTAAATAAAAAAGAAAACCGATGAAAATGTCAAAACTATAATAAACTTGCTCCACTCACGCAGTTGAATCAGCGAGGGAGGGGGTGAGAGCAGGGGGAGGGTGGAAGGAGAGAGGAGGGGGGGGGCTGTTTGCTTGATAGTGTGCTCTTATTGGAGCAATTGAATTACGTAGAATGATAAGCTGCTCTCTGATTCAACCGTTTTTGAACAAAGAAACAAGACCATAAACAGGAGCTTTGATTCTCACTCTGGACATTCACATGGCCTCATCAGTGCACAACAGATCATATTATACACCCAAAACCCCAGAAAAGAGAAATTTGATGCGGCACCTTTAAGTAAAAAAAAAAAAAAATATGTCACTCACTTTTTAAAGTTTTTGTCCCAGATATTTATGTTTGATGATATATAGCAGGATGTATCAATTTAAAAAAGCCGTACATTAGTTAACTTTCAATCATCAAAGGAATGGCTTACTCCACTGAAGAGAGTCACAACTAAACTGTAGTTACTGAGACCAATGAAAAACCACACTGACATGTTTACCTTTACATCAGACCAACCCTGGAATCCCACTGTTGGGTCTTTTCTCATCACCAATATGTTTTCTTTTCTTTTCTTTTATTTGAATTGACTGGAATCAGCTGCAAGTTGGGATGTAACTTCCAGTCACAGAAAGAAACTGTCGTCTGTTATTCAACAACGGAAACCAGAGGACTTCTTCAGTGGGGTGAAGGAAAGGAAATGGGCAACTGTTGAACATTTACTCATCCTGTTTCCACCTAAACTGCTTATTCAATGTACACATCTAAACATTTCATACCATTCTCCTGACTTTAGCAAAGTTATACTTTTTACCGCCTGCCAACATTGACACTTGAATTAAAAGCTTAGTTGTTCAGTTTGTCGTATTTTTTTTTTTTAACAAAAATGTAAAGTCCTGCTAAATCAAAATATGGATAAATAAGAGCATATTTGCATATCTGTGGTGGTAAAGTGGAATTCAGCACATTTCTCTCTCTGGTGCTTAATCATCAGGTCTGTCAGTGAGTGGCATTTCCTGAACCTACCTACACAGCCAAGTGACATTTAAGAAAAAGTCTGTAAAAGGCAAGTGCTCACAATGATATGCACTTATGTAATTCAGCTCCAAAGTGCTCTTTTTCCTACAGCTGCCGTCACCATTATGGCTCATTAGCACAAAATTATTACTGGATGTTGGAGATCTGGACCTTTCAAGCTTTTTCAGAATGAGGAAAAGATCTTTTAGCTTTAAGTGAAAGTGCAGGCAATAAGGCTGCTGTGGAAGTAAACCCCACTCGGATGTGACATTTGGCTTTTCTCTTTGCTTTATGTAAGCATTTGTTTCACATTTTCATCTTTGCCATTAACCGTTGCCTCCGCATACTTGTCTCATCACGGCTTTCTAGAAGAAAACATTTTAGAACAATTCTACATCATTATGCCTGACAAATTACATCTGCTAGTCTGTTTGTGTTTAGATCTGTGCGGTCTCTTGCTGCGCTGGTGTTATCTGAATGACTTCACTGTTGCATGAGTCAGAGAAAATTAGTACAATGGGATTAACTTCTTTTCAGTTTGGCTGCAAAGACCTCAAACCTACAGCTGAATACTAACAACCAGACAACTGAGTATTGATAACCTGTGTTAACGCCTTATTTTATGACTAAAGGGAAGTTACAGCACTTTCACACCTAAGTAGCTTCCCTCCAACATGTGATAGACTGATGTTCACCAGCTTGTTTTAGGGTTTTAGCTTCTGTTTTGCGTCCTCTTTAATATTCCAGTTTTTTTTTTAATACACTTTCATACATAACTCTTTCTGGAAACGGGGGTTCCCGGCCGTTTTTTTTTCTTCCTCATCTATGTCTTTCTCCCCCAACCCTTTTTGCCCTCTCATTTGAATTATACGTGATATTTTTTTCTACCTAACCATTTAATTTTTCCTTTTTTTGTTGGTTTTTTTCTAACAAAGATATATGGTCAGGGAGGAGCTCCTGCCCCCGGTGGAGGAGTCAAGTATCTCAGGGTCTGTTTCACAGCATAGGATAAATGGAGCGGGAGATCAGCACCTCTCCACTGGGGCCGAAGTGAGGTGGGCTCCGAAGTGGTCTGTGCTGGTGAAAAAAAAGAGCCGAGCCAAAGGACGAAGCTCTCAAGTTACCAGTCGACCGACATTCCTACTCTCACCCGTGGTTTTACTGTGAAAAAATATCCGTAGTAAAACAGATAATGTCCTGGCATAAAATTACCAGGACATTTTACTAGGGATGTTATGCTCGAGCCCATCTGCTCGACTCTGCCTTGATCTTATGAACCGGAAGTCTTGCAAGCACTGTTTTGGTGGAAGTCAGCATGCCGAAAGCAATGTGACCACACCAACTGAGGCCTTGTTACGTCATCTGTGAGTGCCGAGTGGAAATCTTGAAGGGACTGGATTTATTAATCTGTCAATGCTGAATCCGTCTTCCAATAACTTGTGAATTTATTGAAAAATACTTAATTTATCAAAGAGTATCATTCCAAGATATTAACCACAAAGGAAACACTAACAGAAGGTGGAGAACGTATCTTTTATTATACACCCAGTCAGAGACAAGACAGCTCCAGGCAGCGTTTCCCTTAGCTGCAGTACACATCCACAGCCAGCAGATGGAGCTCATGCTGACTGTCTCAAATGTCTCAAGACATCATGTCGATCTTTTCGCAGCTGTCTCAAAATGTCTCATTGTTTCATGAGGCTTTTGTTTTCACCATCCCTACATTTTACCATAAACCGGTAAAATGTCCTGGTATGGACACTTCTGTTTGTCTGAAAAATGGAAAATCCTGTACTTCCGCAACATATTCCCATACATTTGCAGAATGACACCACACTGAAATGAGGAGAAAAATTGAGCCAAGTGAATTAATTTGCTTTATATTTCCCTACAAACCCACTCCCCCCCACCCCACCCACCCCCCCACACCATCATCATTTTTTTCCTCCCCCCCCCCCCCTCACCCCTTTTTTTTTTATTTTTTCCCTCCCCTCCCTTTTCCCCTCTCCCCCCCTCTCCTCCATTATCAATTTCTTCTTCTCCTCTTTTATCATCATCCTAACTCGAGGCTTCTCTATTTTTTTTTTTCCGCAGGCGTGCTTCTGAAGGAATTGTTCTTCTTTTTAGGCTCTAAAAATACAGTAAATGACGTCGTTTCCAGTAAATTCTGGACGCTACCCACTCAGGACACTTGGATTACATTGGACGAGCAGCATGGAGGAATATTGACAAGTTTTTGTGGACTTCTAAGGACCTTGTTGGCTCGGGCTCAATCGAACTCCATTATATGAAAGTTGGGGGAAAATGAGAAGTCGTCCTGATCTCCGGCTGCATTTGAAATATTAAAAAAGTGTTCCAGAGTCTTGCTCACCATGAAGGTAAGTGGAAAATAAAGTCCCAATTAATTTTATTTTTTATTTTTTTCTCCTCTAATCCTCTTCCCCCCCTCTTCCCCCCTACTTCTTTCTTCATTTAATTCATATATTTTTTGTTCTATACTTCTTCTGTATTGTATATTATTAAATTAATTTTTATTAACTGAACATTCTCTCTCCCCCCCTCCCCCCCCCCCCTCCTTCCCCCCCTGCTACTCTAGGAACTCCATACCAAGAACACACCAAACCCAACAAAAATAAAATACGCCATAACAATTATCTCCTTTATCTCCCTACTCCCCCCATCCCCCCTATATTTCCTCAAAATTAATAGTTATTTTATCTTTAAATTTATTTATTTTTTCTTTTTTTTAATATTCTTTAATTTATTTAGATTAGAGATGAAACTTCTTTTCCATCTGTCTTCCTCCCCTTCCTCCTTCTTGTTCTCATGAAAAAAGTTTTAAATTTATTAATTATTTTTTTATTTCCTCCTCCTTTTTTTTAACTTTCACTACTCCTCCCTCTCTCATATTCTACTCCTTCTTTTTTCCTCCCGACTTCCTTTTTTTTTACCCCACCCTTTTTTTTTATTCTTTTTCTTTTCTTAATATTTTTTTTTATTTCATAATTTTTAAATTCATTTTTTTTTTATTTTTTTATCTCTTTTTTCCCACTCATTTTTTTTTAATTTTTCACATATATCTTTTTTTTATATATTATTTTTTTTAATTTCTTTTTCTTTCTCATTTTTTTTTTCTTACATCCCTCCCTTCCTTATCCCCCTCCTTTTTTTTTTTTTTATTTTTTTTTTTTAAAATTTTTATCTTTTATCATAATATCCTCACTCTAAAATAACTCCTATTCAACAAAAAAAGATTTAAAAAATAAATATTCATATATTTATCTTAATATATTTTTTTCCCTCCTCCCTCTTTATTTTTTCCACCTTTCTTTTTTTATAATCTATTTCCCCAAAAAAAATAAAATTCCAATCCAAATACTTAACACTTAACTAAATATATTTCCAATCTTAACAATACCAATAACTTTATATCCCTACCCCATTTCCACCTCCAATTCCATTCTAAATTCCACCCCTCCATAACTCACACTCACCCCCAACACACATTCTTCACATCTATTTAATTATTAGATATTATTTTAAATTGGCAAATTTAGGTTTTGAATGTATAATCATTAATTATTTATCCTCTTCTCCCCCTCCCTCTCTCCCTCTCTGCCCCCCGCTTCCTCTTTTAGCTTTTGTCCTTATTTTCTTTTTTTTTTTGCTCACTACTCACTTTTTTTACCATTGTTATTTCAATATTATTTATTTATATTTTTTATATATTTTTATTTTTTTAATATTTATTCATCTTTACTCATTATTTACTTCAAATAAATCAATTTCACTTATTCATTTTCATTTAATAATTTTCAACTCTTACATTCACTTCCTACATCACCCTTTTCATCTCCCATGTTGACCCCTGGAGCTTGCCACAAACTCCACTCATCTGCCTGCATTACTTACCCTCTTTCCTTACTCTCCCTCCTCTCCCCGTAGTTAATGGAAGTCTTGATGATATGGTTTCTTAATAATTTTTCTTCTCAATCATCCTTTCCCAACTCCTCTTTCCAACTTTGCCTTTCCAGACTCCCCTTCTTAACCTGCCCCCCTATACTTCCTTAAAACAACCTTTTCCATTTTCTTTCCTTCCATTTTTTTTTATATAATCCATTTTTAAATAAATAATACTTACATTAAAACATCCATATATTAAAAATAAAATTTTATAAAACTATTATTTCATTAATTCATTCACTTTTTATTGTCCACCCCTCCTATATTTTACACCCTCCTCCTCTCAGCCCTTTTTTCTTTTGGTGGGTCTGAAGTGGGGGGTTGTGTTATTAGAGAGTTGCTTATTTTATTTCTTATTTTTTTTTATTTTTCTATTCCTTATAAATTCAATTTTTAAATTCTATGCCTAACCTTTTAATCCTTTTTAAATTAAACATTCTTGAATTAACTACAATTACCATATCCCACCTCTTTTTTCCCCCATTCTTTTCTTTATTTTCCTTTTTTTTCCTTTTTTTCCTCACTTCATCTATCCTAACCTTTATTCCTTATATTTGGATCTTTCTTTAAAACCATTCTTTTCCTTATCCTATTTTTAATTATTTTTTTTAACTTTTTATTTTACTCTTTAATTTTTAGCAAGATAAATTTATAAAAAAATTAAAATCACTTTAAATCATTCTTCATAACTTCCTCCCCTTCAATCCTCTTTTCCTATCCCCTCTCTTCCTTCCTTCTATTTCCCTTTCCCTTTTTCCCATCCCCTTATTTTTTCTCCCTCTTTCATTCATCTTCCCTTTTTTAATCCAACCTCTTCTTCATTCCTCCCTCTCTCACATCCCCATTTCATTCTTTCTACTTGATTCCATTATGATTTTTAAAGGCGCTTTTAATGCCCCCTTTACTTTTACATCTTTTTCCTATTTTTTTCACTCCCTCTCAATAACCATCAACCCACCAAAAACTCCTTCTAAAACACTTTGATTAAACTAATCCTCAATTCCTCAAAATATTTACATTTATTAAAAATTCCCATTTAAAATATATACTTTTCTTTTTTTTTTTTTTTTTTTTTTTTTTTTTTCCTTTTTTTTATTTTTTTCATATTTTTCCTTTTTTTTTTTTTTTTTTTTTTTTTTTTTTTCTTTATTCCTTATTTCAATTTTTTAATTCTCACCACTCCCACCCCACCTATAACTATTTCTTCCTACTTTTATTTTTTTTTTTTTTTTTTTTTTTTTTTTTTTTTTTTTATTTTAAACATTTTTATTATTTTAATTATTTAACTTTTCTCTTTCTTCTCTTTTTATTTTTTTTTCTTTTTTTTTTTTTTCACCATTTTTGTATCCAATTATTCATCATTTTTCTTTTTATTTTATTTTTTTATATTTTTTATTATTTATATTCTTATTTTTTTAATTTTTTTTTTTTTTTTTTTTTTTTTTTTTTTTTTTTTTTTTTTTTTTTTTTTTATTTTTTTTTTTCTAGCATTTCATATTTTTGTCAATTATCATTCCCCCTGCCCCCCTTGCCACCCCTCCCCTACCCACCTCTTCTCAAGTCCTTGCTCCCTCTTTTCCCTTTCACCCCACTCTCCTTTTCCTCTCCCCTTCTCTTTATATTTTAATATTTAAAATAATTAATAAAATATTAATCTACCCTTTCCCTTCTTTTACTTTTTTCTTTCCATAATATTTTAACTCAATTTTATTTCTTTTTTTTTTTATTTAAAAAAAAAATAAAAAAAAACCCAAAACACAACTACTTTTATTTAATATTAACTAAGAAAAAAAATACCCTCCTTCCCCCCCAAAACATATTTCCTTTTTCTCTCAACTCCTCCCTCTTTTGTAAAAAAAGCAGCGATGTTTTCTAAAAACTTTCTTTTCACTTTCCCTTGTTTATGTTACATAGATCATCATGAAGGACGTTTTGTCTATAAAACATGGCAAAAAATGTCAAAAACGTGTCATCTCACTTTAAGTTAAATCGTTCTGTGGGTGAACTATTCCTTTAACCCCAAACCACCTGGTTTAACCACCGTAGTTAAAACAAATGCTCACTTACGAGGGGCTGGTGACCCCAGTTTTGGATAAAATTTTTATTCCCTTTCTCCACCTTTTTTCCCCCTTTCCCCCTCCCCAGGGGGCGACGCTCCCCAATACAGCCACTGATCAATGATGAAAAAGCAGGAAGAAGAAGAAAACAGGACTCCATGATTAAAGTGGAAATCTTTCTGCGTCTTATTATTACTTCAACTCTGTCCATAAGACATTTTCCAGTTTATTTCATTGTTGTTTTGACCTCAGCGTCTTCTAACATGCGCTGTTTGCTTTGTTTTTCCTCCTGACCAAACAATCTACCCAAATTCCTTCTTCTTCTTCTTCTTAAAGCTTTATTGCGGTTCAGCAAACACCACTTCCATTCGGTCTGCTGGATTGTCCAATATTACATTTGCAAGTGAACCGAGACCCCCAGCTTTCAGGTGGACCAGAGTCCGCTGCTTTGGTGCACACCAGGATGCGGTTGGTGTTCACACTGCACAAAACAATGTGGACTGTCCGTGGAAGCAAACCACGGTCCGTAAAGCAGGGGTGTCCAAAGTCGGTCCCTGAGGGCCGCTGTCCTGCCGGTTTTCCATGCCTCCTTGCACCAGCACATTAAATAAATCTAACTGCCTATGAAACTCTGCACAAAGACTCATTAATGTGAGTCAGGTGTGTGTTGGAGCAGGGAGACATGGAAAACCTGCAAGATTCTGGCCTTCAAGGGCTGGAGCTGGACACCCCTTTCAAGTGAACTAATCAGCCAGTGTGAATGCACCCTAAGTTCTTATACAACATCATTTCTACCCCCAGTGTAACACATAGATTAGAGGTAGTGGTGTTAGTGGGTGTCTATGGTGCCAACTTTACCATTCACACAGAACCAAACATCCCAATAACATTCAGTAAAGCTGTGTCTCATGTTGCAGTCTGCACACTGCAAAGTGCTGATTCGTCGGTGCGCCGTGTCAAGTATTGTCCCATTTCAGACACGTCTGAAGGAGCCTCCAAATCCACCCTCCAAACCCTCACTCGATGTAACCTCATGCGATGTATCCTTCGTGGCCTCTCCTATCCCAGAATTCATTGCACACAAGATGGGAGGGAATAAGCAGCAAAGCTGCGAGTGTAATATTTGGATATTTTGGTGGATTTTTAAGCGTTAAATAAAGGTTGCACTGGTTAGAAACATCAGAGTATCTGTGGAAAATTTTTAAATATGCAGACAAGCTTAAAAAGAGAGTTTTTGCCTCAGAAAATGCATTTGTTTGACATTATTCAGGTGTTGACAAGCGGTTAGTGGGGGGTTAACATTCAGGTAGCAACAGATAAATGAAAAGGAATAAAATGCCCAGTTCCATTTAGAAGGAATACAAAAGTGGAAACAATGCCATCGCTAGACAGCTGTGGAGTCTGCAGTTGCTAGGCAACGGAACTGGAGCACTATGGAAAATTCTTGTTGGCTAGGATGTCCCATTTCAGCAGCCTGTCATTTCAGGAGGCTGCTTTAGAGTGCGTGGACTAGGTAGCACACTCCGTAGCCTGCGTTGCAGACTGCAACATGAGACAAAGCTTAAAGGCCTTTTCACACCGGGACCGATGTAAATAAACGGCCCAAAATTCTGAATAATTGAGAAGAGTCTATCTGCGGCTCGCAAGACAGAGGCGTGTCGTAAAGTGGGCGTGTTGTCAAGTGACGTCACTCAACGACACGCCCACCGGACCTATGAGAACACAGTAAAAATCTAACCCTACCCCTGACCCCTCCCCTAAACCTAACAAGACCCACCCACTATGCACCACGCCCACTATAGGACACGCCCACTATATGACACGCCCCTGGGTTGAAAGCCACAGATAGATACACTTAGCATAAATCAGAAGAGAAAATATTGACACATTTGTCTATACAAACTTTCTCCGACGCGAAATTACGAAGAAGCAAGAAGAAAATGGTATTTATTATTCCAGAGGAACGTGACCACATGCAGAGAGCTGTGATGGAGGGAGAGGCAGGCTGCAGGTAAACCTCTGGATGCTGAAAAATAGCTGATCTCACCGTGGAGATAACAAACCCGGATATTAAAAGTAAAACCTGTGACTAACAACCTCGAATGGCTACAAAATGTAGGGAAACACTGTTACTTCAGTGGTGATTTTTTTTCCCCTCGTTTGCCAAACAAGAGTGCTGCAACGCAAAGATGAAACACCTGAGCCATAATGATACAGTAGCAGCGACCACGCCACACTTCTCTCATTTTTCTTTCTCTTTTTGCTTGCGACCAGCTCTGTGACTGCCAGAGCGCCTTCTCTGATTGGTGGATTGTGTATCTTTCAAATGCGAATATTACAACAAGTAATCTCAGTTCGATATAATATGCGTTGCAAAATGGCTAGACGGAATTCGGTCACTGATGTGAATGCTCCTGTTGACTTGACGTTAATTTGATTAAAGCTATTGCTGTGCGAATCTTTCTGATGAAATATTCAGAGTAGGTGTGTTAAGGCCTTAAATGTAAAAGTCACACATCATGAAGTGAGGCACATAGCTCGGATTTAGAACATAAAACTCCCAAAAGGGTTAAATTCCTGCTGAATATACTTCTCCCATAATCCTTTGCACACTTGATACTGCGTAGAATCTGGAGAAAGTGTCTTTAAGAATATAAAACTATGTCAAACTCAATTGTTGAGCTTTGAAAGTATGTTTAGGATGGGAAGAGTTCTTCCTCCCAAGATGCAATGTGTAAATAAAAAAAACAAAAAAACAAACAAACAAAAAATACAGGTAAAGCTACAGTGAAAATTCATAACAGAAAAATTCCTTCCCATTCTCACGGAACCTTTGGTCCTATTTTTACAAGCTTTTAGGATACAGTGAATGAAAGAAGACCATGACTACAAGTGGCCATGATGAGTTTGCTCCACAGGGTGTCTCGCTTCCCATCTGGGAGGGGCTCAGAACAGAGCAGCTGCTCTTCTGCATCCAGAATCAGATGAGGTTTGGGCTTCTGATTAGGATGCCTCCCGGACGCCTCCCTGGTGAGGTGTTTCAGGCACATCCCACCAGAAAGAAGCCCTGAGGAAGACCCTGGACATGCTGGAGGCCTGGGAACACCTGGAGATGGATGAGCTGGAAGTAACTAGTGAGAGGGAAGTCAGGGCTTCTCTGCTTAACCTGCTGCCGCTGAAACCTGACCTCGCATAAGCAGTAGAAGATGGATGAACGGATGGATTTAATGTGACAGCAAAGCCCTTAAACCAGCTACAGAATACCAACAAAACTGCAGCTGAGTTCTGCTGGCTGTTGGTAACGTCTGTGAACATAACCTAGCATTTATTCTATTAATGAGAAAAGGTTACTTTGAGAGGAAATATCACAGCAAAGGCTACTTTCAGATCTACCTGGAACACTTTTGCTATGTTATACTGTGACACATGACTAAAGTCCATCAGCTTATCTCTGGGTATTAACCTCTATTTCTATCCTTTTAAATATTCAAACAGTGAGGACCACTACTGGCAAACTTTACAGCACTATGAAAACAAAGGTAGCATTGGCTTGCTAATGTTATGTTAGCAGCTTTGTTCTCTAGTGATGAGCAAATTGGGTACTTCGAATATTTCCTAAAACAGTCACATTTTTTTTTTTTTTTGATGACTAATGGGGTAATATCTGTTAGACTATCATTAAAAATTGTGTGGATATTTTCACAATTAAGACACACAACGTAACTTTTAGACCTTAAAAATATGCGTGTCTGACTTGTTTTGATGCCACAGCAACATTCATTTTGCGCATTTTTGAGTCATTACTGCCCAGAGGCAGAACTGGTCCCGGGGCTCAGAAACAGCAGAATGTAAGTTTCCCATCCGGGACGCGATTGTGACGTTGCAGCCAACTATTGGTTGTGCACCATGTCACTTACTAGCAAACAGACCCAGATATGAACACAGCGAGTGTTTTGAACGCAAATCATGTCGGATTCCGTAAAGAAACACAAGGAAACATTCCCGGAGGAAGAGAGGAAAAGAAAGAGAGGAAGCGACAGAACAAGAGTCAAGAGAAGACAGTATTTTACTGACTGGAGTGAGCTCACAGTACAGGTACGATACAAGATGGATGCTAGTTTATAGTCGATAGGAGGCACATCACTGAGAAAACTGCTAGAAGTTCTGTTGTGTGTCTTTAAAGCCATCGTAGCGTGAATGTTCTCCCGCATGCTAAGCTCATGCCAACCTGTATGTATAGATACATTTTTTCAACTCACTGGCTGCCATTCACATGTAAACACGTTAATTCAAATCCGAACGTTAACCAAACACGTGTTTACACGTTTATTGCAGGTTTTAAACAGGGGAGCTGTTTTAATCTCTGGCAGAGCTTGTCAGAGAGAACCAAGTGTTG
Organism: Atherinomorus stipes; assembly: GCA_023101725.1. NCBI lineage: Eukaryota > Metazoa > Chordata > Actinopteri > Atheriniformes > Atherinidae > Atherinomorus > Atherinomorus stipes. Next base: position 394,056 of record JALJCO010005240.1, on the reverse strand, counting down.
ATCGTCTTTGTTTCTGTAATTTTTACCCCATCCAGCAGATGGTGGTGTCAGACAAGCTTAAAAAAAAACCCTACCAGGAAGTGGTGTTGTGTTGCTATGGTGATGTGAATCAACACAGGAAGTGCGCTTGATTCTGTTGCAGGGGGGAAAGAACATGGCGACCGCTCGTAATCGAAGTTTAGGTGGCGCACGTGAGAGGAAAGTTTGAGGAAAAAATGATCGGTGACGGTGGGTGTTTCCCGACGGGGGGGGGGGGGGGGGGGGGGGGGGTTCTGCTTGCATACCAAAGCAGAACTGGCTGCGTAGGAGGAGGGAGTGAGCGATAGAAAGAGGTGTTTCTGTCAAATGTTATGTGGTGAAACAAGCTTGTTGTGGCTTATTTAGCTAGTGAATAACTATTTTCCCTCCAAAACTCTTTTCTCAGTGTTGTATTTGTTGTTTCATAGAAGAAAACAGCTGTTCAGATGATGAAGGTGTCACTAAAGTAAAAAAATATTGGCAACAAAGACACTTTTCCACTTGAAGCGCATTGCAGCATTTAAAGCTTGTTTTCTCATCTTTTTGGTCAAAAGCAGGCATTTTTGATGCAACAAACCCATGTTCTACTGCAGATTACAAAAGAATGGAAAAAACTAGAAACAAATGTTTTTTTTCTGATAAAAGAAGAGAGTCTAAGCTTTCCTTTGGTACATTCAGTGTTTGCATTGGCATAGTACACAATATTCTGTGACTCTCCAAAAATCAGTGAAAATGCTTAAAAATCCTGGCATTATGGAGCGCTCTGCTCGGAAAAGGTCTGGCAGTCAATGAGTTAAGGACCTAGTTTTTTCTACATGTTATTACGGTTTTAGGTACTGGAGTTGCTAGCAGGCTAACTCAATAATTCAACAACTCATTTATTAATGCGACCTTCCCAAACTATAATCAATATCACCTCCGTTTTTTGCAATAAGCTAAGGACCCCACAAGACTCAGGATGTTGCTTTATTTACACCTGAAGGACCGTCTGTTATCAACAAGCTGAACTCCAACGGACTGAAGGGATGAAACACATCGACTCGTGTCATTAATATTAAAGCCCTCTCTAAGCCTTGCATCACGACGAGGACTTGCATAAGGTGAGCATCTCATTAAGACAGCAGGTCATAATCTCGAGGCCAAACCTGGTGCTCGCTGATTCATAATTTACATTGTTCAACAAGCCTGCACATGTTCATTGCTGCACCCTGAAAAATAGAGTTTACAGCACAAAGAAAAGGGATCAATACCTCCAGTGTAGTGAAACCACAAATGTTACAAGCTAAGATGTAATCACTCCCATGAAGAAATCATTAGTAGCAACAAACACGGAAGTCGACTCTTTATTTCTTTAGATCCCCATCAGCTGGAACTCATGCAGCAGCTGCTCCTCCTTAACACATTATATTACATACATCGCACAGAACGCAAAACAAAACAACTGATAATACATCATACAAAAACACACTTTACATATGATAAGCATGAAACATAGTAAACATACAAAAAATACACACACAGTAGGACTAATACAAATAGAAAACTATCAGTGCACATTAGACCAATTGTTATTATTTCTCAACATTCTTTTTTATCATTAATTCATTTTTTTTCATTAATCTCTCAAAACTGGCTTTACTGGGAGCTTCTACCACAACAACTGGTAAGTTATTCCACGTTGTAATAGTTCTGTACAGTTCAGCTCTGTATGCTAGAACACAGCAGTGCCCAAGTCCAGTCCTCCAGAGCTACTATCCTGCACATTTTGGTTGCATCCCTTCTCCAACACACCAGTATTAAATGAATGGCTCGTTACCAGCCTCTGCAGAGCTGAATGATGTGTGCATGAGGAATTAGCCATTTGATTCAGGTGTGTGGGAGAGGGTATGTTCTAAAAATGGCAGGATAGTAGCTCTTGAGGACCGGACTTGGGCACCCCTGCTATAAGATTTCTTGGTTCAAAAGCCTGCAAAGTACTGTATCCATGTTGATCTCGTACATAACTGATGTGAGAGTTGAAGTGAAAGTCTGGTTGCTTGTTATGACATGTTTCTAAAGAATTTTAAGAGGTTGCAATGCATGCCAGCCATTTGTCTACTCTGAGCCATGAGAGTCTTCCATGCATACTCTTTTCTGAGTTTCACACCAGATGGACACGCCAAAGCAACTCTTGCTACTTGAACTATTTGAAGTTGAAAGATGACTTTACTGGCTGTTGCCAATCAAACAGGTGAGCAACAACCAAAATGAGGAAAAACTAGTGTCTACAGTCATCCTCAAAATGATTCATACCCTCCAATGAAAGAAAAGACTAACTTTACAATAGTGATTCAAATAACAAGAAACTAATAACAAATACAAATTTTGTAAAGGTCATTTATCTCTCAATTTTATCTCGTCAAATACTTCCACTCATCCGTGGGCTGCACTGTTGTGGTTATCGCTGTTACTTCATAGCAAGAATATTCCTGGTTTAAATCTCGACTGGGCAACACCCCCGGCTCGACATTCTTCCACCTACAGTCCACAAACATGCTTATAAACCCTCACATTGAGCATGTGTGGTTGTATGTCAGAGGCTTTCCAGGATGTACCCCCCTTATTACCTGGTAGCTTGGCTTGTCTCCAGTGCCTGCCTCCCAGGACAACGAATAGAATAGAGCGGCAGAAACACAACTTACAATTGCTCAAAAGCTGGAAAGGCATGTCCCTACAGTCTGAACTGCTCCACTACAGGGAGGAGAGATAACATGGCAACTAAAAGAGACTGGAGGACATCAGGAAGGTGTGTAAACACACTGATGAGGTGGCTAATTGGCTAAATGAATGCAGCTAATTTCAAGTCAACATACACACATTATTAGGTACACCTTGATCAATGACTTGTTAACAACCTATGCATCCACCCATCCATCCATCCATCCATCCACCCATCCATCCATCCATCCATCCATCCATCCATCCATCCATCATCTACACCACTTGGTCCAATTCAGGGTGGCAATTGGCAGAGCAGAGGCAGGGGACACCCTGGACAGGTCTCCAGTCTATCGCAGGGTTAACACGAAGGCAAACAATCACTCATGTTCACACACACTTCGAGAGAGAATTTAGACACTGATTAACTTTGGTGAGAGAATTTTCTGAAGAAGAAAAAATATCCAGTGAGCAGCAGCTTCAAACAAACAAAACTGTCCAAGACAGATTAGAGCACCTTTGCGTGAAAAGTGGACCAAAATACCTGCCAACAGGTGTAGAAGTCTTTTGAACATTAGAAGAAAACACCTGATTGCCTCAAAATGTTGCTCAACAAAATTTTTGCTTCAAAGCCCCACCATGCTTGTTTATGCGTTTTATTTTTTGTGTGTTTTTTTCTATATTTCTTTTGAACCACAATTTAAAATCAATATGATGATTTTCATAGAATTTTTATATATTATGACTTTTGTCAACATCAACGTTTAACACTGACAACTGATTTTTTTCCTTCTTTAATTGGAGGGTATGAATAATTTTGAGGACAACTGTAAATAATAAATTTAATAATAATACTTTTTATTTCTGGGCGCCACTCAAGGTCATCTTACAATAAATATAATAATAATAATAATAATTATAAAATATAATGATAACAATAATATATCATAATAAAAAATTACAACTTTACATTTTGACAATCTCAAGTGCTACAGAGTAGAAAAATGACAACCCCACCCCACCCCCGCCCCCCACCACCACCCATTCACCCAATCAACCAACCAACCAACCAACCAGGCGCTCTATCATCTTTCCCTTCTGACACCTGGATGCAACAAGGACCCTTCCATCCCATCCTCAAAGGGTGAATAAGTTTCTCATGTATGAACAGCTATAACTGTCTGAGTCAGGACTGCTAATCTAAAAATGATTTCCCACAACAAAGAGCTTCTATTTTCTTCTCACCAAAATGTATGAACTCGCACAAACTCTGCTGCTGCTGAGAGAAAAGGGCGACTATGTGAACTCTATCATGGGATGAGTGGCAGGTTGAGACTGTTGACAAAACAAACCCACAGGATCCCATCCTCTAATGTGATGGAAGCCAAAAGAGCACATGCACTTAAAAGTAGCAGCACACACACAGAAATAGGTATGACTCAAACAATAAGAGTATCTTTTCAGCTTTTTAAACTATGTAAGTTTGCTCACTCTACTTCAAAAAATCCAATTAACTTTTCTTATTTCAAACGACCATAAAATGACCATAAAATTGTAATTGTCTTTTTCCCTGCAAAGTCTCTATAAATATGTTTACTTTATTGCTCCATTTTACTCATTTTGCTGTTACATTATGCTCTAGGATAAGTAAGTAATTACCCCTCATGGCTGCTGCTCAGAAATGAAGAAAAGATTCACTCAGAAGACAAGAATGATCAATGTAAAGTTACAGTCAGCCCACTGCCGATCCCCGAGTTCCACACTACTGAACACATCCTGCTGCAGGTGCTTTACACTTGACTTTATCTAATGACTCCATGTATCATTGTGTCTTTTCATGCAACTTGTAGGCCATAATCCCCCCTGATGGCATGACATGATTGAAGAGATGAGCTCAGATGGAAGGCAAGCAGGGGATTCGCTGGAGTTTAAAAGAGAATTCCTCATGAATTTTAATAGATAAATGTCGATTCTCCACTCTGCATGTGAAACCATGAAGGCTGCTTTTCTGAAGTACAGATATTGACTTCCTAAGACAGGTCAGTTATTCGGGATATAGTGTCAGTTACTGCATGATGTTGCACTCTGTTGCATTATGGGGAATGTAGGCTTTCTTTTATCTTTTCAGGTCCCTGGTGTACAGGAGTGTAATACCACTGAAGCCATGGTTATCAGGAAAGAGTATTTTGACTGTTATCATGCTTATTTTTCCCCATTCCAAACCATACACATCTTAATGTTGATTATATTTCATTTATATGTGTTTGAGTGAGAAGTGAGTATACGGCGCGAAGTCATTAACACCTAATGAAATGCCTTTCTGATGGATGCAACACTCTTGAAATATTGTTGTGTGACTAATCAAGATCTTGTCAACGAGGTCAAAAAACTCACCAAGAAGAAAAGGTGCAAATTATTTGTGAAAGACTTCAGAAATTTTTCAACTTAAAGCTGCACTGATTCCATCCTCCTCCAGTATCATATTCCAGAGGGAGTCCATGAGGGACGTGTCTGAGACGTAGTCCAGGTTAAGAACAAACTGAAACACAACCACTGATTTCCATTCTGAATCTTTAATGGTGAGCCAAGAAGTAACCAGTGGAACAGATGGATGCATCCATGCTGGATTACTGTTGGGCTCTGGGCACTACAGTCATGCCCTAGCAGGTATTACCTGATACTATTGAAGAGGAAAATGAAAATCTATTCCAAAATCTACTCTACTTTCAAGCAGTTCTGGATGAAAAATAAACATTGTTCAATATGATTCGAAGGGTGCTGCACACTCTGGCTGTTTGGTTCGTTTTTTAAGCGGACCGTGGTCGGATACTACGGATAAGTAAGAAACCAAAGAAGAGGACTCTGGTACGCCTGAAAGCCGGGGGTCTCAGTTCACTTGCAAACGGACTATCGTACTATCCAGCGCATAGACATCCAACGCACTTAAAGGACAACTTTTTTTCAACCCGGACCTTGTTTCTAGGAATTTATCCGTGCATTTAATCACCGGTGAAATTTCTGGATTATTTTGACTCCTTGGGAGGATTTCACATTGAGTCGAACTTCGGTGTATATCCAGTAAAATGGCGGAGACGGGGCAGCGTCTCTGTAAGACCTTATCTGCAGCAAAAACTGCTTCATTTTATCAATGCTTTACAGTAAGTAGAATGAACGAACGAATGAGTCCTATTGTCCTGTGAATTCAGAGTTTCGCAAATTGTTTTTTTTTTTCTTGTCTGGGTAGTAGCTGCTGTGCAAGAGCTGTGCTACAGAAGTGCACATCGTGAACGCGTAGCCCTGAAAAGTGTGTAGAACACCCTGACAACTAACAGAAAGCTAAATCTGGACTCACAGGACAATACTCATTCATTCGTTCATTCTCCTTAAAGTATTTGGCGAAAACCAAGGAGTTTTGCTGCAGATGATGTCTTATAGAGAGACTGCCCTGTCTATGCCATTATATTGGATGTACACCGAAGGGCAACTCAACTAGTATCTTCCAAAAGGGTCAAAGTGATGCAGAAATTCTACCGGTGAGTAAATGCACGAATATACTCCTAGAAAAAAGGTCCAGGTATGAAAAACAAAGAAAGTTCCTTTAATGGAAGTGACGTTTATAGACCGTAATAAAGCAGAAGAAGAAGAAGGTAGAAGTGTGTCTTTCATGTTGTGATTGCCTGAGTTCGTGCTTCTATGTATTGGTGTGTCTTTTTTTAGTCTCCAAGGTCTCCACCTGTGTACGTGGAGAGTTTGGAGACCTCTTTTTTTACCACCTACCCATCTTTCCTCATGTCACCGTTTTCTTTCTGCAAAGGTGCGCCCTGCAGAGGGGCTGCTTGACCACGGTCTGCCTGATCCTGTCTTGTTATGTTTTTGTCTATGTGTCTTTGACGGGTTGTACTGAAACATGAATTTCCCCTCGGGGATCAATAAAGTATCTTTGATTTGATTTGATTTGAGGTAATTATTGTTTGAGTTGGAGGAAAAACAAAGCAAACAACGAAAAACAACAGGAAAATGTATTGATGGCGTAGCCTAATAAGAAGAAGCAGAAAGATTTCCACTTTAGTCACGGAGTCCAGTTTTCTTCTTTCTAATTTTTCATTATTGTTCAGTGGTTGTATTGGGGAGCGTCACCCCCTAGCAAGCCGCTGTTGTAACTGCAGTGGTTTAACCAGGCGGTTTGGTCTGCTTCTGTTACTGCAGTTTGAACACAAACCGAAGCAAAGACAGGTGCAAAATTTTCCTGAAATCCCCTCCCACTCAGTAACAGTAACTTGAGTCAATGTAATTAGTTACTTCCACCTCTGAGAGACAGGATGCAGTAGTGCCACTTTTATATGAAGGTGCATTCGAGATTTTCATTCTGTTTTTCCCTTCGGGGGGGATAAAAGTATTTTTCATTTCATTTTTCATTTCATTTCATTTCATTCATTCACACCAGGATAGTCTGGTGTCGGCCTGACTGGGAGGGGATTTCAGGAAAATTATTATATTTCAATATTTCAAGCCAGACATTTGGGTTGTTGGGTGTTGCCCCAACTTCTGGGTTAAAATAACCCAACACTGTAGTCAATATAACCTAACTTCTGGGTCAAATATTCAACCGAAAGTTGGGTCAAAAAAATAACCCAAATTTTTTAATTCAGCAATGGGTAAAAAAAAAAAACCTCATCATGGGTTATTTTTGACCCAGGAGTTTTTAATGTTTAGCAAACAGATTTGAACCAGACATGAACACAACGGGTGTTTTTTAATGTGGATCATGTCGGGTCCAGCAAAGAAACACAAGGGAACATTACCGGAGGAAGACGGGAAAAGAAAGACAGAAAGGAACAGAACAAGAGTCAAGATAAGACGGTCTTTTACTGGCTGGAATGAGCTCACAGTACAGGTAGGATGAAATAGATGTCAGTTGCGATAGGGGAAAATTGCTAAAAGTTGTGGTGTGGGTCTTTAAGGCAAGGTCGGTTTATTCGTACAGCACATTTAATTTACAAGACAATTCAATGTGCTTTAGATAAAATATTAAAATCATTGCAGTGGGGTGCAGAAGAAGCACTAAAATAAAAAGACACTTCTTTTAGATCGCTGTTAGCAAATTTGTCTCTTCTTCTATTTGGGTTTTTCCTTTTAAAAAAATAAATATGGTTGAAAAGTTTGTGAGGATCTGTCTGTTTTTTTTGGTAGTGTTGTGAGCAATTGTCTGCACAGCAGCCAAGACAGACCCCAGTCCCACTGTCAGCCGCCTAGACAGCTTCCAGTGTGACGCTAGCCCCAAAAGGATGCAGTCTGCCACCACCAGACAGTAAACCAAACTCCACTTAGGGTGAGTATGGGTAAAGTGGGACAATGGACAAACTGGGACAGTTAAGCTTAATCTTTTCATGTGCTTACTTCCCTAACTAAAAAATCACCATTGAGCTCATCATAGGGCAGCATTAGATTAAAACAAAAAGGTTCTGTGTGGATGATGTGGATGTTTGGTTCATAATAAGAAATTACATTGAGGTTAGGGTTTTTTTTATTTTTTTTTTATTCTTCTTTTTCTCATTTTTTTATTTCATCGATCCCATTCTATATATTCTCAAAATTTATATACTATATATTTTCTGATATATAATATCTGAAATATAAAAGGAGTAGAATAAAAGCAGTGTGTGCACCACCCTTTCATACTTTTTATTAATAACATAATGAAAAAATTATTTTTAATAAAAAACCAGCTTTTTAATCATCTTTTTTTTATTTCTATTATATTAAAAATAATAATAATATAATCTTTTAATATTATATTATTTTATTTTTTGAGAGATTTATATTATACACATATTATATTTCATCAAAATATATAAAAAATAAGAAAAAATTTTTAGATTAACATTTTATTTTCATATATATAGCTTCCCCATCTACATCCTCTCCATCCTCATTTTTATATCCTCCATTCCGCTAGCAATTAAATTTTAAATTTATTTATCTTTCTTTATTTTACCCTAAAATTACCATCACAATCATCTTCCACACAAACATGAAATTAAGATTGTGTTTATAATTTTATTTATTTTTATTCAATCCCGCCCCCAACTCCCCCCCCCCTCCCCCCCACCTCCCCCCCCCCCCGACCCATCCTGCCCCTCCCTCACTCTCCCCAACCCCCCCAAGCCCTGCCTGTCCATATCACATCCCTCCCTCCCCCCTCATTCTCCCCTATTCCCTTTCCCCCCCCCCCCCCCCTATTTTATATTTTTTCTTTCCTTTAACAAATTTGGGCCTTCCCTCCCTTCCCTTTTGATTTTTAGAATAGCCCCCCCCGCAGACCCCGCCCCCCCCCTTTTTTTTTTCTTTTATCCCGAAGCCCCCCCCCTCTTTTTTTTTGTCTTCACACCCCTCCGCACATTTTTTTTTTCTTCCGTTTTTTTTTTCTTCTCCATATTCGTTTTCGTCACAAATTCCCCCCCCCCTAATTGAGGTTACATCTTTTAGAAAGTGTCCCAGTTTACCCATACTCACCCTACTTTGTCCCAAAACAACCAACTCGCCTCCTTATGGATCTTTTTGAACTTCTTGGCAATCAAGATTATTATGTAAAGGTGTTTAATTTTTCATGTCTCTCAAACATGAACATAGTTATTACAGCAGTGTGTGTGAGTGTAGGCTGTTAAAGTCGAGCTCTGCCACAGGGGTCCATGTAAACATCTCTGATCAGGGCCGTTTCAAGGAATTTGGGGGCCCAAAGCAAAATTAATTTGACCCCCCCCCCCCCCCCCCCAAAAAAAACCAAAACAAAACAAATAAACAAACAAAACATGCCTCACAGCCCTCCTTAACCTATAAGAATCAAACATACCACGGCAAAGACAGACTGAGTATGTTTACCAAAATTTTTGATCAATAAAACAGTGCAAATACTGTTCCCGTATTTTATATTAAACTAGAAAAGCACTCGGAGAGCGCAGACCTTCGCCAAGCAGCTCGACTCTCTTATTTTTGTGTGTTCTGGATCATAGTATCTGGAATTTCTCTCTGTCTAAAAATTTTTTATATTTTGGAACTCTCTGTGATCTTTTCTTTTTATTTTTTTTTTAAAAAAACTCTCACCCCTTTTGTAGGGAGTTACATGGAAAAATCTTTGGGGTTTTCATGCCAGTCTTTTTTTGCCTTGGGAGGGGGGTTTGTTTTTCCCTGGAGGAGGCGGTCAGAACACACAGGACTCGCTTGTACAATTAACTGTCTTTACTGGTCACTTATAATCACAACAACACATTAAAACAACAAACGACAGGCTTACAGGTGAGTAATTCAAGGCTATTTAAGGTAAATGCCTGGATGGAAGTGAGTGTGGTCTATAAATACAGAAATACAAAACCATGAGGAACATTCATTTGGCAAATAAACACATTCAAGGTATTAATTGTTACTAATAAATCCCCTACAGTTAGGACTAAACATGCATATGTGTTCAAGGCTAACAGTTACAGTAACTGGCATGTAACAGGTCAGCTAGCTTAATAGCATAAAAAGGTGCATGGTGAATGGAGGAACACTTCAGCTAAATAGCATTAAAGGCTAAATAAACATCCTGTTCAGGCAGAAATACAACTAGTTACTTACAGTTCTTCACAGGTGCACACAGTTCACCATATTCAAATAGCTAGAAGTCTGTCCAACAGTCTTCTCTCCTCGTGCTCACTGCTGCTCATAAGTTTCATTTCTGCATCTTGACATCATGTGCTCAGTAGCGCAGCTGCACACTTCTGCCACAAGGGGGCACTCACGCCTCATTAACAGCCATTCCAACATGGCCGATATCACAATGATAGAGAATCCTTCAAAACAGTCCTGGATCCAGAAGATGATCCGGATCACCACCAAAATTTAATGGGTCTGTCCTTGGGCTGAAACACACTGCTGGTGAAAATTTCATGTCAACCTGTCCAGTACTTTTTCTGTAAAGTTGCTGATAGACAGAAAAAAAGATGGACGTATGGACAAACCAACACTACTGAAAACATTACCTCCTTGGCGGAGGGAACAATAATAAACAACATACAGTATAGGCCTACTTTTTAACTAACCGGTCAGCCATAGCTGGGGGAACACACCCTAGTGGACACAGCAGAACAGGAGTGGACACGTATCCCTGTCATTGACCCTACACTGCCGGCTAACTATTGTTAGTTGCAGTGGAGGGGGCCCCCTTGAGGTGTATTCTGATAACGGTGTCGTAACACTTTTCTGCAGTAACAATCACTGAATTTAAAGGGGAGCTCACACAGTTTGTCGTTACATTCAGTTCATAACCAGGCCAGCTATTGTCTTGGGGCCCCAGTCCAGCCCTGGGGTCTCATTTATAAAGCTTGCTTACGCACAAAACAGGGCCTGAAAATGGCGTAAGTAATTTTCCACGCAAAGTTTCAGATTTATAAAAACAAACCTGACGGGAAAATGTGCGCACCTGTACGCAAACTCTGAGCCTTGCACACGAACATTTTGGAGACGGGAAACTAGCGGCACCGCTGGTAAGATGATGAGCTGAAGCCATGATCATGCATTTAACCATCATATCAGACTGGAGACCATCGTAAACCCCCGTCTGTTCCTGGATTGAACTGTACGATCCATCAGCCTCATTTCAGAGAGCTACAGTAGGCTGCAGCTTCAATTATATAGGATGACAGTTATTGGTAGGTTACCTGTAACAAGGTGTGGAGGCTGATTGTAATTACTGAGGAAACAGTGACACTCGTACATAATTCTTCACAATGGACGCGCTGCACTGCTGGAAGATCATGGAAAGAAGAGGATAAAGATGGAGAGAGTTTTTAGAAACCATCAATATTCCCTGAGCCATGATTACGGACTGATGCCGATAGATTCCCCTGAGCAACCTTCCCGAACTGGAGATTCTTAGATCATTTCAGAGGGTCGCCAGACGATTGTAATCGCTGTAAAATAAATACATTTAGAATGTTAAGGGTTGTCAAAATAAATCTGTTAATGCAGGGAGATTAATCTGTAGGGATATAAACGCATTCATTTTCTAATAAATAAATTAGAGCCTAACTCATAATAAAAATTGCAAATCAGCAATATCTTGCAAAAGCCCCTTCTCATATCTTGGTCAGCTAAGTTGTTTTTTTTTATTATCATGTTTTCTTACAGTTGTGAACATATGTATGATTATTGTTGCACTTGTACTTTTTATATTATTGTTATGTTAGAAAGATGTTATATTGTAAAAAAAAACAGTAGCCTACAAACATTGAATTTCCCTTCTGGGATTAATAAAGTATTTTTCATTTCATTTCATTCATAATTCACCAAACCCCCATTAACCCCCTAATTCATGAAGATTCTGACAGTTTTCCAGCCTCACATGTAGTGCTGCAGGATGATCTGAAATGTCGCACAATAAAAAGCTCTGCTGTTGCGGGGGTCAGGAACAACAACGTCTGGTATCTGGGAGGGGGGGGGGGGGTGGGCGTAGCTCAGAAAGTTTGGGAACTCCTGGATCTGTGTGTTAAACTGGAATCGACCGACCCGCCGAATCCGTTTAATCCCAGTGCGCAGTTTTTGACCACAACGCGCTCCGGTGTGCAGCAGCCGTTGTGTTCATTCACCGCTGCAGCAACGTGCTGTCACTTCTGTTTATCTGCGATTCCACTGTGAAGTCCAAATATAAGGTTCTTTCAACGTTTCACCTCACCAACAAGCTCCTCCACTTCATTCTCCATGAAACTGCATTTTCTCGTCTTCTCAGTCGCCACGATCAAGTTTAAATGCCTCAGATCAGCTGGCTTATTTATATGCAGAAACATCCATGAGGTGCTTTGCATTGACCCTTCATGGTAGAAAGTGGGCGTGTGGGGGGGGGGGGGGGCGGGGGATATGAGCCAAATTCACCTGTGCAAACTTCCAAGGAGAGTGTGATTTATAAAGGGGAAATTGCTTGGATTTTTGCGTACGCCCGGTTTTATAAATCTGAATATTTTTCGGTGTAAGCTAACTTTGGGTTTTTGGCGCACGTACACTTTTAGTATAGATTCTGCGCACAGTTTTATAAATGAGACCCCTGGACCTTAGCTTTCGCCCGAGCTTAAGTCCAGTCAGGTTTTTCTCACCAATGTGGAATCATTGGCGTTTTAGTCTACGTGTAAATAACATGGACATTATGGATTATATCTGTTTCTGTTTTTTACTTTATTTTGTTTTTATTGTTTTTTGTTTTGTGCTATGGATCACATATGTGTCCGTTAATAAAAGTTTGATTGATTGATTGCCTTGTTGCAACGGGCCTGGATCTTAAATGAAACCTGAAAGTTTGCACACATAAACATGGCTAATGTAGGTTTTGCTTTTATATTTTAGGCTACGTTCATATGACGACGATCAGAAGAGAAGACGCAAAAGTGGCGTCTCGTCTTCATCTTTTTATCCACGTTCACACGAGCATCGTCATGAAGAAATCTGCGTGCATACGAGGACACAAGTGTGTATGCAATTTGATTGGATCTGCATGCCGGGTCTTTAGGTGGTGCTGTGACAGAACTCCACCGTGTCCGCGCGCATGCGTACAATTGTTCGTCTCTGTTCGCTTCAAAATCAAAACAACTATGGCGGCGATAAGGAGGAACTTTGTGTGGACAGATGAGGAGGTAGAATTACGTCTCCAAACAACACTCAATTACAAGCTCGCAATGTGGAGATCCGCTAGCCCTCCGTAGTCCGACATATGTTTTTCCTGTATTTTGTGACGTCACGCGCATGCGACGTGAATACGGCATCAGCAGGTCTGTGGGTCCACCATCATTTCTGCGTTTTGGACCGTGCAGACGAGGGCGCAACAGCGTTGCGTCCTCAGGAATTCCACTTTGGAATGAGTAAGGTGGCTTTGAGGACCCAAAAAGTATTTTTCTCCCTACCTCCCCTCCTTTTTCTATTCTCTTCCTCCCCCCCACAATATATATTTCTCTCCCCCTTCAACTCACCCCCCCAAAAAAATAGAGCAATCAAATAAACACCTCATCATAAAAATGAATTCTTACCTCTCTATTTTCCACTTAATAAATTAATTTCTCCCCCATTAATTATCTTTTTTATTTTTAATAATTATATATAATAAATAAAATATCAATAAAAAATATAAAAAATATAAAACATCAAAATTATTAATTACATATATTCAAATTCATAATATACTACTTTACTAATAATACCTCAAAAAAAAAAAAAATAATATTTTTTAATAAATTTAAAAATAAAAAATAAAATCACACTACCCAAAACACATCAATCCCACAAAAAAAATTCTCCTCTCTCCCCTCACAACCACAAAAACAATAAAAATAATAAAAAATAATATAAAATATATATATAATAATTAAAAAAAATTCATAAATTTAAAAACAACCACACCAAAACTTCCATTCATATCCATTTACCAAACCTCCCCTCCATCCCCCTCTCTCAATCTCACAAAAAAAAAATAAATAATAATAAATATACCTTCTAATAAATCATTATTTTAATATATAATATAAATAATTATATATTACTTTTAATATTCAAAGATATAACAAAATTATATTTAAAATTATATAAATATTAAATATATATTTAAAAATTTATAAATTATAAAAAAATTATCTTCCCATTCTTATACTCTTACCCAATACTAAATAATAATAATCAAACAAAACTAAAAAGAATATATACCTATACATCCTATTCTCCCAATCAAATAAACACAAAATAACAATATATTTGACCCTAAATAATAAGAAAAAAATAAAATAAAATATTAATTTAATTTTAAATGTTGTTAAATAATAAAAATATAAAATGTTTATCTTAATAAATAACTAAAAATCTAAATCCTTTCACAACAAATAAAAATTATAAAATTTAAACTAATAACTTCATAACCTATATCACTCTCTAAACAAATACAAATATATTTATCTTATCACCAATCACTCTCTCCCATTAGCTTTCTTCCAAAAATCTTAAAATAAAATAAAAATACACAAAAAAATGTTCCGATGATCTAGTATTACCAACTAACATTTACAAAAATATAATACTAATTATATCCAATAACCTATTATATAAGATTATTTTCTAACAATGCCTTAGACCATTAATATAATTAATACTATTACAAGACAATATAGCAAAAAAACTCGATATTATATAATAATTTATAATAAATTTAACTAAAGATTGAATAAACTATAATCTATCTTATATTCTCTTACAATCCCTACAATATAATACAAATTGCTAAGACCTTAATTTATCCCACTTTTAAATTTAATATAAAAATGATTGTTATTTCATATACATCACCTCCCCCAAACAAAAATATTATATATAAATATGAAATTATAACTCTACTCTACTCTTTATTACTTTATTAATTTAAGTTACTATCTATATAAAATATTAATTCATCTATAATCCTTCTTAATTTATTTTTTCAAACAACAAAGTAATATTTCCCCCCCCCTTATAAATGTTAAATTAAGAAAATAAACTATATTTTTTTTCTTTACTTCTATAAAACACATATAATAATTTTATATTTAATAACTACATAATAAAAAATAAATAAAATATGATTTTTCTTTCTTTTTAATATTTATTTTATTAATTTCTTTACTTCCCCCCAAGTCTCCATTTCTCCTTATTCCTTCTTTATTTTGAATTTTTTATTTTTATTAGAAATTGAAACATAAATATAAATTTTATGTCACCATCTCTTTCATCTAAAAATAAATTTCATATTATTTATATTTACACCATCACTCTCCTCATCAAGATAAATTATCTCTTCAATACCATACAAAAACAATTTTTATAATGTCCAAATACTCTTTCTCCCATTTCACTTAAGTTAAATAACTATCAATTTATATTTAAACTTTAAATAATTAAAAATCAATAATAATTAATCTATTATCATAATTATATAATAAATAATTATAACATCTTCCCCACTACTAATAAGACTTAATCCACACCTCACTTAGCGGATCCTGAGACTTACTAAAAAATACCTAATTAAAAAATTCTTTTTCCTTTTTTATATAAAAAAAAATTATAATTTTCTCTATAAAAAAACAAATTAACAAAAATTGGAGAAAAAATAAGAATATAAAATATTTCAGACCACATTAGTTTAATATCCCAAAAATCCCTAAATAAAATAAAAAAGAAAAGAAAAAATTCATCTCTTATATATATTCATAAGCCCACAAATACCATACAACAACCTCTCCCCCTCCCACAAAAATAGAAATATGCAATTATTTATTATATATATTAATTTAATTATGTTAACTCATTTCCAATTCCCCATTCAATCATTAAAACCCCACATCCCCCATTTTTTATATTATTAAATATAAGTATTTTTATCTTTCTTCCCTTCATTATACTCATCACTATCCTTATCTCTACCCTATCAAAGAAAAAAATACATAATTACCAATTAGCAAGAGAAAATAAAAAAAATTCAATTAAAATGACCCTTTACCACTTACTAAAATAGGAATCTAATAATATAATTATTATAAACCAATAAACTATTTTTTTAATATTATTACATCCCACCTCCACCATATTGATAACCCCATACCATACCTCACTCCCCCACCCCTCCCCCCCATCATATAAAAATAAAAAAGTTAATATATATAATTTATATAAAAGAATATCACTCTTCAATCCTCCTGAAGCTATTCTATTTTATTTGTTTACTCTACTCATATATTATTATATTGATTTCTTATTAATAATCCCCCCCATAAAAAATTAACACTCTCCCCTACCTCTCTTTTAAAAAATGAATTATATTTTTTTTTTTTTTTTTTTTTTTTTTTTTTATTTTTTTTTTTATATTATTACTATTTATTTTTTCTTCTATAAAGAAATAAAAAAAAATAAATTCTTATCTTAATTATTTTTTTTTATCTTTTTTTTTTTTTTATTATTTTATTATTTATTTTTTTTTTTATTATTTTTTTTTATTTAATTATTTATATTTAAAATTATATTTATTTAATTATTTTTTCCTCCCAATTTTAGGGATTGTTGGGAATTGTTGAGGGTACCTCACTTTTCTTTTTTTCCAAATTAACCCCCCTCCACGCCAAAAAAAGGGATTAGAAACCCAACAATGAGTCTTCAGATTTTTGCGTCTTCAACCCAGAATAACGCCGTTGCCGTGTGAACAAAAGGCACTTCTGATGAAATAGTTTGCCATTTTTACCCGCAATCGTCCTTGTGTGAACGGCCCCTTAGTCATTAAGTGAATTTCAAAGGCCAAAAATGTCTAATTTATTCACCAAAATGTAAGAACAAAAGATTAGGCGGGGGTTTATTTTTGTCTTCGTAATAAATGTTGTGGATTGTACCTAATTATAAATCACCCTGAGATCGATGCTGGGAGATGATGGATCGACTGGCAATAGGAATATCAGTTCCATGATAGGTAGGTAGTGTAATGTGCTTCCAGGTTGCTTTAGCAACACATACTGTAGCTAAATAAATAAAAATGTCCTGAAGGATTTCTCAAGATCAATTACTTTCCCCCCAGAAGAAAATGCTAATTCGCACTTGCTTTAATACAAAGAGGTCAGAGTTCATGGCCACATGCTAAAAGGCAGATTATTCAAAACAACACAGTCCTTGAAAACAAGTAAACAACAACTAGATGCCTGATTTTTTTGTCCTGACCCTGAAAACGGCTCCTATTTAAAACCAGCCCAGAGTTGATGTAATGTCCTCACTGGCAGCTGTTAGCAGGAAGCTTCACTCCCATCACCACTGTTTACTTTAACATCGGTCATAGTGTCATTATCCCTGTGCTGCCTCTCCTTCTGAGTCCACTCGGTCTGTTGACAGATCAGACTGCTGTTTCAGAGACACTCCAGCCAGTTGGAGCTGGTGGAGGACAGAGCCACACCTTCATCTGCTGGGTGTGTCTGACACTTAATAGGCTGCTTTAGACCACAATGCAAATACAGGCTTTACTGGCAATTACCCTGTAGGTTGGACTGAGAGGTGGGAGTCGTTTCTGCGTTTGTCTTTATAAATCTGCGCTCTGAATATAAACACGTGACCATAAATGAGCTTTCATTTTAATTTACAAGGTTTAAATCAACAAATAAAAGCATCAGCCACGCGTGTTTCTTATTCATCGCATTGTGAAATTATAGAGAAAATGACAAAATGAATAAGACTTCAAGCAGATCACATTACAGAGAGAAATAGATGACAGACCCCCCTCCCCTCCAACCCCCCCTCTCACGCTGTGAAATGCGCTGAGGCAGCGGGCGGTTTGTCAGAGCGCAGCGCACCGGCGGAGCGCGCACTTCCAGGACGCACCTGAGCGGTCCAGGCGGAGCGGAGCGACCATCGGAGAGCCTCCAGCAGCCTTCCACCTGCTCTGGTCCGCGCGCTCTGTCACACACACTCCTCCACAACATCCGCCACGTCGCCTCAGATGGAGAGAGGACTCGCGCGGATGTGGAGAAACATTTCCACCTCCTGATGATCGGGCTTTTCCAGAGGGACATTTTAACAAAGACTTTAGGAAGGATTGCAACTCCGCACGCGGAGTGAGACCTGAGATTTATGTTTATTCTGGCAATAAAATAAATAAATAATTTTTTTTAAATAAATGCCCCACACCGTCTGCGCGGAAAACTTAAAGGCATGCTGCACAGCGAGGAGCGCGATGGTGCGAGCAAGCTGAAACAGATGGACACAAGCTCACCAACACACCTGGTAAGTCTGCTCACTCCTTCCTATAATTATTTTTCAATAATTACTTGAATGAAGCGAACATTTTCCAAAGAGTTTAGAGCCTCAAATAAAAGAAAAACCAAACGCTGAGCGCGCGCATCACGTTTTTTAATTATCACAAACGTGAAACTTCCTTTTTGTTACTGCATTATCCCATTTGGTTTCCCTAGGGGGTTGTAAAGTGGGATAGTGGTCCCAGTGCATGCTGTCATAATGTTTCCTATTATTTTTTCTATTCCACTGGTGACTAGAGGTGTCCCCAAGGTACCCCCCCCCCCCCCCCCTCTGTTACACTAATCCTATTTGGAGCACTACACTCTTCACAGTTCAGGCATATTAAATCATCACTTTCAGTGCCGGTCACGGCTACTTGCAGTCTGATCAGATTTGTGTTAGAGAAGTTATCATGTGCAGCTTCTTCTTCTCTACCTTTCTGGAGGATTGTTGGTGCAGGGTTGCATTTTGCAGCTGGTACAGTAATGGAGTTACATCATGAGTGGATGAAAGATTTTACTTTCCCATATGGAGCTGTCAGTAGTTTCCAGTGCAGGGATTGTAAATTACATCAGCAGAACTTCCTTCATGCAGCTGAAGAGGAGTAAACAGGAGCACAGAAGATGGAAAACTGCTGAGGGAACGTAATGAGAATATTCTTCATGTGTTTTTAAGCAGGTTTTTGTTCCTCTTTCCTCTTTGTGCTCCGCTGTTATCTATAAACTGTCTCCATCCTTTCACATAAACATTGTATTCTTCGCTTTCTGCCGCGTACCTTGCAGCAAATTACTCGCCATTATCTCCTGCCTGACTCTGACTCTTCAGATCAGCTGATTGACACAGTGTCAGTGTGCAGGTTTCATTTTCTATCAGATTGTCTGAAGGGCAGCGATGATGTGATGTTTGAGAGACTAGAATATTTACATCACAAGTCTGAGCAAGTGGCTCAACTTTTCCCTGAAATCTCAGCAGTGCATTTAACTCAACTTTCCGGTTAAAAGATGCGAGAAACAAGTCTAAATCCAGTTTTATTTATGTGTCTCAAGAAACATCTAAATCACCATCAGGGATGATCCTGATCCGACTAAACCACATCTCTTTGAAGTAGACCTTAAATCTGTTTACTGTCATCCTTCCTTTAACTTCCACACAAGTCTCCCTCTACCGATTTTTCTAAACCAGTTTAATCCAGTTCAGGTTTACAGGGAGCTGAACCTTAACAGAGAGGACGTCTTGGACAGGAAGCTGGTCCAATGCAGACAAACTGTACACGCTCAGGTTAACTGCTTAGGTGAGTCTCTTCTAATGTGTGTTTTCATCCAGCACCACCAATTTGATCAGATGTGTAAAGTTTAAACACTTGGTTGGACACAGCCACACTCTGAGGTTTAGCTTCCTGTTTCCAGTAAAGAAGAACCATTTCTTTACCCTCTGCTACCAAATCTTAACCCATAGTTACCAACCAGCTGACTTCAGCCTCATGCCAGCATCCTCTGAGGGAAGTTTTGCTGCAGTTGGACGACAAGGATTACAGAGAGGTTAGAGAGGATACTCCACCTTAAATGTTCAGCTTTATTTGCATCTTCTCACATCAGTGTTTAAAGTACAGTTCAAAGTTATTCCAGCTGCTGAGCCGTGATGGATCGTTCAAGAACGAGCTGATGTCGGTCTGTTTGGGTTGCCAGATCTGTTTGGATTCTGTGCCTGCCGATGCCATCGCGCTATATAATTAGTTTAAAGTTGGCAGGATCTCCGGACAAATTACAGAAAAGATTCTTACGGGAGATTTTTGTTGAAAACATGGACGAATTTTACGAGGAATATTATTCTATTTATCATAAAGACGTAGAACAGCTGTACAACCTGTAAATGTCCTGAGAGCCTAAATAATGATAGTGCCAGACACACATTATAAATACACTATAGATGGAAATGGAGAGTTCAGTAGACATTGCTCCAGCACATTCCTGATGTCCCATATGTTACATGTAGTACCACTCCTTGACAGACGAGGGCGCACATACCACTGAGAGATGCCTGTAGGTATTAGGGCTGAGTATCGATTCGATTCAGATTCTTATGGTTTTGAATCGATTATTTTCAATCTGTCCGATCCAATCTGATTTCGATTCGATTTCGATTCGATCTCGATCCGATCTCAATTTGGTTTGCTGGTTTTGAAAAAAAAAAATTGCCTTTACCCGAATTCCATAACTCTGTAGTTATGCAACATATTAATCTAGTATTATATTAATATTCAACAAGGAATGAATGATGTAATGTAGTTAATGGTGGGTGTAAGGACCAAACCCTCTCCCTTCATGTTGTCACAGATACAGTCATCCACAAAATTATTCACACCCTCCAATTAAAAAGACTACATTCACAATAGTATTTCAAATAACAGGAAACAAATAATAAAAATTCACAAAATTTGATTCAGTGAAGCAAAATACACAGTCAGCATTTAAAACTTAAAACGACGAGCAACTAACCCGCTAGCTTGATGCTAACTATTAATGGAAAATGCCATTGACATGCTAGCAGAATTAGCATCTACATAGTAACTTCAAAGATAACATACAAAATATCAAGTATCAATGTCACCTCGATCATGAACATCAACTGCATTTATTAAAGTACTTACAGGCAGATGTTTCCTCTGCTCTGTTTAAACTGAATTTTTAAAAACTACTACCAGCCCCACTTAGTCTTCTTCTTGTACTGCACTAGCTTTAGTAGTCCTACACTCTGTCCAGCTCCATACCCCCCCCCGCCCCCCAGCGGGGCGGCTGAGCACCTGCACTTAACCGGGGCAGTACATTAAATGGTCATTTAAAAAAAAGATACGAAAAATCGATCTTTGGCATGGACATATGAATTGATCTTTGGAAATTAATATGAGAATTGATTCAGAATTGGAAAATTGATTTTTTGAACACAGCCCTAATAGGTATGTGAGAAAAGGTGGGACATGAGGGTGGAAGGAGAAATAAAAATGGATGAAGTCGCCAACGCAAATCAGTTTTATGTATTCATAAAAATCTTGAGTCCTAAAATATTACAGAAATCACATTAAATCCTTGCTCCCTCCCTCCACCCGAGTTCAGCTGCCGTAGTGTGACGTCATTGCCAAGCGCAGGCCCCCGAGCCGATCTGGTAACCCGAGCACATCTGGTACCGACACCGGATCTAAGAGACGATTCTTTGTGGTGAACCAAAAGAGTGATTCCTCTTGGAACCAAGTCTTTAGCATGACGGGACTTTATTTTGATTGGCACATCATGCAGCCAGTTACATGCAAAACACTAGGATCAACTCTTCTATAGAGACAGTAATATTCCACCCAAGTTTATATGCACCAATTTAAAGTTGTTTCCTGTTTTGTTTTCTGTTTTTAATGTTTTATCTGATTTTGTAGTGTCCTTGGGTGCTATGATAAGGCACTTTTCAAATAAAATGCATTACTATTATTATCATTATTATTATTATTATTATTGTTATTATTATTATTATTATTATTGTTATTATTACAACCTCCACCAAGGAGGTAATGTTTTTGGTAGCGTTGGTTTGTCCGTGCATCTATCCGTCTGTCAGCAACTTTACAGAAAAAGTACTGGATGGATTGACCTAAAATTTTCAGCAGCCGTGTGTCCCAGCCCAAGGACAGACCCATTCAATTTTGGTGGTGATCGGGATGTTTTGAAGGATTTTTTATCATTGTAAAATCCGCCATGTTGGAAAGGCTGTTGATGAGGTGTGAGTGCCCCCTTGTGGCAGAAGGTGCAGCTGCAGGGCTGAGCACATGATGTCAGGACACAGAAATGAAACTTATGAGCAACAGTGAACTGCTTGGTATTGCTATTGCTATTTTAATGACAAAAAGATCCAAAACAAGGCTTTTATGAAAAACTCAAATAAAGAATTGCTTATTAACACAAAAACCACTCATAATTGCTAAATTGAAATAAAATAGAGGCTCTGAGTGATACTAAATGAAGTGCCGGCTCTTCTAAGGGAGCCGGGTCTAAGAGCAGAATCTTTAAAAGAGCTGAACTTCCCATCACCCCATCTACTGCTGGGAAGAATGTCTCTACTGGGACTGACCAGCAGTCCGAACTCAGAAATCCTGGCACAACATTATGATGGACATTATTCCCAGTGATTATAACATGCAGGCTCCATTCCATTTTAAACTCTTTCCACAAATCCAGGGACTTGTATTTAAAATGTGTTACGCTTGTCCTCTATTCGTCAAGGTTTTCCCAAACTGATTTAGCTCGTCTCGTTAAATGTATTGTTTTGACTTCTGACTGTACGTGATGGGTAATGTGTTTTACCTGTTTGGTTTCTTTGTTTACAGTAGATGTGTCACAGAGCCATGCTATGCCTGAGCTATGCTGTTGTGTTCAGTTTTATTTCTTTTTCTTTGTTTCTCTTTACTTTATTGTTTCTGTTTGTGCTATATAGAAACTAGTGAAATACTTTTGCAAAAAAAGAACAGTTTAATCCAATTCATACATTAATACAATTATAGTTTGATTCAAACTCTATAATAAGACACATTTGTTCAGTTTATAATAATTGTGTTTTAATTTAATTAAAACTAGTTTAGCTAATTGTTTAGCTATGCGCAGGGCAGTAGGTGACGGTGGTGAGGAAAAACTTGGTGTAAACAAGAGGAAAACCTCCAACAGAGCCCGACTCAGGAAGGGCGGCCATTTGTGAATCTGTATTGGGAGAAAAAAGAAAATCTTGACTGATTTTGGGATGATGTAAATATTTTACCATGTTAAAGAGCACTGGGTCTCATCATTTTAGGATTACGACTCGCCAGAATAATCAGGACGGATTGAAAAATCATTGTTTCTGATAGAAGCCAAACTCTCTTCTTTGTGCAGCAGTTGGCATCGGTGGGCAGAAAATACAACTTCCATGAGAGGAGGGCTGCCATCTTCTAATCAACCTATTCTGAAAGACGAAAAGAGCAGAAGCAACATCAAAGAGAAACAAAAAAGGGAACAAATAGAAAAATAAACTGCGGGCAGCATAGTATGATGGGCAACAGCAGAAGCGTGTAGCTCTGGAAGCAGGTCCACAAAACTCAAACAGGGGGGCGAGAAAAGCACACGATACGGGAGAGAGGGCGCAAAGTGAAGGACCTGAGCAGAGACATGGAGGCAGAGAGAGATGAAAGAAGAGGAGAGGTGCTGTGAGCAGTGTTTGCCTCCAGCAGGATATTTAAAAAAGGTGAGGGTTGTTAGTCCATAGTGCTTTAAGTATATCAGCAGGAGATGCTGTAAAAACGTGTTCAATGGTACGTTACATGTCATCAAAGACCCTTTTTGCTGGCTGTGTTTATTTGCAACATTGCAGAAGACGTCATACTTTTCTACTTAACATATGCATAAATCAGAATGTGATACAGCTCTGCTGCTGCTTGAATGTGACGCATCAATGCATGAATGCATCCCGCTCATCAAATCCATTTTAAGATTCTTTTATTTGTTTTTAAGTCTGTTAATGGCCCCTTTTAATTTGTTTGAGCTGCTTCATATTTACATGGTATCACATGCTCGTAGATCAGCTGACCAGATGCTTTTAACTGTCCTGGAGATGTTTTATTAGTCTAGAGAAGATGGAGCCTAAAATATGGAATAAGCTTTTACTGCAGGTTGGCAGGCTACACTGTTGTTTTTAAAAACTCAGTTAAAAACACACTTTTACTCCTTGGCTTTCAAGCAAGAGTTGTCTTCTGTGCTTTAGATTTCTTTTCCTGTTGTTTCAGCACTTTGGCAAGCTGTTATTTTGTTCTTTAAAAGTGCTTTAAAAATTATATAGTATAGGATGGGATGTAGCGCTGGATGGTAAACTGGTTGTCATGGCAGAAAAGAGGACAATTAATCAGCCAGGCGAGTTTGAAAACAGAAATATCCATGTGGTACATGAAATAACGAATGAATAAAGGGATGGGATGTACTGGGCTTATAATGGCGGCCAGTGTCGGGATCGCGGGTTGGGCTGGTGAAGGTACCAGTTGTGCTCGGGTTACACCGGATCAGACAGCTGAAGCACCCCTCGTCAGTGCGCAGCTCCTGGAGTAAACGAGGAAACTCATCACACTCAGAACACCTGGAATCATCTGGTGAACCCAGACACAGAGCAGAGATGCCCGACGATGACGATTCCTAGCTTTGTTTATCACATAAAGCCGAGCTTCTCTCTCTCCTGCATCTGTCATTGAACAGACCGGTGAAAGGAAAAAGAAAAAGAGGGGTTCCTCCCGATACGTGTCGAGTGCGCCTTGGCTGGACATCCCTCGACCCGCGTCGGGGCGTCAAGACGCTGGTAATCAAGCGTCTGACTTTTTAGCGACCAAGCGTCCAACTTTGGGCGTCAGAGGCGTTTTTGACGCCCAAATCACATTTGGTGTGTACGCAGGGTAAATGAAAGGCTGGAAAACTGTCACAATCTTCATAAATTAGGAGGATAAAGTGGTTTTCAGTGGATTTTTTTTTCACAGCTGTAAGAAAGCAGTGGTATGCTGTAAAACAGCTTCTGTCCGAAATAATGCCAGATTTGGATTTTAAAAAAAGCACCTGTAATAACTTTGTTTCTGGACAGCCGATGTTAAAACATGTTTACTGGAAGGCTTAAAAGACATCCGAAACTTCGTAAATAAGGAGAATAAACAGTTTTTAGTGGATTCGTTTAGCAGTGTATCAAAGCATCTCCTGTACTGTACATGCCCCAAATTAGATATTTAAAGGAGCTGTATCGTGCTTTTCAAACGTTCCAAAAGTCAAATACAGGCATTTATAAGTTAAATATGTTCCCATCGCTACTATAGAAACTAATTTGGTGTTAAATATTAGTTTTCTAATTTCCAACACGGAAGTAAGATGGCTGACTGCACTGAACCATGA
The DNA here is from genome assembly GCA_023101725.1 of Atherinomorus stipes. Taxonomy (NCBI): domain Eukaryota; kingdom Metazoa; phylum Chordata; class Actinopteri; order Atheriniformes; family Atherinidae; genus Atherinomorus; species Atherinomorus stipes. The sequence goes on along the minus strand of JALJCO010005240.1, from coordinate 368,605 downwards.
AGCTCTCGACCAATTGCAACATGTTTTACGTCCATTTCATGACGTTGCCCCGGAAGAGACACTGATTCTGAAGGGTCACAGAATAGTTTTTTTACACCGGCAGCTTTGGCACTTACATGGATGTTATTTGTAAACATTGATGGATAATCGGGACAAAATGGAGCAGCCTGTTACGGAGCTGTATGCGCTCGACCCAGAGTCTGATATGGAGTTTGAAGTACAAGCAGTACAGCAGAAGTACCACAGAGACCCCTGAAAAGTAAGTAAAGTAGCAAACAAATCATAGGCTAACAGCTGAGAGATGTTTTTCACTCACCGGTGTTGTTGTCTGTCCATGAGGCGTTTCTATAGGGGGAACTGCGTCAGGTTTCAGAAGTTATACCAGAGAAAAAACAATTTACTACCCGAGATTCATGAAGTTGTCAGGAGTGAAGTTCACACACAAAGTTGAGGGTTTTTTTCCTGCTCCTGAAGTTAAAATCCAACCACTTCTGGCAAGTCGATTCATCCAGTACAACAAATACACTCCCATGCTGAATGCAACCATGTTTTCCCCAACTTGCCGTCCTCTAGTACGGAAGCGTATTGCATTCACCTGAAAAAAATAAAATTGGTCTGTTTTTCTGAATTAACGAGATAATTTTTACAAAAATAAACAAAAACGTTCTGTTTTTCTGAATTAACGAGATAATTTTTACAAAAATAAATAAAAACGTTCTGTTTTTCTGAATTAACGAGATAATTTTTTACATAAATAAATAAAAACGTTCTGTTTTTCCGAATTAACGAGATAATTTTTTACAAAAATAAATAAAAACTTTCTGTTTTTCTGAATTAATGAGATAATTTTTACAAAAATAAATAAAAACTTTCTGTTTTTCTGAATTAACGAGATAATTTTTTACAAAAATAAATAAAAACTTTCTGTTTTTCTGAATTAATGAGACAATTTTTTACAAAAATAAATAAAAATGTTCTGTTTTCCTGAATCGGTCTCCGCCGAGTGACGTAACATTTGTCGCTTAACCAGCAGTAACCAGCGCTTGATGCCATTTCAGGCGTAGAACTGTCAGTGGTCAAACCGGCGTGGAAATGAGCGCACGTCTGATCATAAAAATGATCTTATGACTGAATCCATGTGTGATTTATCAAATGTTCGTGTCTGAGCACACAACAAAATATTCGTCAGAAATGCACCGTCATCCAGCTGTTTCTCCTGAAGCAGCAGCAGCGCTGACAGATGGAGGCCGGTCGGATCTGAGCCTGACCCGGACAGGAACATAAGAAATGATAACTTTCATTAGTTAAACTAAGAAACAGTCTACCTAATGAACACTTTCTACAACGTTAATGTATAGATTAATTTATAGAAACGGATCTCCTCCATTCAGCTCCGTGTCTCCTGGGAGCTGCAGTTACCAGCGCGTCTGCCCTTCTGGCTGCCATAATGTTTATAAACTAGTATTTCTGTTATTTAACTTGTCAATAAAGTCTTGACTAGTTACAGCATAGCTGTACAGATCCACACAGGTCAGGGTTGTGTTGCAAACTTTCTCTGAGTCTAAAGCAGCGTTATCCGCTGGTCCGACGCACCTGCTCCTTTCTGCAGCCCGACTGTCCGTCTTCTTACAAGCAGCCGAGCTTTCTTTTCTTTATTCAGACATCAACAGTGAGATAATAAAGTCTGATTTATCTCGACATTTTTGGCGATCAGTTGTCGCCTTCATCAGAAGTTATAACACGCTGCTGTTAAGATCATCTTGCTGGTATGACACCTGCAGCTCCTGGAGACAGAAGACAGGAGGTGATCCGTCGTTTCTATTATGTAATCTGTACCCTAAAGTTACAGTCTATAAGTGCTCAGTCAGCAGACTGTTTCTTAGCTTAGCTAATGATAATAATAAATAATAATAATGGATTAGATTTATATCGCACTTTTTTCCTATCCAGGAACTCAAAGTGCTCACAGTTGGTCCATTATTCATTCACTCCTCATTCATACTTGGTGATGGTAAGCTATGTATGTAGCCACAGCTGCCCTGGGGCAGGCTGACGGAAGCGTGGCAGCCATTTCGCGCCTACGCCCCCTCCGACCACCACCGGAACATTCACACAAGGCAAGGGGGGTTAAGTGTCTTGCCCAAGGACACAACGACATATGGCTGGGGGATCGGGATTCGAACTGCCAATCCTCTGATCATTGGCTGACCTGCTCTACCACCAGAGCCACTGTAATGAAAGTTATTCTTTCTTCTGTCCGTGCGGGTCAGGCTCAGATCCGACAGTCCGGGTCAGGCTTGGACCAGCCTCCGCCTGACTGCGCTGCTGCTTCAGGGTAGAAGCAGCTGGATGAGGAGGGATTTCTGACGTACATTCTGTTGTTTGGTCAGACAGGAACATTTTTGAATCACACGTGGATACAATAATAAGATCATTTATATGATCAGATGTGCGCTCATCTAGTGCGCTTCGTTATTTACGAAGTAAAGCAGGGACATAGAACTGGGCCAAAAGTGGGCCGTCCAAGTGTTTCAAACCGGAAGTTCGGAACACGGAAGCGTGATAATCCCACATTGGCTTTTATTTTGTCGATTCCTCTGGCTTGCACGCGCCAGTGTTGCTCCTCATGAAACGGAAACGGTTGTTCTTTCTCTCCTCCTTCTCTTCACTTTTATCTCGTTAATTCAGAAAAACAGAACGTTTTTGTTTATTTTTGTAAAAAATTATCTCGTTAATTCAGAAAAACAGAAGGTTTTAATTTATTTTTGTAAAAAATTATCTCGTTAATTCAGAAAAACAGAAAGTTTTTATTTATTTTCGTAAAAAGTATCTCGTTAATTCAGAAAAACAGAACGTTTTTGTTTATTTTTGTAAAAATTATCTCGTTAATTCAGAAAAACAGACCAATTTTATTTTTTTCAGGTGAATGCAATACGCTTCCGTACTCTAGAGCTTTAAAAAAAAAAAAAAAACTTTTCTCCTGAACTCTGGAGCAAACGTCTGTTAGCTGATGGCTGTTTGTCTCTGAGGAAATCTTCCCGCAATGTGTTAGTTTCTTCCTCAGAGAGTGTGTATAGGTTAGGATTCTCTAAGAGTTTCTGTTGAACAAAGAGGGTGTCTTGCTACGATGCTGCGCATGTGTATTTGACGCTTCATGATTGGTGCCACCTTGTTGCGTCTACCGGTGTCAGTCAGTTATGTTAAGGAAGCTAGAGCTTGGCCTGAATATTCATATATATTACTCAAATATGCACAAATGAAGAAAAAAAACGACTTAAATGAAGTTTTTTTTATGAGGAAATAACACAGTAACATGCTGAAAAGCTCTTAAAAGTCAATTTTTCATGATAGGGCTCCTTTAATATGGCATGAATAATAATTTTTTAGAGGAAAAATATGTTATTTTAACAGATAATTCTCCTGAAGTGGCACATTCATTTTGACAGCCTTAATAAAAATCCCAAATTCATTTGATAAATGTAGGCTAGCTACAGTACAGCGGGGGGAAAAGTATAGAACGCGTCAACATTTTTCTCAGAAAATATATTTCTGGTACAGCTATTGACATGAAATTTTCCCCAGATGTTGACAACAACCCAAGTAATGTACACATACAAAGAAATCCTGACATTTATATTCATAAATTATGTGTAATAAAGTGAAATTACACAGGGAAAGAATATTGAACACACCAGTGCAAATAATGATTGGCACCCTTGGCACAGTGTTTAAAAATGTTTTCACAAGAGAACACAGTTTAGCCAGTTCTTATCAGTACATTTTAGCATTAAGATGCATGTGTATTTTAGCATAAACAGATGAAATACTAAATAGAAAGCTTCCATATAACAACATTACAATGCAGAAATAAAGATGGGACATCTTCACTGACACCAGTCTGAATGAGTTACGGAATTATGCAGTTAGTTATGCAGCAGGTTCGTCTCTGAATGGTGAATCTGCAGCAGCAAAAATAGGCTGTTTCCAGTTATTCATTTTTTTTTTTTTTTACATTGGCAAAATGTAAGAGCCCCAGAAACACCATTACTATCAACCTGCATGATTTAAAAGTCTTCAAGGCAATCAACAAGTACAGATGCGGACATTGAAAAAGTTCCTCCTTTTTCTGCCAGAAGTGGTGCAGTAATAGTGCACCATTACTGCACTATCACTGGCTGAACGCCTTGTCCCGCAAATACACCATCAGGTACGGTGTCCAAACTTGGTGTGTGGAAACATCCTTGTTCCGGGCATTCATTTATGCTCTGAAATCGTTTCTCCTGGGCACACAGGCGTTTCTCTGTGCGATTGAATTAGCAGACAAGTCGCTGGTAAGTGGCTGGCAGTCGGCTGAAAGGGGAACTTTTTCATGCCCAGATCTGTATGATGAAATCCCATTTTCCACTGTAACGTTATCCAGAAAATTTGCATTTCTTAAAAAAAAAAAAAAAAAGATTAAGATGAATGGAGCTGAAAGAAAACAGATGATGAGAGTTTTTTCACTGAAGACTGATACAGTCCAAACTTGTAGAGTTTAGTATCCTGGTCATCTTTTATTCAGAGCTGTAGAAATCGCTGTAATCTTTAATGAGGTTTTACTGCACAAAATGCAGTTTGAGAGTAAAAAGCAAGCATTAAAAGAGTTCATTTAACAGAGAAATTGCATATCCTTCATATTGCATCACCTTTCCTTTCACTGCCTAACCCTCTGGCTTAAAACTTGTCCAGTGAACCTAAGCAGGGTCCACTCATCTGCTGTTTTCTTTCTTGAAAATGGCCCGACAGCTCCTTTGTTAAAGTGCCTGCACATTTTAATGACATCCATGCTCATTGTTAGCTCTATTCCTATTAAAAGCTGTCCATACCGCTTCCACGCTGTAAAGGAACCCCTTTAAACTTGGCTGTCGTTGGTGTTGGAGGGTCCGATCCTCTCAGGCACATTACTGGCTTTTCTCCATGGCCCTTGTCTATTGAGCCAAAGCATAGCCCACACTGAGCAGAACGTCAGTGCCAGTATATTTATATGCTTTTAGAATCTGTTAATAATGGGCTGCAGGTTAAAGACAGTCAACCCATTTAGCACATTTATAATTCATACAACAGAAAGCAGGCCATGCTTCTTTTCCATTTTCAGTCATGAACATTGGATATTGAATCAATAATAAAGCTCCTCTCTGCAGGGAGACAAAACCTCTGTGGACAAAATCACCAGTTCCCATGACTCATAGTCTGATAGGCACACTCCATCTCTTCCCATCACAGCTGTACATGTGCAATTATGTTTTGAGAAGTACTTCAGTAATTATTGTGGTTCAAAAGAAATGTTCTACGTCATTCTAGATTATAAAATCATTTTCTATCCACTGATAGTTGCAAACGATTGTTGAGTTGTTCTCATGTTTCTGAGGAAAGTCTGTCAGTGAAAATCAGTTGGATTTAGCAGACAGTCGGGCGATAGTTCAGTGTCATGTAAAACCTCATGGTACCAAACAAACGTCTGCCTTGGGCCTCAGACAAATATGAAGTTTAAGTGGATTTGGGAGGACGGATGTATCAGTGATGCACGGAGTTGCTGATTTATGCAAAGTCATGTAAATTTAGTTTGCATGAGCAACTGGTGTCACAAGAACAGTGCAGGTCTGAAAGTGCTCTCTGAGCTTCCAGCATTATTTCTGACGCAGAAAAAAAAATTCACTTTGGATTGTTTAGTTTTTTTTTACTCATATATATATATATATATATCTTTTAACACAGCCACTGTTTGAAATCCAATCACAAAGAAACAAACCAGTTTCTGATAATGCTCTGCTGTGTTAACAAAAATTCAAATCAAGATCGGCACCTCTGTGATCTGTGTGGTACTCACCACTCCTAATAATGCTGAGAGGGATGTAGAGTACTTCAAAAAACCCATTTCTACACCTAAAATCACATGTAAAAGACAAATCATTGCAATAAAATGCTTGAATTTAATAATGTAACAGGGAAGTAGGGGTGGGTATGACCAGGTACCTTACAATACGATACTGTCAGAATATTTTGCCTGCCATAACGATAACACACTATATTGCCAAAAGTATTTGCTCACCCGTCCAAATGATCGGAATCAGGTGTTCCTATCACTTTCATGGCCACAGATGTATAAAAGGAAGCAGCTAGGCACACAGACTGTTTTTACAAATTGTGAAAGAATGGGTCCCTCTCAGGAGCTCAGTGAATTCCAGCGTGGAACTGTGATAGGATGCCACTTGTGCAACACATCCAGTCATGAACGAAGAGGTCGCCAACTTTCTGCAGAATCAATCACTACAGACCTCCAAACTTCATGTGGCCTTCAGATCAGCTCAAGATCAGTGTGCAGAGAGCTTCATGGAATGGATTTCCATGGTGGAGCAGCTGCATCCATCCATACATCACCAAGTGCAATGAAAAGCAGCCACCACTGGACTCTAGAGCAAAATATTCAAAATAAAAGGAGCATCCCCAGAAGTCTCAGTTGTTCTCAAGCAATGATGGGGTACATAACTGTCTGAGCAAATAGTCAGCGTAAGAACATTTCTCAACATAAAACCATCTATAGTCCATGAAATAACCAGAAAACGCAGAGAATTTGGAGAATTTTGTCAAATTAGTGTCCAGACCAAGTGTAACTATCTGCAACTCAAAGGTGTGTCGTGTGGACCGGTTGGGGTTAGGAGGTTAGGGTTAGGGGTATAAGGGCCAAACGGGGGAATGTCTCGGGGGACATATGGAAATAACTCGAGTTCTATTGGTCGTAGAGACCTGGGGGTAAGAAATGAGCGCTGATCAGACAATTTTCAATGTTTGAGACACACTTGTCCCCCAAGTTGGACATGTCTATAACTTGTCCCCCTGGTGTTCAAGGTGGACATGTTGGGTATCTACGGAAAGGTCTCGCTGAGACGAGTCCATAGAAATCTGAACGAGGTCTGTGGGACATTCCGTTCTCGAAATATGTCCAATTGTCCCTCCCATGTTATTCAATGGGACAAATTTGGACATTGTCCTCGAGACATGGGACCTTGTCCTACCCCCCCCCCCGTTAGTGGGGACGCGGATTGCAACATTACCACCCCCAGCTCGATAGAACCTTCGGTTAAAAAATGAGAGCCATTTTAAATTTCTCCATGTAAGTGAATGGGATGCTTAAAATTAGCCTGTTTTGTCTTTGTATGGGAGGGACATTTTGTGAAAACCACTTAGGAGCACGAATCAGGCAATTTCCTGACGGTGACATTTTTGGATATTTGATGTCCAATATCTCGTCCCCCTTGTGTCCCAGCTGGACATGTTTGGTGTCTACATAAAGGTCTCGACAAGACGAATCTATAGATAGTTAAACCATGTGTGTGTGACATTTGGTTCCAGAGGCGTTAGGTTTAGTAGTTTGTACATGGGAGGGCATGTAATGTATAATGTGACTGTCCATGCAATTATGTCCCACCTAGATAGTTGAACCATGTGTGTGCAAGGAATCTTATGGGGCGCTGGAGTGGCTCCTCCACGGCTGCGGGCTCTTCCCCCTCCACCTCCTGGACATCCCTTGTGTCCTCTGCTTCGTCCTCCTCCACTTCGTGCTTTTCTGCTGTAGATGCAGGAGCTGCTCCTTGTTTTGGGGGCTCCTTCAACCTCGTTGGGATGCTCTCATGGACCTTCCATATGGGGAAGGGAGCCCCCTTAGGCAATATGTACTTGCTCAGAAGGAGCAGCTCCTGCATCCTCATCTGTGTCAACGACAGTGTCCCTTAGTGTCCGCAGTGCCTCAAAGGAGTTGAACTTATTGTTCTCCAGAAAGGCAACTGCGGACAAGAAGGTCAGTTCCCTTTTCTGGCTCGGCTCTAGGGCGCGCCTCTTCTTTTTTCCATCCATGTGTTCCCTTCCTCTCCACCTCCCCCCCCCCTCTTTCATACACCCCTCCCCCCCCTCTTCTTTTTCATATAACTGTGCCCCTCCCCCTCTGCCCCCCCCCCCCTCCCCCCCCTCCCCCCCACATGATTTATTCATTCTTCCTTCTCTTCCCCCTGCCCCCCCTATCGTGGGTCTTCCACCTTCCGCTCCCTGGGAGCCACCATATCCGGGGGGGGATGGGGGCCAAACCCCATGCCCGCAATTGGGTTTTTGCTGGCACTTGATACCATCAACTTTGCCCTATCAAAAACTTTGGGGAAGGGACAGGTGTTCTTAACCACTACCTTGTCCAGGATGGTATCAAGGCTGGCAAACCTAATGATCTTGCCAAAGTCTGGTGCCTCCTTCCGGCTCATGTGGCCTAGGGTGACATAAAGCTTGTTCTGTCGCAGGTCTTTTAAGAGGATGTGCCATAGTTCCTCCCCCACATCAGTGGGGGATGCCTCCAGCATATCTGAAAGGGGGAAGAGGCGCTCCACTCTGGCCACATTGCGCCTGTCTGCACACCAGTGATGTAGGGGTAGTGGCATAACCTCAGCCCATGACTGTGGGCGAGTTCCACGGAGCTAGTCCTAGGAACCCTGTGCGTGAGTGAGACTTTTCTCACTACTGACAGAGGTTCCTAGGACTCACGACAGGTTGCAGTCAGACAGTGGCAGGGTTTTCCCATATATCAGCTCTTCCAGAGCACACTCTGCCTGGAACATCTCCCAGGACGGTTTGAACCCCCCCTCCCCTTGGAGGCGTGGAAGTGACCTTCAAGGATCCCCAGGAGGGGGTGGATTGTCCCCTAGACGATCCCGGAAAAACTATACCCTCCATGGGGATCCAGGAAGGGCACGACCAACACCTCCTCGGAGAGGAGGTCCTGGAGACGTTCCAGGTTGAGTACCATTTAAGGGGACACAACAGGGTGGACAATCGGGTGGGTGAAAAGGTACACGGCCCCTATGTGCAAGCCCAGTTGTGTGATACACTTTGTGTGGAGATCACGAACCAGCCCCATGTACTCGAGTGCTCTCGACATCAGGGACTGGTTCGTGTCCTTATCCAACACGCCCAGTGTTGTGATAGCGCCACTTACAGGGTGCTTCCACCTCATGGGCATGTGAGTGTGTGGGGATTCCGTGTAGGCCTGGACGAAATTTTATTCACCCACCCTCAACGGTCCCCCGCGACCTGTCCGGCCGTTTGCCATCCAGGCATGTCTAGAAGTTCACTGTCTCGGGCAGCTGAGGGACGGGAAGAAGTTTCCCCCCGAACCCATGTGTTTCGCCAGCCCCGGACAAGACCACATCAGGTGCAAGTCGGGTCGAGAGGCCGGTGGATGGAGAAGCCTTTGATCTTCTCTATGTCTGCAATGTCACCCACAGACATAGGGGAGGGGCTTTTTTGGCCAAACTTGCTCACCGTTAACATGACCCTGCAGCCCTCCTGAGGCATTTCTGCGAGCACCCCATCCATCAGAGCAAGTACAAAAGGCTGGTCCTCTTGTAAAACATCAAAGACGGTCGGGTTGCTCAGGTGGTTCTTTTGAATAGATGCATTGGCCATGTCAGCGGGAGAAAGTTTGTGCAGGGCCTCTGTAAACTTCTGCTGGACACCATTGAAGAAGGTCACACAGATGAGGGATATGACGACCTTTGAAAAAATGTGAAGGGTCTCCTCTGATACGGGGACCAGTGTCACATTTAAGGCATAACCCCCATCAGGGTACCCCAGTGTGATCCCCCGGCAGTTTTTGAGAGCCTCCATAAGACTGGTGCTCATCCCTTCCTACCTGATATGCTTTTTCAAGATGTTATAGTGGGGCTTGGGGTAAATGAGGGTGACATGGGGTAGACGGATGCTGGGGACTCGGAGGGTGAGGTTGGAGAGGTGTTCCAGCTCAACGACAATCCCGTCCACATCCGTCCCCAGTTCCAACATGTCGTCCTCCCAGTCCACCCTGGCGGGGAACAGGGGGAACCGCAGTTCCTCCTTCTCCAGGAACTGGACGATTTCCCCCTCAACTGCCTCCATATTTTTGTTGAAGTGGTGGGAGTTGTCCATCCCCACTCATCTCAACTCTGATTGGCTCATGATGAACTCCGCCAATGCATGGCCATGGTCCGGCGTGCGTTGAGTCGAAGGCGGGTCGTCGTCAGTATCCGTGTCAAAGTGTAGACTCAAGTCAAGGTCGCTGTCACAGTCGCCCTGCATGTACTGAATCAAGTCTGTCGTGTCGTCAGTCGCATCCCCAAAGTCAGCCATTGTCGGTCACAGTTAGGACAGAGTACAAGACATGTCTGCTCTCTAGCTGTTACAGAACAAGAATGAGTTTAACGTCTTGTAACGTAATGCTAGTTAAATGTAATGATAGAGTATCTTAGAAATATAGAGTGATTTAGTTGTAGATACTGTAATATGCAGTAGCAGGATAGTAGTATACAACCAAACTAGTACTAATACAGCACTATTGTAGCACTATATAATATATAGTATGTATATATCTGAACATACTATCAATATAGTACAATACCAGTGCTATACTAGTACTATCCTACTGTAGTATAGTACTACATTACTATGGTGGTAATATAGTACTACATTATTATAGTACTACATTACTATAGTACTACATCACTATAGTAGTACTATAATACTACATCACTATAGTACTACATTAATATAGTAGTACTATAGTACTACATTAGGGTTAGGGTTAGATTTTACTGTGCTCTCTGTTGTGTACTGATGTCTGTACCCTACACGCCACTTCACGACACGCCTCCGTCTTGTGAGCCGCAGATCGACCCCTCTCGCCCACATGGTGTATCCCACATTTCAGCTGATCTGAGATCTGTTGATCAGGGTTTTATACCGACCCCACAGTAATATTCAGAGCAAATAATATTTTCTTGATGATCTTAATTTTCTCTTTTTCAAGATTGTTGGCCTTTATTTGAAAGCTTCTTGATGAACTGATGGCACACAGCAAAGGTGTGCAGGCCAAGACTTAAACCAAGAACAGCTGGGTCAACGGGTTCATCCTCTGTACACGGACCATCTATTTGGCACCAAGCTTCAGATTGTTTGAAGGATGATTTACAACAGTGACAGACTCAGTCTGAGTAAAGCTGAAATAAATGTTCTGTTACTGAGCTGAATGAAACATGTCAGCACAAATGAAATTTACTTAAAAAGATTAGATTTACTTGAAATTATACCAGGCAGGCCTGAAGAAATCGGTCTGGATGTGAGCTCCATCAACATCCCATTTAAAGCAGCCAGCAGTGCTGACGCATCCAAATTATCTGCAGAGAAATCTGAGAGGGATCAATCAGAAATAAAAAGCTGCCTTTAGGGTAAAACTGCGAATAGCAAACGATTCCCAACCGAAGACAGACTGACATCCCAAAAAAGACTGACCTTCATTCCCCACCAGGAAGCTGACACTGGTACTTGACTGCATTGTCAGAGATCTGCAGCCTTTGAGCGAGGTCAAGAAGCCATCATTCATCAGATTAGTAACTGCTGTGCAGCCATTCGGGCATGAGCCTTCAGAAAAGAGCCAAATTTAGAGGAGCTCAGAAAGAAAGCAGAATAAAAGTAAACTAGATTATTTCTGGACTGAATTCAGAATTTAAAATGGTGAATATTAACAATTCATTTTCACTTCACACTAGTTCTTGTGCGGTGTAGTCTTGTACAACATCATGGCTGTTGTTCCTGGAGGAAGATTCATGTCACATCACATGATCGCTGCCATTTTTAACATGTTAACAAACATGTTTAATCAGCGTCGGCCAGTCGTTCAGTCGGTGATGGGCTGACCAATCATATTGGAGGAGGCTTGACATTGCTGGCGAATCAGCAAACGAGAAAACCTGAAGAGAAGGTAAACAAACCAGATGAAGAGCGGACATAATGCAAACTCTCACACTTCTTTTGGCATCGTATTTGGACCTTAGCTAGCAGTCCTTGCTCTCTGCTAACAGCAGCATCAGCAGCTTTTACGTGTTTTCATCTTTAGAAATGCTCTGCCATTTGCATTTGCATTTATATATCAGCATCGCCTGCTGTCATGGCGACATTATATTTTGTGCATGCGCAGAAGGTACACGCAGGTCTGGACTCAGCTCGATGTGCTCTTGGGCACTTTTCTCACTGTGTCGGCGAAACTGAAGCCAATTGATCAGCCCGGCCCCATTTTCTGGTGACAACCGTGATGGTCTGTCTGGTGTGTCTCTGCCCTAAAATGCATTTAAAAGTAGAATGAACAGGCTTTCTAATGGTCTAATATTTATTGTCAGGAGGGAATGTTAAAACAAAGAAATAATCCACCAAACACTTGTTTCCTTACTCTTTATGCCAAGTTTACATAAAACCAAGCAAACGTTCAGTAGTTGCTGCCAACACTTAAAATTTCCATTTATTTTGCCGTACATGTCAGATTTTTATGACCCATTTGGCCTCACATGACATTTCATTCCTCTGTGCTTTAAGTGGCTACTGTATAGCTGTAATTTATTCTCTCTTAGCTTTGAAGCTACCCCGAGGTTCAGTGTCATGCACAATAAACTCCTCCTGTCAGAAGTACTTTGCAGAGTTGCTGTAGAGGTGCCGCTCTTTGAACCCCCTCCCCCGGAGAGAGTGACCTGCTTCCAAATGATTGGCTTCACAAGGGAAGAACAAACTCTCGAGGATTGCTTGAGGGGTCTGAGCCTTAATTTGTTGTGATGATGTGCCGAGCCTCCTTACATCCTCTCTGCTGCCTCTGGTCCAGCTCAGCCATCGTTGGCCCTTTGCTGCACTTATCTGGACTGTGTTTGCACAGAACCATGTTGATTGAGGCAAAAAGATTGCTCTAGTAATGTTTTACTGTAAACGATATGCAGTAAGACTAGCACACTAATGCAGCACGAAGAGCGAGGAATCTGACACATAAAACTCCATCAAAGGCCCGTAAAAGCAGATGATTGTAATTTAAAAGACAAAGTGTCTTTCAGATCCTGTTTACGAAGGTTTTATTAGATCAAAGGTAATGTTCCAGTTACAGAGGACCATGTTGTACGAGGTTTATCCCTGAATAAAGTGGCTGTGACATTGCTGTTAAATATGCATGAGGGAAAATCGTATTACAAAAGAGGTTTCACTTCTTCATGTCGTGTTACTTCTTTTTTTTTTGTGCCACCAAGTCTTCCATTCATTTTCTTTTGTTGTAGCTTGTGAAATATTTTCAGAACTCAAAAAAAGTGAATTTGTTTTACACATTTTACAGGACTTTTGCTTATAGGACTCAGAATATAGGTTATTTTTTGTCTTGGGACAAAGTCTTTTTGAATAATAGATTGTGTGTCTGTGGACAATGAAAAATGGATAAACTATTTCTAAGCTGATGAAACATTGAACATATGTCACTGTCTTATTTGTTGTACAAAGCAGCTGATCCATTCTGGCTCATTTTAGCCACAGTGAGCCGTTTATTTTTCTTCGGGCTGTCAAACTGAGATTTGTTGGGAAACGATCTGCATGAGATTGGATTTTAAGGAGTTTTTTTCATTTAATTTGTGTGCACAGCAAAGATTGTGGTTAAGTTTTTGACCTCAAGTCCGAGTCAAGTCTAAAGTCACTTTCAGTCGTAGTGAGTAATCTGACATGCGATGCCTGTGGTCTGGTCTGCTTGAAGGACTCCATCATAATATCCAAGGAATCAAAAATGTGTTCTCACCCTTTACCTCGAAGCAGCCTGTAACCGCACTGATCTTTAGCTTTACATGACAAATACTATGTCCCTTTCCTCTGGAAGATGTCTTCGCTGTACCGAATTAAGAAATCCTGTAGATAACATGGACATTTACTGTAGCAAATCTGATCTAACTTATCTAAGAGTTTTAACGTGTACAAAGATCCATCTGGACTAACTGAGAATTTTTCAAAAGTAATCCTGCAGTTCATAACATTTTTTTTTGTCTAAATGTAGAGAGGAGACCAATATCCTGCACCTTGCTGCAGCTGTCCTGCAGGTTATAAATGTCTTCTGCTGTAACACACATGACAGCTTGTAGTCAAATTCTGCACAAGCCTCATAATGAGCCATTAATAATTTGACTCAGGTGTGTTGCAACAGGTTAACATGTCCAAACCTGTCCACAGCTGGTGATCCAGCACTAGAGCTAATTTTTTTTAATGCTTAATATAACTGTGTGAGCTGAGTGCAGAAAATATTCCTGATTTTGAAACTGAAAAAGGCTCAAAATCTTAATTCATTTAGATTCAGGACTCGTTTAGATTCAGTTTCAATAAATATTTCTGATGCTCCTAAACCAACAACAGCTGGACTTCTCTAATAAACAGAGCCAGTAAACCTGCATCGTTTACAGCAGGGTCTGATTCCAGTTTGGTCCCAGTTTGACGTTGTCATGGCAACATCACCGTTAATGGAAACAGTGTTCAGTAAACTTCTCATTCTTCTTCTGCATACATTCAGTAGAGCCAATCTGATGAAGTTAACGTGACTTTAGTACAACGGTTGTAACGAGCTAACGCAGCTACAGTGCTAAGATCGATGCTAATCCAGCTTTAACAGGCTAGCTGCTAACGTGAAGAAAAGACACAGTGACTAACATGTCCAGGTGTGTTTAAGGTGGATGAAGGTGGATGTGGGGAATCCAGCGTCCCAGATTTTTAGACCACAGATGTTGCAGCATGATGCTCACATATTTGTCACTTTTATTAAGTTTAATACCAAAAGTTACAGGAATGCGCTGATGTGCGGCATCACGCTGTTCACTGGCGCTCCCGTTATTTTGACTGAGTGCACGTGTTGGCGTGTCTGTGTGGCGTTACGTCAGTATAGTCTGGGGGAATGACAGCAGTCACACACGGACTGGAGATCAGACAGAGAGATCATGAGGGGGGAAAAACCTCAAAAATAACAAAAAATCGTTCACGAGTCTGAGGCGAGTCTCAAACCGTGAGTCAAGTCGAGTCTGAATTGTTTTGAGGGCGAGTCTGAGTCAAGTCTGAAGTCTTTGGGAATGTGACTTAAGTGCAACTCGAGTCCGAGTCTCTGACTTGAGTCCCCATCTCTGGTGTACGGTAAAGGTCTAAGGGCACAGTCTCATGGGTTTTCTACAACGAACTAGACTTGAACAATCAGGATTCTCGCTGCAGGGGTCTGACAACTCACCACAGTTTTATGTTTTTTTCTGAAACGTTTTAAACACGAAACCCTCGTCACCAAGGAGACAGAAGCAAAACAGAACAGGACTGTGGAGGATGCACCTTTTTTGTTAGAAACTGAAAGAGTTAAGGATTACTGAGTACTCCAACGATCAAAAGATTCTAAACTTAAAAAAAAGAAAACTCCTCTTCTTCTGAACCAGGAGGGTTACACATGTCAAAATCGATCGTATAAATATGCCCATCAAGTAAATAACCAATCGGATCAGTTTTTCCAGCGTCCATGTAAACACGTCAGACAGAATCTCTTAAAAAAAACTTCAATTGCATACATGAATTGTTTGTCCATGTAAACGTAGCTAATTGCAGGTTGGTTCATGCAGTGGTAATCCTTCATCTCAGGCAGATTAATTGAATCCTTGAAAAGTTAACAACAGTGGTGGGTTCCTCACCCTTAGCATCTTATTTTTAATATATAGTATATGAAGTGGGAGGAATAAAAAAGAGGGAAAGGGGGAAAACGGAACTCTTACAACAGGTGTAGCCTTTTCTTTTTTTTTTTTTTATTATATTTAACTTAAAATTCGGGTTTTTTCCCCCCCCCCCCTCCCCCCCCCCCTCCCCACAACCTAAAACACTCTATATTATTATTTATTTTTAAAAAAAAAAATTAATATTTTTTTTCTCTTTTTTTTTTTATATAAATCTCTTTTATTACTACCGGAAGGGTTGCGCAACCACACACCAACTGTTTCGGATTTTGCAATCACGCAGCCAACCTCCTCCAACCGTTCTGTTCTGACAACTGTTCAGATTTTTTGGCACTGTCACATGGTGCATAAAATTTCTTTTCTAGACTTGAGAACAAATTAATCGTGACAAAACTGTCCCTGTTTTTATTGGATGGCACTCCATCCCCTCAGAGATCCATGCTCCATGAACCAGACTGAAAATGAAACGTTGAAAGATCCACTAGCTGAGCTCACCCTGGCTTACTGTCAGATATTAATGCGTATTAATGAAGAGTGTGGACAAAATAAATGTAAAATTACTGTAGCAAATTGTAGATTGTTGATTGAAAACCAAACTAGTGTTTGTTTGCACAGAGTTGAACATTGGTTGCAGTTTTGGACTTAAAAAAAGAAGAGGAAATTTCTATTTCTATTTGTGGAAAGGAGTTCAACTGTGAAAGTTTGTGTGTTAGTCATGCATGGCTGCAACTTATAAAACAGTTCTAAATTGTTTTGTGACTGTCATATAAAGATGTCAGATTTTTCAAGCCATATTATGTCATTTTTGTTTTCTTAAAAGTAATGTTAAAATATTGTCTCATTCTCATGGACTCAATATCGTGTATCGTCACACCCCTAGCTGCAAGTGAATCATATACGTTGCTTTAAATATCTTTGACTGATTTAAAGAAAATGCCAAAGACAACATCCTCTCAATGGTCCTCATTCACCGCTGTCTTGTTACAAAGCTTAAACCTTTTCCCACGTGTTTACGAAAACTGTCCGTCAGATTAAATAGACAAAATAGTTTGTATCTTTCCTCTTAGGTCCGTGAATACTTTTCTCTCCTAAGCTGAAATGACGTGACAGCTTGTGAGATCAATTGGTCAAAGAGGCCCAAACTTTCTTTTACAGGAACAAAATAACTTCCCAGCCACGCCTCAGTTTTTGCTTGTCATTCTTCTACACATCAATTACTGCATTAAATATAGCTCCTTATTCAGCTGCACTTTGTTCAGGCAGGGAACTTTTTAATGGGGCAGCCAAGATGAGCCACAAATTAGTGTAAAGTGGCCAATCAATCAATAGATGGCATAAACAGTAGGATCACCGTTATCTGTGGTTAGAATCAATGTGTAAAATACAGGGATTCCTGGATGTCCGGAAACCCTTCGATAACAGTTCTGAGTCTTTTTCATTGTATTAAAAAAGTCTGTATGGGTGTATTCATCATTGCTTTAATATTGTTTTAAACATGACACAATGAAAATAAAATCATGGCAAAGCATCTATAGCATTTAGAAGCTCTGTCACTACATTTTTCAAGAACAATAAAAA
Organism: Atherinomorus stipes; assembly: GCA_023101725.1. NCBI lineage: Eukaryota > Metazoa > Chordata > Actinopteri > Atheriniformes > Atherinidae > Atherinomorus > Atherinomorus stipes. The sequence continues at coordinate 351,440 of JALJCO010005240.1, read as the reverse complement.
GAGATAACCGGTATTGCAAAGGGAAGGTGCTTTATCTTGCAGAGAAAATAAGGGATTTAAACATAAGTTATATTGCAAAGGAAGCACACAGAAAGACCAACTATGAATCAGCCGTGCAGCTGTTTTTGTGGTTGCTGGAATCACTTGTGTGAGTGTGGCTTTGTTTTCAAGGGTAACAGAGGGTTACCACCAAACCCTAGAACCCCATCACCCCCACCCATGTTTTACACATTGGTTTATTATATATAGCAGTACCTCTATAGGACAAATACATTTGTAATATTTATTTAAATTTAGTTAATAAAGTTTTAAAAAGATATTTCATGATCATGTTCATGCTGCAAAAGCTTCAAAAAGGTTTTTTTTTTTTTTTTTTTTTTTTTTTACCAGGCTGATGGTTAACCTGTTGCAAAACAACAAGCAGAGCTGGTGACTTTTCAATGCTGTGAAATTCTGCACACAGTAAAATCAGACATGAAGCAACTTTACTTCTCTGTTCACAGGTCACTGCTTCAACAACACTACCACCCATCTGGTGGACCAATATAAAACCCACAAGTCTAAATGCAGATTCCACTGACCAGAAATAAGTTTTTACAGATTAAGTTTGGCTATTGATATGATAGTTTGAAATTTTCACATTTTTAAACTTTCCAATCAACAATCAATCAATGGTTTCCATGTTGATAAACTTGATGAGTCACTAATAAGAGTTGTGGTGACCACATAAGGTTTTAGTATCTGAGTAGGCAGTAGTGCAAAACATCAGCAAACATGGCAAAGTAAGCATGCAGCTAATGGATGGATGATAAAGCGTCATGGTTGATGGGAAATGGAATGATTCAATCAATCAAACCAAACCAATCAAAGATACTTTATTGATCCCCGAGGGGAAATTCATGTTTCAGTACAACCCGTCCAAGACACATAGACAAAAACATAACAAGACAGGATCAGGCAGACCGTGGTCAAGCAGCCCCTCGCAGGGGGCACCTTTGCAGAAAGAAAACGCTGACATGAGGAAAGATGGGTAGGTGGTAAAAAAAGACGTCTCCAAAGTCTCCACGTACACAGGTGGAGACCTTGGAGACAAAAAAAAGACACACCAAAACATAGAAGCACAAACTCAGGCAATCACAACATGAAAGACACACTGTGGGCAGAAAGGAGGTGTATCCCCTCCAGACAGCCGAGCGGGGACGCTCAGGCACCCTCCAGGCCCAGTCTGTCCAGAAAGGCGGGAAAAGAGGAGGGGCAACGGCAGCGGAGAGTCTTAGGGGGGGTGTGTAAGGGATCTTGTGTGTCTGTGGATGCGTGTGTGTGTGTGTCAGGCTGTGAACCCGCCTGAGTTCACACCCAGTCTCTGTCCACAGATGTTATGGTGGCCTTGGGGGTGCTGGCCAGGTGGTCCACTTCCCGTGAGAGATGTTCAGGGGAGGGAACAGGGAAGGATGCTGAGAGTCCATTCGCATAACTTTCTCGGGGAGTTTGCAGAGGCAGCCCGTGTTAACCCAAACACAGGCCTCCCTTCAGGGTCGCAGAGCAGACAGCAGATGTTCTGAAACAGGTCAGACGTGGTGGTGTCTGCCTTGAGTCCTTAACAGGTCTCCATGGCAGCATCAATCAGCCGAATCAGGGGTCAATTTTCCAGGAGCCGTGCCAACTTCTCCACAGATGTATCCACTTCGCGGACGAGGTTCGGAACCGCAGCCAGCGTGCCAAGCTGGGCCTGAATGGCACCTAGCTTGCGATGAAACTCATGCAGCGCCAGAGTCTGAGTGTTGATAGCACGACTCATCCCCCCACAAATGTCAGGCAGCGTGCCAGTAGCTGCCAGCAGCCCTCCAACTTTGCGATAAACCAGGAAAATGCCCACACCAATCAGCAGGAACCCAACTATCATAAAAACAAATACGTAGAGATCTTCAACGTCCTCGATGGACAGCACCAACAGACACATGATCTTCCATTTGACACATGATCTTCCATTTGCTTCATTCATCAAACTGCCAAAAGGCCAGTAAATTTTTATTCATAGCAAACAGAATTTTGGATTTTGAGTAAAGACTGCTACATAATCCACAAGAAGTGAGAACTTTCTTCTTGTTCTTGGGGCCACAAGAACAAAATTACGCCTTTTTTTCTTACGGACGTGATTGAGGACGACTTGTGGCTTGTTCTTGACCCCTCGGCCGAGCAGAACTTTTTTCTAGGGGAGCTCTGAGAAGTATTGTGTGATTGGTCGGAGATTTGAGGCTGGCAGGGTTAACACGGAGACGCTTGAAGAAGAGAGTTGCCACTTCCGCATTTTCACAGATGCGACGTTGAACGGATAGTTTTAGTAAACAACTGATCAGGGGGGGGACCCCCCGGGGGGGGGTTTTTCCCTTTTTTCTCTTTTATAAAAATTTTAAAATTAAAATATATATTTTCCTTTTCCTTTTTTTTTTAACAAAAAAAAAATATATATATATATATATATATATATATATATATATATTTTTATATATATATATATTTTTTTTTTTTTTAGGGGGGATTTTTTTTTTTTTTTATAGTTTTTGTTTGTTTTCTAACTCCTTTTCTCCAAAAATACTTCCAAACCTCACTATAACTCCCCAGACTGAAAACCATAGCTGAAGACGGCCTCAGTTGTAATGTGAACAAACTAAATGGCGGTAGTGTGGTATTGGCCCAATGAGGGCTGGGCTAAGTGCTGATGTGAAAGGGGCATTAGAAACTGGTTGGAGCATTTCAGAAAGCAGAGACTGTTAGCGAGTTTTTGAATAAAGCGCATGCGCAAGACCAACCTGTTAGATTCACAGCTCCCTCCTCCGGCCACAGAATAACGTGCATGAGCCACTCCGGTGTTTAGCAGACAGCAGGTACAGATTCTCCCTCATGTCACAAACACAAGTTAAACAGGTGTCGTCTGAACGTCGCTAACTGCTAACAGAATTATGTTAGCTACCTGTTGTAAACATCAGAGGAGTGCACGCAACTTCCAGGACATAGTATTGCTCTCACCAATTAATCACTCTCATTGATCAGTCTCGCCTATTACCTGTTGAACTGACCGTCAATCACTCTTACGGTAGTAAACGTGATTGATGAGCCAATAGACAAATGAAAATGTGAAGGAATGCAGAGATGATTGGCAGGTGTTTTTTCAGCCCCATTACTTTCACAGCTGATGTATAATAATATTTATATATTTAAAGGTTTTGATTAATCATAGCGTATTAGGTAGTAAACCGAATATTGCAAAAATTGTTGAATTGTTTTGTCTTCTATAACGCCTTTAATTTCAAGCTCTGGTTATGAGAGATGGTGGCAGCAGATTCTTTTCGTATGATGTGATAGAATCTGGACTGGCTGAAGCCCCCCTGCTCTTCATCACCCAGAAGTACAAAATATAAGTGAAATAATTTGTGTTTTCTGTCCCCAGGAACGTGTTGTGCAGCTGAATGGGTGACCGGCTCCAGGTCATTTTACATACCGTGTGAAGCCTCCGTCTCATCTCATCGAGCAGGACTGGGTCTCCCAGTAGAGGTGCAGGATGTACCAGGAGGTGGCCTTTCTAGCTGGTAGCACTGAGCACCAGTTCACCACCTTCCACTTTAACCGTGTGGAGAATCCACAAGAGGTCACAACCAAGAAGGGTTTGTTCTACAAGCGAGCCCAGCTCCTGCTCCAGCCTCAGCCCCACCAGCAAGCTGGGGAAGAGATTGGCCTGGCTGACAGGGCAGCTATTATAAATGTTGGGGGCATCAAGTACCACATCCCCTGGTCCACGCTGGATGAGTTCCCCCTGACGCGACTGGGCAAGCTGCACAGTTGCAGCAACGAAGCGGAGATCATGGACGTCTGCGATGACTACGACGGCAGCCGCAACGAGTATTTTTTTGACCGAAGTCCGTCAGCGTTTCGCATCATTGTGACTTTCTTGGCAGCAGGGAAGCTGAGGCTTTTGAGGGAAATGTGCGCCCTGTCCTTCCAGGAGGAGCTGCTGTACTGGGGGGTGGAGGAGGACAACCTGGAGTGGTGCTGCCTCAGGAAGCTGCGCCTCAGGCAGGAGGAGTACAAGGAGCAGCAGAGGCTGGAGGAAGAGGAGGCCGAGCTCACTTCGCCACAGTCCTGCGAGGAGAGCCAACAGCCCCCAGGAGGGCCAGAGGAGACCCTCGCAGGGGGCTGCATGCGGAGGCTGAGGGACATGGTGGAGAACCCACATTCTGGCTTGCCAGGGAAGATCTTTGCTTGTCTGTCAGTGATATTTGTTGCCATCACTGCTGTGACGCTGTGTATCAGCACCATGCCAGACCTCAGAGAGGAAGAGGAGAGGGTGAGTGTTTTTTTTCTTTCTTGTCCTTTTTTGGTCTTTGATGTCCACAGATGTAAATTTAAGTAACCCAAAAAGTCCAAAAAAAACATTTTGAATCAGTGGAACAAAGTATTTATAGTCTTTTACTCAGCAAAGTCATTATTATAGCCTATGGCAGCTAAATCCTGTAGAAACTATGCTTGAGGAAAAAGTTGGCATCTCAAAATTAGAAAAGCGTGATGTATGTTCGGGGTAATTTAAACCGTGGTTAGTTTCTGTCACTCAAATGTATGTATGGCCCCTTTAATGCCTACCATGCTGACGGGTATAAGAACTGTAAAATCAACAATGTCTCACATTCATCTTATGTTTCTGTTGGATATGCGTACGTCAACAAGTAAATCTAATCTTTTGAAAAGAGGATAGCTTTAGGGCACTAAACATGTGTGAGCCAGAGGAGCAAAGCTAATGCTAGATAATGCAGTTTTTTTTTTTTAATCCAACCATAGCTTGCCTTTTATTAGCTCTGCTTTGAGGTGTTTTGGATGAAACAGCTGTAAGGGGGTAATGGAGACTAAGGAGAACTCATCTTCAAGGGTTTTCCATTTGGACCTCAGAAAGTAACACATTGATGTAATTGCTGGTTGGTGCAGTAAAGGAGTAAAAATCATGTATAATTCCTCTGTTTAGGATTGGCTTGAGCCTTTATGGGGCCTTAAATTACATATGATCTGGGTGGGCCCCCAACCAAGGACAGCACTGGTGGTACTCCACTATGACTGACTCTTGATCATTTCAAACACTGTAAATTTATAACACCTATTCATTTGCATTATTTGTCATTTGTTTAAATCAACATGGTAATAATTTGCACTTTTTGATATTTAAAGTGATATACTGTGTGGTGGTTGCATACTGACCTTGCATTGGAAGTCACAGAACACATCAGCAGACATTTACAATAAACGAGTTAAATAGTTTAATTAGTGCAAAACATGCAATCTTCCACAAAACAATAACTTTAAAAAAGGGTGATTTTTCCTTGACTTTTTATGTTGGGAAACTTCAGAGATTGTAGAGCGCTCCATGGTGTAACATAAATAAATAAATACAAAACTAGGCACATGCACCGTACAACGAAGAGATCAATTAAGACAATATTTCACCTGTAACCATGATGAAAACAGTATGAAGCTGACTTTTGTGTTTCTAACCATTTTTCATTCAAATAAGTAAATGATGTATTTCTATTTTTTCTTGCATTAAGATATTTAGTCATTTCAAGGAAACATGTGGACCTCTGGAGGCAGGGGGGCTGCTCACTTTGCTTACTGTACGTCTTGGGCTGGCTGTGCTTCTGCTGCATGTAGACTCAATACACCAATTCTTCTGTATCTCCATTTGTTGAGGTTTTTAGAGGCTAACATCATGTGACAGTTGGAGGTCCTGTCATTATGCCTCCAACTGATCCTGCGCCCTGGCTACTTGGTCACAGGGATATCTCTTTGGTCAAATGGTCAGTGAATGTGGCTCTTACCTGTGAGACTGGGGTTCAAACCCACCCAAGCCTCTCTTCATCCTACCACAATTAGAAAATACTGCTATCATTTTTGGAAATGAAATGGTCAACCAACCTAATTTTATTTACTAGACTAAGTCCTGGTCTTACCAATAACTATATACCAAACGTGAAAAATAGAAGCAAAATAGAAGCATATAAAAGAAAAACGTTGCAAAGTTTTATGTTTTTAGGACAAAACATAGGCCCCTCCCTCTTCATCCTGCAGCCTGGATGCTTTGCATCTTTCCCATCATATCCCTGTCTCGCTATCACATTTATTTTATTTTACATTAAACCACCGGTTACTACCGTTAGCTTAGTTAGCCTACCTGCTGTTTTCCTGGACACCCCCGTGTCTCCGCTCGGATTTCCTTCAGGGACAGCACCGCCTCCAGCACCGGTACAATAAATCATACGTGTAATCCAAATTGTTATACAAAATGCTCCACGCATGACCTGGTCCACGTCGACCTCCTGACAGCAGACAGCCTCCAGCATCGCTGAACAGCAGCCACTCCTACAGGTGCTACCAAACCGCCCCTGCCAACACCAGCTTCACGTCTTCCCTCCTCAGTCACACTGTGTGATGGCTGGAAAGCATTGGCAACAGGATTTGGATGCTGGACCGGCCTCCCAGCTTCGCTTTCCATCATATTAATCTTTTAAAATGTGTTCCAGCTTGTTAATTATCGTGTGGCGTAGCTGCTGATTCCTATTGATTTAATGCAGAGCCAGAGCACAAACCAACCCAGTGACGTCAGAGCTTAGAGAACTGCAACGTGGCGGCGCTCTTGTCATAAAAACATAAAACTTCACTACGCTTTTCCTTTATATGCTTCTATTTTTCACATTTGGTATATAATTATTGATAAGTTCAGGACTCAGTCTAGTAAATAAAGTTAGGTTGGTTGACCGTTTCATTTCCACTTTAATTCATAATATCTACCAATAGTATATGAACCAATTCGTGAAAAACTAACTGACTTGCACAGGAAACCAACGAATTGCATCGTATCTTGTTTTTGATTTAATCTGCTGGACTAAAAATCTCCGGCAGAACTGGACTAGAGAAGGGTCATCTACCTCAACTGGTTGGGGTTGGAGAAGACAGGAAAAAGGGGTCTGAATTACACATCAGAACTAGGAGCATACACTCACAAAAACATCCTGGCATTTCTGAATCTGCGTGTGAAATAAGACACTTAATTTACCGGTTTTAGAAAAGTATTAAGGAAGACAGTAACCACGGCTCTTGTCCAAGAAATCTCGTAGTGGATCTCATAAGTGGTCTCCTTTGTATCTAACTGCCGAGTCAACAGATGCTGTTTCTTATGAGTACAACCATGCCTTTACATTTCACACAAGTAAAGAGGGAAGCCGTTCTCAGGATTCCTTCATGTTTTTTTAGATATAACCTCAGGGTTGTGTGTGCTGTACAGCAGCTACAGTAGAATTCAGATTATGTTGATGCAGCAGCCCACATACTGAGACTTTCTGGGCTTTATTGTAAATCATCGTGACACAAAGCCAGGAGAAGGCTCAGGGACAGCGAGGCTTCCTCTCCTTAACTTGAATACCAAATTATTGTGTGTCACTTGTCACTGTTTCTGTTTTTGCATACTGTCCTCTGCAGGAACACCAAGTCTATGTTTTCCAATCCATGCAGAAAACGACAACACACAGCTGAGTAATTCACACATCTTAAAATGGCTAAATGGATTTGGGCTTCAGTGCTGTATTTGTACAATCCCATAGATATTCTTCCCATGCAGCAGATTTTACTTGACCTGCTTCCAAAAATGAATATGAAACAAGCTCAATGAATATAAACTAAGCTCATTATTGTTATGTAACTGCGTGATTATGTAAATTGTAGCCATGAAGTCTGAATCCATACAGGATAGCATGTTTACTTAAACCTTACCTAGACCAGATGACCAATAAGCTGAACAGAACAGAAGTAAAAAGGCAATTTTTGTTAAAATCGTGCGTCATGTTTGCTTTGAGATTTTAACTTCTGCAGCATGTTGACTGTGAGGTTAATTTTGACAGTTTTACAGCTGGTTTTGTGTATTGTAGCATGATCTGGACTCCAACCATGACGTTAGAATTTTTTTCCAAAATTAACACATAATTCGAATATCCATTTGAGCATTATGCCAACAGGAGGACAAACGAATATAAGACATAACTACTTGGATATGTATTTTTTATTTTCATTTCAATATTATCATCTTTAACAGTGCCCGGGACTTTACAAAATGAACTCGCTGACCCCACAGGCTGAGCTGCCTGGTTCAAAAAATCATTTCAATTGTGTCAACTGTGTGGGAGGTGATTTTTTTTTATAACTCATCATTTAGATGGTATTTAATCTTGAAATACACATAATTAGGGGTGTGTCCTTTTGATTGACAGGTGGCTAACCCTTAGCTCCTAATTTGCTCTTGGTAAGGTTTCAGTCTGCAGCAGAGTAGCAACATGGTGGTTTTTAGCAGCTAACAGCAAGTCCAAACATGCCTAACCTTTAGCCCACTGCTTAGGAGGCTAATCTTCGTTAGCTCCTGCTAGTTTCGAGTTAGCTCGGTTAGCATTTAGCCCAGAGTAAGTTGGCTGTCAATCATTTGCCCAGAGGCCATGCTTTGTTTTAGTATTTTCAGGGGGTGATGAAACACGCGACACGGCAAGATAGCGACACTTTCAGCTCTTTAGACGTGACCGGATACTACGTTCATTCTTTTTACAGTCTTTGGGTGCAGCGCAGAACAGGGCGCTACCAAGGAAAAAAAACCCACAGCAAGCACTAAGACAGGGGTGTCCAAAGTTGGTCCTCGAAGGCAGCTGCCCTGCAGGCTCTCTATGCTTCACTGATCCAACACACTTGACTAAAAAAAATGGATCCAACAACCTACAATCTGAACAATGACTCATTCATTTAAGTCAGGTGTGTTGGAGCGGAAAACCTGCAGGATTGTGGCTCTCAAAGACTGGAGCTGGACAACCCTGCACTGTGGTATCATAGATGGTATGGTATCTGCACTAGCACCTCTCAAAGCCCCAAGAGTTCTCACTTCACACAAGGAGTTGTTTGTCCATTCAGAGACACTGTAGTAAAAACGGTTGCAATAAATATCAAGAGTACCTAACTGCAGTTACAATGGCCGACAAGGGCGCCGCCATGCATCCAGTTCATACAGGAAGTCTCAAGCAGAAGCTAGATAAACACCGCCAGGAGTAACTATCTGCGGCTTGCAAGCGTGTATGGTGTAGTCGGGTGGTTAGGGTTAGGGGAAGGGTCGGGGTTAGGGTTAGATTTTAGTAAGTTACATGAAGAACAAACTTCCAATTGGGACTTCCAGCATGGACTGGATATATGGCGACGTTTCGTGACTGCAGTTGGGTCCCTCTCATAAATATAACTATTGCCATGCATGTGGACGCACAGACATGACAGACAGAAATAACTTTTCTAAGAGAATAAAAAACATAGCAGTAAAGTTATTAGATTCCAATGGAAACACATTTTTAATGGTATATTAAATGTTTCTGTTATTGACCTGTGATTTTGTCACACGGTTCCCATTAGTCCCACTGTTCCCATTAGTCCTTATCTGGACCATGGTGCATTGTGTTATTTCATTAATGAGTGCAGGATGCGTTAAAAACCAGTGGCATAGTTCTTCCTTAGCAGTGTGAGCCAATGAATTGTGAATCAGCTTAAAAAATTAAAGTTATGCGTGAGTCAGCTTCTGGCTGAGTGCGAGTCTGTCTCCTCTCCGTTGTTTACTGCTGTTTGTTTTTAACGGTGCATTGGTTGCGTTCAATAGTAGTGTTTTGAAAGTAGATAAGGATTTACATGAAAATAAAACACAGCGGTTAATGTACCAAAGATGGAGTCTGCTGGCCTGAAATTTCTGAACAATGTGATGTTACAACTAGCTGTCTTTGCTCTCTAATTAGGTATGAAAGTGAAAGCAGAGCACTTCCACTTGTTGCTGCGTTCCGCTTTCATCTTGCAGGAAGAGGAATTTTGCCACCTCAGGCTTTTTATACCGACTAACTACACATGTTGTCACAGCCCATGACAAGTGGAGAGAAAATGCATATTAAAGCTGACGATGTCTTCCTCCCGAGCCTTTTCATGTCCTCCTCTGCCTGGGAGACTTCAGAAAACCTAGGAGTCAGACTGCAGAGCAGCTTTGTATCACATTAATTCGTCTCTTGAATGGCATCAGTAGACCAGAGTATGATTAGAGAAGAGTTTCTGTCTGTCAGTTATGCCTTCATCAGCGAGGCGGAGGGGGTGTGGGGGGACTGGGCAGCATTTATATAAAGAGGAAGCTTCAAAGGGAAAAATCAGACAGAAAACAAAGAGGATAGAGGCTGAAGAAACATAGCATCATCTTCTTCACTGTTATGTCCTCTGTCGTTCCACACTTCCAAATGCACAGATTTAATTATTTAAAACAAAAGAGAAATAGTTTTAATGAAGACGGCTCCATGTTTCAGGTTTTAGATACATGAAAATTTGGTCCTTGTGGCACCAATTAACCACCTAGAGATTTCTGAAAGTTTTCGATCCTCCCCTGTGAGAACTGTATCAGTGAGCACCTCATTTTAACCAGCTGTGGGAGGTAACTCAAAAATAATAGGTTTGATGGAATAACGAGCTGGCTGTATTTTTTCTTGGACAACTGAAAATGAAGCCCAGAAGCAGCAGAGACAAAAAAAAAAAAAAAAAAATTAGAACTTGTGAATATGACCGGCACATTGTTAAAAAAAAAAAAAGCTTTTTCCCCTCTGAAATAATGCCACTTTTTTCATTTCCAAAATGATTTAATAGGGTACTTTAAGTATAATTGCACATGTGCTGAATGCATATGCTTATGTATATGATTGTGTAATTGACCAATGAAACAAAGAAGTTGTAACGGTATGGAAAAGGCCTTTTGCCATTTTTTTCTCATAATACTCAAATGATGCTTTGGCACAGAAGCTGCAGATCAGTAAAATGTTTCAGGTGTATAATTGCATGTTTGATTGCAATTTCCCTCATGGGATATATATTATATTATATTCTTAAGTATGTAGCAGAACAGGATTGATGTCACCACATTTTTTTGTTTAACATTCTCCTCTTTTTGCTCTTGGAGGCAGATGAAGAACCACACCCAGTTTCCTGCAGCCTGCGTTGTTTCCTGAATGTGATTTTGCATTATCTCATTGAAAAGTAAATGTGTCCCTGAAAAAGATCTTGACTTCATTCATTCATTCATTCATTCATTTGAACAGTAATATACATATATACAGAAAAATCAGCATGTTAACTTGAAGGCAGTATGTGTAGATCTAATACTTCAATGAACATTTTTGTATTAATGCTGCCATAACAGAAGTATAAATGAGCTTAGTTCAGAGCACTGATGCAACCCCTCACCATCCTGAGCTTGGCTTTTACACTATTGCTCATAACGGCCTCCTTTTTGTCTTTAGTTTGAAGAACATGCCACCCATTTCTTCCCAAAAAGGTTTTTGAATTTTGTTTTGTTGCTGATTACAGTGGACATTTCTGCTGTCCATCTCTGATGACTCCGAGCCCAAAGGTCAATGCTGCCAATGTTAATATAACATAATCTTAATCTGTTTTGCACAGTTTAGTGGAATAATGAATGTAATCTTCACTAGAGTGTTTCTTCCTCATATAATTTCTTCAGCTATTAATGAATGCTGTTTATTGATGCTGTGTTGTCGGAGGTAACAAAGCATCCAGTTTAGGCTTTTGACTTTATTCTTTTTCTATCAGAATAGAGCTACTGAGACTTTTCTGAAATGAAATGTAAATCGAAGAATCATTCGTCTTTATTTTTTACTTCCTATATTGTCTTCATCAAATCTAGCCCAACTAGACTATCCTAGAATTGCCAAAGAAAAAAACAACATAAAGTGAACTCTCTCAGTCTTATCGTAAAACCCTCTGTAGTAAGTACTGTATACGGTATGTGTATTTCTTTGCAGAGACGCCGCCTTCTGCAGGTGTTTCCTCCCCTCTTAATTTGCCTCACACAGGATGTTTCTGGGTAGACACCAGTCCATGGCAGCAAACGTCTGTGCGGGCTGAAATTGAGTTGCTTTTGCTAATTACCAGATTCCTCTCAGTCTCGTCCACCCACTCATCCTTCTCCATTACAGAGCATCCTAATATCCATTATCTTTCACAGCCAACCATTTACTTCTGCACAGTCCTCCCCTTTCTAATGAAACTAATGAACTAATGATTTAAAAAAAAAATCTGTTTAAGTTTGCATATTTATTTTACTATATAAAGTTTTTAGGATGGATGGCCTACATGTTAGCAGTTTGAATTCTAAGTATGTCATGTTTAATAAATTTATTTTGATGACACTTTGACTTATAGGCTACAGCATTTGCAATCTAAAAGCATCTGAGTGATCGGCGGTGCTGCTTTTATATCTTGTTTTATTTTAAAGCTCTTGCAGCTGATTGTTTTTGGCCACTTTGGTTAAAAGTGAGTTTGAATATACGAGCAGCATATTGATTTTAATTTTGGTGTTTTCACATTACAAACAGTGTTTTTACTTCTTCAGATAAAACAGCTTCACCAATCAGTTGGAGGGTTTGTTTTTCTTACATACCACATGTTAAAAGTGGACCTGACCATTAATCGTAATTTGATACTTAATCGGTATCTAAATTAGCTTTGCACCCTTTGTAACTCCAAATAGTTCCACTTATTTCAAAGCAAGGGAGATCTTTCCCCTGGGAAATCATCCTCCTGTAAATGAGAGGATATTGGATGTGTTTTTTCTCCATCCATCCATTCGTCCATTTATGATACCCATATACTTAAACTGAGGGTCACAGGGGGCTGGAGCATCCCGTGGGGAGTGTTTTTGGCAGCTGAGTTTAAGTCTTAGTCTTTTCGACAAAAATACTTATTAGTATTAGTTACATTTTAGTCATTTCTATATCTGATAGTTTTTGTCTAGTTTTGGTCAGTTGTATTTAAAAAAAGAAAAAATAAAGTTTGAATTTAGATCAGTAAGTATTGGAAATTCAAATCAAGGGTTGCAAGTTCTATCAAGAACAATGATCCCCATTACTTTTTATATCATTCATATAGGGTACAATACATTCTGTTTTCTTTCTGATGGATTATAGACTTTTATTGAAAGTGTGTCCATAGATCATTTTATTGTTTCTGACCACCCCAGTTGGCACGTCCATGTGGGGCCCATAAGGGTTAAATTTTGGCTGCATATGGGACATAAGTGGGTTTGTCCACGGTTTCCATAGTGGCCCCACCTGTATTTGCCCATGTGGGTTTTCACATATGGGGCCCAGGTAATGAAACTACATTTGCAAATTTGCCCAGTTCAAGCCCATGCCCATTAAAACACTTACAGGCTATATGGGCAAACACAGCTGGGGCCACCATGGAAACTGTGGACAAACCCAGTTGGGTCCCTCATATGCAGCCAAAATTTAACCCTTATGGGCCCCACATGGGCGTGCTGCAGCATGGTTTATGCTGCTGCAGCACCTGCATGTTTGACCACAATTGTGTTGCACAGTATGCGCGGCAGAGTCCTGCAACAGCTCAGATATCCCACAGTGAACCCCCAAAAACGCTGTTTTGCAGATACATAGAAATGACAAAGATTAAAATCACACTTCAGGTGTGGGTGGATATTTATGTAGTTCGGGCAGGTTGCGGGGAGATAGAAAGACAAACGTTTCTGTCAACTGTTATGTTGTGAAACAACTTATATAGCTGATAAATAATTATTTTGCCACCAAAAATCTTTTCTAAGTGTTGTTTTTGTTGTTTCATAGAAGTAAACAGCTGTTCTGTTGGAGGTGTCACTGAAGTAAAAAATATTGGCATCACAGTCACTTTTCCACTTGAAACGCATTGCTGCATAAAATGCTTGTTTTATCAAACTTTTTGGTGAAAAGCAGGCATTTTTACTGCAACTGTCCCATATATCACTAAAGAACGGAAAAAGGTAGAAACACTTTTTTTTCTGATTAAAGAACAGAGTCTAAGCTTTCCTTTGGTAGATTCAGTGTTTACATAGTACACAATGTTCTGTGGCTCTCCAAAAATCTTTTGATCTAAATACTTTTAAATCTTGGCAATATGGAGCGCTCTGCTTTGAAAACATCTGACAGTTACTGTGGTGAGTTAAGAATCCTCAACAGGTGATTCATATTTGCAAAGGTACTATTGATGCAGAAGCTTATATTGGAAGTTTGGAAAGATCTAATACCAGCAACATGGTGATATCATGCTCACAAAGCAGTCATCTCCACGGAAGACTAGAAATATTTCCATTTTCCTTGTTTGAGATGTCATTGGTTTCTGAGAAAAGCATGCTCCAACCGTGACAATCAGATCATCACAAATATCCTGCAGCAACTTTGCACCTGAAACACAAGCAGTAATCATCTTATTTACAGTATTTCAAACATGAAATAAAGCCTCATTTGGTTCGTTAAGACAGTAGGTGTTGTAGTCAAACCTGTATTTCTGGTCAGGTCCTGCTGCTGTCCTTGATGGAAAGCACTTACCCTGTTTGCCTCATCTTATGCGGCTCTAAGAGGAACATTCAGTGGTTGAAAGACTTCCACTTTTTTCTATCATGGAAAGAAAGCACAGGGGAAAATAAAATCTATACTGCATTTCACATTTCATGGTTCCCCGTCCGCACTCTGTGGATGAATAGGGGATTAAACATATCAAGTGTTCTGTTGATTTCTTTCCCCCAGAACTGCTTACTCTGTTCTCGTAAGCATCTTTGAAAACTGTACTTGTCCCATTTATCTCCTGTGTGAGTCCCGGCTGTGGATCTAACCTTCCAGTGACTCTGCTCATGGCTCGTAGCCTCGCACATTCCATTGTGATGTAAATCCCACTTTAAAGTACAGCGCAACCATGGCCATACATCATCACCAGGGAACATGGAGCAAGAGCTCCAAGTGTGAATGGGAGGGAGAGAAATGTGTGCAACTGCTGCAGGAAAACAGATCATTTCGTCTCAGTCGATGCTGAAAATAGGAGGTGTGCATCACTCACGCCTGCCGACTGTGAGTTAGACATACTGCTGTTCATGCTCAGAGAAATGTACAATCCATCATGGTGGTGGTGATTTGTGCTTCTTGCGGACTGTTTGGTGAATGATTCCAGTTACACTCTGGAATACTTTTTCCCTACTTTCCTCAATATTAACATTGCATCAAGCTGACTACTCACTGTAATATAAGAGGATCTCATTTACTAGGACTCCGCAGCTCTGCAGCCTCTGGCAACTTTCTGCACAATGTTTTTGCTTTCTTCTGCACGGATTTACTGCATGATTGAGTCTAACAGCTATCATTAGTAAGCAGCCTTTTCTAAACAGCAAGCTGAGAAAGGTTTTTTGCATTATTTTGCACATTCAAAACAGCAGTTTTCCCCCTTCACTAAGCCAAAAATGGCTTATTTTTCTTTGAAGAAAGGTGAATTTCTCAGCTAGCAAAAATTCTAACAGTATTGGGTGTTTTGGTACCATTTAGAGTTAAAATGTGCAACATCAGCAATGCCTCAATATCAGGGATAAAGTTGCCAAAACCAGATAACACCAATTTAAAGCACTTTAAATCGGTGTGAGCTTGTTTTGGCAACTTTATCCTGTTGAAGCATTGCTGAAGGTGCACATCCTTACAGGTCCAGGTAAAGATTCATGATCATAAGCGACAAATGACAAACAGAAGTTTCACCCCATTGGCTGGGTTTCAATCATGTGACTTTTGCAGGCTCACAAACTTCCTGCCAACAAAGTTTAGCAAAAGCTAACAGTGAAGAATGCTAATGAACTGTAATGTGACGTCAAAAATTTTGAATCAGCTCTTTTAAATGCAACTTGTTAGCGTGCATGACTCACCTGGGAGTCAAATCCTGCCATGGGCCCGCATTTGTCTTGCCACAATCTGGCGCTTGCAAGTAGGGATCCATGTAGCACTACGGTAGGCTGTGGGTCTTGGTTCAGCCTCTCTATAAGGCATTAACTGAAACTCCTTCATTTCATCAATGCTTTAAGTAGAATGAACGAACGAACGAGTACTATTGTCCTCCGAGTTCAGAGTTTGAGAGGAACCCAACTGCAGTCACGATACGTCGCCATATATCCAATCCACACCAGAAGTCCCATTTGGAGGTTTTTTCTTCATGTAGCTTACTAAAATCTAACCCTAAAGGCCTTTACACACCTACTCCGAATATTTTGTCCCAAAGATTCACACGGCAAAATCTTTAATCAAATTAATGTGAAGTCAACGGGAGCGTTCACATCAGTGACAAAATTCCGTCTTGCGATTTTGCAACGTTTATTTTTTCGAACTGAGGTCGATTTTCTTAATATTCTCATCTGACAGATACACAATCCACCAATCAGAGAAGGCGCTCTGACCGTCACAGAGCTGGTCGCAAACAAATAAAGAAAGAAAAAAAAGAGATAAGTGTCGCTTGGTTGCTGCTACTGTATGGCACATGTGTTGTCATCTTTGTGTCGCAACATCTTGTTTGGCAAACGAGGGGGAAAAAAATATCACTGCTGAAGTAACAGTGTTTCCCTACATGTTGTTGCTGTTCCAGGTTATTAGCTACAGGAATTATATTTCAAACCTGCATTTGGCATCTCCACGGTGAGATCAGCTGCTTTTCAGCATCCAGAAGTTTCCCTGCAGCCGCCTCTCCCTTCTCCCTCCGTCACTGCTGCATGTGCTCACGTTCCTCAAGAATAACAGATGTGAATTTGTTCTTGCATCTTTGTAATTTCGCGTCAGAGCAGGTGTGTATTGACAAATGCGGCGATATTTCTCCTCCAAATTATTCGCAATTTTGTGCCGTTTATTTGCATCGGTCCCAGTGTGAAATGGCCTTAACCCTGACCTTTCCCCGAACCCACAACCCCCCCGACTACACCATACGCATCTGTTTGAAAGCCACAGATAGTTAAAGGTAGAGTCCGAAGCCCCTCCAGCGTTTCTGTTTGCAAACAACAGTATTCAAACTTAGCGCTCCTCCCTCTCAGGCTAACAGCCGCCTCGTTCTAGCTAGCCTATTCAACTTCAAGCTTCTCCTTCAGAGCTCAGAAGTGGGTACAAGTCAAACTATGATTAACCCTGGTTTTCCAAAGTGCATTATCTGAAGCTCTTACCTTTTCTTTGGCGCATCCACGGTGTTTTCTTTCTTTCTTTTTTTTTCCTTCGAGAGTTGGAGTGACTGGCGTCTGCTCCAATCATGAGCTTATTTCCACACAGCGTCATGCTCTTAGCTCTGTCATTGGCTGCCGATATAACCAGAAATCTCCACCCAGAAACGTCCCGAACACAAGAAAACAAAGCTACAGAGCAAATTACAGGCAGGGGGAGAGAGATGCATTCAAACGTGCCACGGCACGCGAGTAGAGGCCCAAAGGTGCAGTTTGAGACGGATTTCCACTTGCACAAGTCTAACGTTTATTTTCAGGGGGAAACGTCGGACTCTACCTTTAAACACCGCTAAGAGTATCTAACTTCCGATTGAGACTTCCTGTATGGATTGGATATATGGTGGCGCCATTGACAGTCATTGTAACTGCAGTAAGGTACTCTTGCAGAGTTTCGCAAATTGTGTTTTTTTTTTTGTTGTCTGGGTAGCAAGCTGCTCTTAGCTGCACCACGGAAGCGCGCATCGGGAACAGCCCTGAAAAGTGTGTAAAACTACCTGATAACTAACAAAAAGCTAAATCTGGACTCACAGGACAATAGTACTCGTTCGTTCATTCATTCTACTCAAAGTATTGGTGAAATGAAAGAGTTTTGTTGCAGATTATGCCTTGTAGACAGGCTGCCCCGTCTCTGCCATTATATGGATGCACACTGAAGGGCGACGCAACGCAATATCTTCTGAAGAAGTCAAACTGATGCAGAAATTTACTGGTGAGTAAAGGCACGCATAAACTCCTAGAAATAGGGTCCAGGTTGAAAAAAAAGAAGGTTATCCTTTAAGGTTAATAGATTAATTGCCGTTTCTAAATTTTCACAAGTTGTGAGTATGAATGCTTGTTTGTCTCTGTGATGGACTGGTGATGTGTCTGCATTAGAATTAACATGGATGGATGACCACATAAATTCACTGGGTGTGCATGTGCCTGGTTGTCTCGTTTGTCTCTGTGATGGACTGGCGACCCGTCCAGGTTGTACCTTGCCTCTCGCCTGATAGCTGCTGCGACCGGCTCCAACCTCCCCTGATATTGTGAATTGGATCAAGAAATTAAAAAACTGGTAGAAAATTTTGGGCTTAAACAACAACAATAAAATAAAAATGAGAGTGAAAAATGCAGTCATCCTGGCCTTTGGTTACTTACTGCAGCAGGAAGGCTCCAGCTGTGCATGTTTCTAATTGCTTCTCCCTGTGGAGCGACAAGCACACTCAGCTCAACAGCCTCTCAACACATGAGCAGGGCTCGCCATTGACTTTTTGCTAAGTATTATCAAAATGCTTCTCTTGTTACCATGGAAGCATTTGCATTGGTAAACATTTTCAGTTTGAGTGGTCTTAGCGGCCATTTTCCACTGCAACCAAAGAAGAAGCACTTGGTTGTCTGGAAAAGATGGCCATTGACTGATTGATAACCATCAGGTGACAGATTAGATCACAGAATGGATGGTGGATTATGGGTGATCTGATCTGAATGCTCCACTCAAGTGAAAATTTATATAAAACATGACTTCAAGCGGTTTTCCCCCTTCAGGTTAACAGGGGAAAGCTGACCAATGTGGTGCCCTGGGAAAGATTTTTGGTGGCGCTGTCTACATGTTGATATGTGAAAAATTCATTGCGTATGCTTTATAAAAGAATAATAACTAAGAATGAAAATAAATCTATCCATCCATCTCTAGTGTGAAAGTGTGTCCAAACTTTTGACTATGAGTCTAAGTCATGAATGATTTGAGAAAATTGAAGTATGACTGATTAAAAACTTTTTAACTGCACTTTAACACAGATTTATGGCCAGATCTTCTCAGATCTAAATTTGCGTGTAGTAATTTGCCGGTACAATCTTGAATTTTGCGCGAGGGGCTGAACTTGGTTTGCAGGTTATTAACAAAGAAAAAAGAATAATCATGCAATTGACAGCGGGGGCAAACGTGTTGGAAACGCCCCTACAGTATATAAATAAGGGTTTTGGGTGTTTGGAGGTTTACAGCGAGGCGAATTGCAAGAGACGACAGCGGAAAAGGAAATAAGACCCATAGAGGGAGATATTAGTGGAGGAAGAAGATGAAAATATAATTTGAAATAAGTATGATAAATACAAAAATTTAAATAATACAACAGGTATCCGTGCAGAGGCTCAGTAGTGGCCAGTTTATGAGGACATGGGTCAGGAGTGTCTGCAGCAGAGACATGGTCTCTATTATGCATGAGGTGCGCACTTTGGCACACCCTTACCAAAAAGAAGTATTCCTTAAGTACATGTCATTAAGTTTACTCAATTATAGTAAAGTATATCCTCCAAGTGTACTTTTATTTTCCAAGTACACTGATACCAATGTACTAGCAGTATACAAACAAATATACTTCTTGGGACTAAATTGGCCCACTTCAAGTATTTAAAAGTACACTTTCAATTATACAGAAAGTAATCTTCTTCTTATACTGTTAGTTTACTCCCATAAAAACTTCAAGCTTGCTTTTACTTTTAGAAAGTACACTTTTAATTATACTAAAGTCCACTTTTAAGTAGACTAAAAGTGTTATATATGATAATATATATATATAATATATATAAAAAAAATGATACACAAATTCTCAAAGTTTGAGTGAGTTAAGCGCCTAAATCTTTCAAGACAGGATTTAAAAACATGAAAGAATGTACATCTTACAGTATACACAAAGAAACCAGTATGTGTGAAAATGTACTACAGTATGAATGCACTACTATTAAAGCATATCGTTCAAAAGTTTAAATATAAGTATAGGCTAAATATACTTAAACTTATAGTATATTTATGATCAAATGGAAAGTAAACTTTAAGTATATTTCTGATAAGTACATAATAAATAAACTTAAAGTATACTGTCTTATTGAAAATTTAAAATTGGTATACTTCAAGCATATGTGCATACACTACTTTTTGGTAAGGGCAATGCCAGCGGCTTCAGAGGCTCGCGCTGCCAGGTGACTGTGATCCTGTCCAGCTGCTAAAATCCAAGTTAAAATGTGATGTTGGCAAAAAGGGGAAATAAAAAGACACAATTAATGCAGCTTTAATTCTCATTAAGCTCCACACCAGCTGCAAACTTTCTGTTTCATTCATCCAGAATATTTTACACCGTGTTTAATAGTGGTGTTTGCTGTGGTGATTTTCATTGCATTCAACAATGAGAACTAAATACGCTGCCCTCACTGCTCGTGAAAAAAGATTTTTAATCATATCTGTGTGTGTGTGTAGGATTGTCCCTCTCAGAAGCTGAAGCCACTGGAGGTGCCAGTTTGCACCTGCTTTTCAGATGTACTAAAATGCACACAAAAAACCTTCAGGGCAGTGTGTCTCACGGTTGATAAATCACTTTGCGAGTGCTGAATTAATATATTTACATTTTCTCCTCCCATTACACGCAAAATTGCGTGTAAACGCCCCATATTGCTTATTCATTGGAGCAGAAGTACTATTTGAGTAAGAGGCGATAAGTACTTTTAAAGACACAACCCTTTTAGCATGCTTTTTGTAGATCAGTTACTACATTTTTTTTGCATGTGCAACAAGATAAGTCACGTTTTTATACATGCAAACCTTTGACAGATCCGGCCCTGTAACTTTAACACAGTAAAGCAACGGCTCCAAAAATCATTACTTATAAAGGGGATGAAAACTGAACTACCATCAGATAAACACGGACAGCAAACAGGTTTAAATTACATCTGAACAGGCCTAATAGGTGTTTTCTGTAACGTTAAATGAGACGTCTGCACCTGTTGACACATATTTTGGTTTGCTGTTGATGAGCAAGGTATTTTAATTTGTCTGGGACAGTTTTCATTTATTTATTTATTTATTCTTTAACATTTCAAAAACGACATTTCATTTAGCTAAATTATAGTTAACTTTTTTATCAGCTGATGAACAGTTTATTTTAGTTTAAATGCAGTTTTCAAAACAAAAGCCTATTCTCTACTTTTTGTCAACTGGTTTTGTTTCTTCTTTTTGCATTTTTAAGGTCTATTTGCAACCTGGTGTTGATCCTCCACCGCAAAGTGAAAATCTTTGTACTTTTTTTGCGGTATACAGTGTAACTTTTGACTCTGACATTAAGCCTTAAATCAGCAGTATTAGATGATTTTTCGGGCCAATATACAGTGACTGACGCGTGTCAGCACTCTGAGTGGGCTGCCCTCTGCAGAAACCAGACATCGTAACTTTGGAGAGGCGGGCCGTCGATGAAAGCCGTAAAGCAAGTTGCTTTATGGCTCCTCTTCTGTAAACACAGAAAGCTCTACTTGTGCTACTTTCTCTCATTACTGGAAGCTTTGTCATGGCGGAACAAAGTAAAAAGGTGAACGTGATGTCTGAGCAGGCCAGAAAAAAAAAGAGGCAAAGGGATCACGGCAGATAAAAAACGCAAATGGATATTGGAAAAGTTGTTGGAGATTTCTGAAACAACAGCGTGGAAGCTAAACCCACTCTCTGTTTGACACAGTATCATTAGACTAGTAAGTTTGGCTGTTGTGTAAACATACAAAAATGTGATGCTTTTAAATTTTTTTTCAGTCAGCGTTTATTCAAAACAACACCAATCAGAGCCATATAAGCTGCCGATAGTTTCCTGTTAGCGAAACGCGGCTAGAATTACTATGGACCAAAGCTAACGTGACTCCCTAAACGTTTTGCGCAATTGTGGCTGGTTTGCAGCAATAAATGCGTTCTCTGTAATTCATATAAATATCAAAGAAGTAACAGAACGATCGGCAGTTTGGTTGGTTTAGTTGTGTGGTTTTCATACGCTGTTCAGAAGGAAGCAGAGACACTGTAATGTCCCATAAACTGAGCTAATCCAGACGTTCTCA
Source organism: Atherinomorus stipes (assembly GCA_023101725.1). Lineage (NCBI taxonomy): Eukaryota > Metazoa > Chordata > Actinopteri > Atheriniformes > Atherinidae > Atherinomorus > Atherinomorus stipes. The sequence goes on along the minus strand of JALJCO010005240.1, from coordinate 329,443 downwards.
TAACAAACATGAGTTTTGCCAAAGTTACGACTTCATTCAGTGCACAAAACTACAACTTGGTTTCGTGGCCGGTTTTGATTGCGCACTTATCTTTGCATTGTGCGTTTGTGTGTGTGATGTTTCAGCTATGTAAACATATATAATTAGAAACAGTTAAAGGCGCATACCTCCGCCAGGGGTATATACTCCAATGGTGAAAAATCCTTTAGAAAATTCTTGAATCTTGATGGACTTGTTTATTTCAATATCCAAACACGGGAGATGAGATTTAAATTTGCATCATTGCCGTGAGGCTTGTGAGACGTTGGTGCCGTTGCAGGTTTAGCGCTCCTAGTGGCCAAAAGTTACACCGTATAACTTTAAGATTTTGTTCAGGACTGTAAATATATATGGTTTGTGGCGCCGACGCCCTTATCATTCTCCTATACTACCGATGCAAAGGTCCGGCTCTGCCTTCAAGTCAGTATAATCTAGTCTGAACTGCTTTGTGTTGGCCTTAATTACAAATTCTGCCTGTTGTTGCTTTCATGAAGCACAATTTGGAACAAATAGACTAAGTGGTTAAATCACATTGAAATCAAAACATTTTTTTTTTTTAAAGAACTACTCATTTAGATGGACTGTCTGTTTGCTTTCTGTCCAGTAGTCCTCCAGGAGTATTTTACCCTCATGGAAAGAGAGTGAAAGCAACAGCCATCAATATCATGAGTACTTAAGGTTACGTTAGATTAGATGAAACTGTAACGATCCCCACGGGGAATCTGGCTTGTCACATCAGCAGAGAACCAGATATAAATAACAGCATAAGTGCATGCACTGTAAAGACAGTCCTCTCATTGTTGCAGGGTGAGCTGAATGGACATTTACTCAGCCGTACCATCATTAGATCAAAAGACGGAACAATGCATTCACATGTCCACAGTGCTAATGCTCACTCCAAGCTATTAGCCATAATTACAGGTACTGGGGATGCATTAATGTGCTTAAATGCATATTAGTGGTCATTAAATGAGGTAAAACTGTTAAAAAATATATGCACAAAACAGCAGCTGGAGAAGTAAATCAGAGTAATTTAGATATCAGAATAAATATTAAGTAGGTTTGCCCAGAAAAAAACATAAAATACTGCTTTAAAGTTTGCTTTCCCTCCCTAAACAGCCATCATAAACAAAAGTCATAAATACACATTGACAAGCAGCAAAGCAGCAATGTCGAGGCCATGCAGCGCTCGGTGTGTGTGAGTTACAGCGGTGTTTTCAGTCTATTGGAAAGAAAGAAATTTGTGGCTTCAGAGCAGCATTGGAGCTTTTCTTCAGAGCAAAGATGATGAATATTAAAAAAAAAAAAAGAAAATGATCCAGGCAAAGTAATCAGGGTTATGTTATAAATGAATCTGGGTTTAAGCTGTATAATTAGCCCCCTTATCAAGATTCAGTTCAGTAATCATCCAAACACACAGAAGTACCAAAGAAATTAGCCAAACTATGAGACACAACAGCCCAGTTTGGAGGGATGAGGTGTGGAAATGACTGATAAGATGTAATTATTTGCACATTGTGCAACATTGTTTGACACACAACAGGTCAGCAGGCTATTAGCTAACAGGGAACATTGGTCTATTTGTAATAATTTACACAAAACGACTTTTATCTGCTCCCTTTTCTTCCCAGGCAGCTCTCTGTAGCCTCCGTCTCCTTTTTCCAAGCCACGCTGGTTACTGAGAATAACCTCCAAGCTCTGTGTTGCAGCTGCTGTACTGAATCAAAGTTGAGGGGGAGGGATGAAGATGAGGATGAATAAAAATATGCATGACAGACGTCACATTATGCTGAAGACGGGCATGAGGCTCATGTTGCCAAGAAGCTGTAGCAAGTCATGGTTATTATATGGTAATGGTGAAACACCATTAACACCAGGGCCTGGCCCAGCATGCACTACCAGAGTCGGGACTGACGGAAATCATTCACTCCTGTGAAATGTTTGGTTTCCCGCTAATTTATTTAACCCCTTAAAGCTAGGGTTGGCAATGTTGGAAAAACAGTTTGAGCAAGTGACAGTTTAAAAAAAACACACCACCCTTTAAACCCCGGGGGGGTGTGCCCCGATTTTTACGAGCAGGTTAACGATAACAGCAAAGTGGATAGCTCATTAGCTTGATAGTTAACAGCTGACAAACAATGTTTTTAAAAGCTTTAATCCACTCGTCTCCAACTCCTTCTGTGGTGTAAAAAGTCTGCGCTGCAAACGTCAACGCCTCCAAGACTTAATCCTTTTCTGTTGTTTTGTTTTGTTTTTTTGGTGCAGCAGCAGTTAGCAGTCTGTTAGCTATATTTGTTTACAGTGAGCAGCGCACAGGAGGGTCATGTGGGGGACAGAGACGAGACACAAAGGCATCGATTCGTTCTTTCTATAAGTTGCGAATTATCAATTCGGAGCTTTTACAGATCTGCAGCTCTCAGAGGTCTGACTTTTTTCCTTCTTTTTTATGAATACATGATGTATTGATACTGTCAGGATGGAAGGACCATTTCACCCAGTATAACAAAAAGTGTTTCTGAGCAGGATTACCAGCTCTGGCTTTAACACCTTAATTATTTTTTTTTTTCATTTATCTTTTTTTGTTATACTTGTATGATCCCCGAGGGGAAATTAGGGCTCTGCATTTCACCCATCTCTGTACTGTGAGTACCAGAGAGCAGTGGGCTGCTACTTAAAGCGCCTGGGGAGCAGTTGGAGGGTTAAGGATCTTGCTCAGGGGTCCACAGTGTTTAACCTAGGAGTCGTGTCGGGGACTTGAACCTGGGTCCTCCGCGCCAAGGCCCATGACGCTACCACTAGGCCACCCACTCCCCCAATTGTACAATTAATGTACAAATTGAATAAATAAATAAATGTCATAGAAAGAAGAGGAAAAGGACTTGGAAAAAAAAGACAGTGCAATTGAATATTAACTGAATAAGTAACAGGGCTGGTGTGGTGGTTAGCACCGCAGCCTCACCGTAAGAAGGTCGCTAGTTCGATTTTCGGCTGGGGAGGGGGTTTGAACAATTCCAACAGTGGCCTTTCTGTGTGGAGTTTGCATGTTCTCCCCGTGTATGCGTGGGTTCTCTCCGGGTACTCCGGCTTCCTCCCACTGTCCAAAGACATGCATGTTAGGTTAACTGGTTACCTGGTCTCTGGTCTCTCTGTGTTGGCTCTGCGACAGACTGGCAACCTGTCCAGGGTGTACCCCGCCTCTTGCCTGATAATAGCTGGGATAGGCTCCAGCAACCCCCGCGACCCTGAACTGGATAAGCGGTATAGAAAATGACATGACAGCTGAATAAATAACAATAAATAATTGCTGATATGAAAATCTAAACATTTTTTTAAAAAAGGTAATTGGCTTAAAAGATGCAAAATATTAAAAGGCCAGAAGAGTCTTCAAAAATAGTTGTGAAGAGGTTTAGACCTTAATTTTGTGTGTGGAAAAATATAAGAATATAACATTTAGTACATATGCATGGCATCAAAAAATAATGGAATTATATCATTAGTCTGACGAAAAGCAGACTTTTAAACTCAGCATTTTCGCTGATTTTTGGAGAGCCACAGAACATTGTGTACGATGCCTATGCAAACGTCAAATCTACCGAAGGAAAGCTTGTTCTTGAAAGATGTTCTTGCATCATCAGAAGAAAAAAAAATGTTTCTAGCTTTTTCCCTTCTTTAGTAATCTGCAGTAGAAGGTGGGGTAGTTGCAGCAAAAATGCTGCTTTTCACCAAAAAGCTGAGAAAACAAGCTTTTATGCAGCAATGTGCTTGAAGTGGAAAAGTGACTGATGCCAATATTTTTTACTTTAGTGACACCTCCAACATCTGAACAGCCGTTTACTTCTATGAAACAACAAAAATTAACTCTGAGAAAGGAGTTTTGGTGGCAAAATAATTATTGACTTGCTGTATAAGTCACAACAAGTTTTTTTTACAACATAACTTTTGACAGAAATGTCTGACTTTCTCCTCAAAAATCAGACATAACTTTGTAGAAGCAGATCCATCTCTCATTGGATCATGTGATCTGGAGCGCTTTGCTTTATAGTTCCATGACTTCAGTATCAGCCGATCAAAGTGGTCTGCAAACACGTTTCCAAAGCGCTAATAGAAACTGTTTAATTTTGCAACAGTTGTGCGGGCTGTGGGAAGTTACATGTTTAGTGCCCCTAGTGGCCGAATGTTACACGGTATCCCTTTAAAGGCCCACAACTAAACTTTTTGGCAGTTTTCTCAGTAACACCCCCTATTGGCGGCTAAACTAGCATCCATCTTGCATCCTACCTGTTCTGTGAGCTCATTCAAGCCAGTAAGACAGTCTTATCCCCTCTTTTGTTCTGTCCCTTCCCCTCTTCCTCCGGTAATGTTTCCTTGTATTTCTTTGCCAAATCCAACATGGTGCGCGTTCAAAACACCCGCTGTGTTCATATCTGGTTCATATGGTATGTTGCTAGTCAGTGATGCGGTGTGCAACCGCTTGTCCGTGTCCGTGGGCCATGTCGGCTGCAACATCACGGCCCTGTCCTGGATACAAAAGTGACATAGTGCAGTTTCTGAGTGTCGGGACACTGCTGGGCAGTGATGGTTCGAAAATGTGCCCAATGAATGTTGGTGTGCCATCAAAATGAGTTAGAAAAGCATCATTTTAAGGTCTAAAAGTTATATTGTGGGTCTTTAAAGACTTCTTTGGTTCTGACACGGCAGTGAGGAGTTAGGGCTTAGAAGTACAAAAATGAATGATCATACATTAGAGGTTGTTAGACAGGGCAGGATGTCCTGAATAGTTTCTACTGAGTCCAAAGAGTTGTAGTGCTGAACCATTCAGGCCCAGTCATTCACTCTCCTTCCTTTGTGGCACTGTAGCACGGTTCTGGGAACACACTGACTTGTCAGTTGAGGTGTTTCCATGTGTTGTTTCCTGGTTGCTCCTGTACCTGGTTGCTCTGTAGTTGGTTACCCCCACGGTCTAAAGACATGCAAGCCATTGGTGATTGTCAGTTGGCAACTTGGCAGTTCGTGTGCACATGAGTGTTGCAAGGACGATTCTTTGACGTCAGTCTTTTCTGCAGGGTTTTATAGGACACAGCTGAGGCTGTGCATCCTGCTAAATTTGAGCTGTTGGATTGGGTGAATATTCATGAGATCTTAACAGTTAGTGTTGCCAATGAATCATGGTGGAGTTAAAATTCATTCCTGACTTGTTTACTTGCTGAATTCCTTGCTGAGTAGTTCTGACCAATGATAGTCTCTACGTGTATACAGGCAATCACATGCTGGCTTGGTACCCGTCACACCTACAAACAAGTTGACAGAGTCTCTCCACCTGCTGTAGCTCCTCTCTTTATTGGTGCAGAGACACAGAACTTACAACTGCGATTGACTGGCAAACTCTCGGTGCACACTTCACCTCCCATCCAGTGTCTTATAAAAGCTCATTGTTACTGGGTGGATGGAAGACATTCTGTCAGCTACTTTAAATGAGCCATTTTCAACCAAATTAGAAAGACTTTGGAAAAAAAATCTGATTAAAGCTGGTGAAAAGGCTTGGATATGTCCCTGTGTGGCTAAATTTAAGCACTGACTTCCTAGATTCAAGGTGACTTATTTCTTGCCAGAGACCAGTAGATAGTAGTATTATTAAAGCAAGCCAAATAACTATTTAGTTACTAAGCATTTAGTGTTTACTGACGTCATTTCTCCTAAATGAGGAAAAAAAAAGGTTTCTTTGTCAAAAAGTAACAACTTCACTGAATTCATTTTATTCAGTATTTGTGAGACAGTGACTTTATTTTTGCTGAAAAACCTCGGCTGTGGACAACTTAAGCAGCAAAAATGAGTCAAATCCGTTCAGCTGAAACACGTTTCTGATAAGACATAAATCTCACCTGAAGATAAACTTATTGCTGCCACATGGGGCCAACTGTCAAGCTTTGTGTCAGTGCACACTTATTATAAGTTTTAACAATACATCATCAAACTGATTGACTATTGGTTTTACATTTACTGTATATGCTGACCAGTCACTTTATCAAGTCAACTTTGCAACCACAGAGTTGGAACCACTTTACCTTCAGAACTGCCTTAATTCGTTATGCCATAGATTCAACAAGGTCATGGAAACATTCCTCAGAGATTTTGCTCTATGAGATCTGGTGACTGTGGTGGCTTTTGGGATACAGTGAACTGACTGTCATGTTCAAGAAACAAGTTAGAAATGATCTGACCCTTGTGACATGGTGCATTATCCTGATTGAAGTAGCAATCAGAAGATGCTACACTGTCGTCATCAAAGGATGGACATGGTCAGCAACAATACTCAGGTAGGCTGTGGTGTTTAAGCCACGCAAAACCAGCAGTCTGAACCACTGACTCAAGGCAGGATGGATCCATGCTAATATAATGTTTCCATTTAATTCTGAGCCTAGCATATGAAAGTGGTGCAGAAATGGAGACTCATCAGACCAGCAACATTTCTCCATCTTCTATTGTCGAGTTTTGGTGAATGTGTGTGAATTGTAGCCTCAGTTTCCTGTTCTTAGCTGACAGGAGTGGACCTTGATGAGGTTTTCTGCTGCTGTAGCCCATCTGCTTGAAGATTGGACGAGTTGTGCTTTCAGAGATACTATTATTGGTTGGGACCAGTGCTTATTGGTTACACTGGTTAAGAGTTGTGCTCTATCACTGACATGCCTCAATTCAAAGCTAAACTCAAGATATACAGTATTTATTCAAACAGGCCTTTCACTTTTAGTACTTTGATACTTTGTTTTAATGTGTTTTGTACTTTGCCTCTTTATTTTAAAGGTACAGTATGTAAGAATTACTGACATCTAGTGGTAAAGATGGGTATTTGAAAGTAAAGATGTTTTCTTTCAAATGACTTCATATTCCAGCGCTGTTGTGAATGTATGGTGGCTGTTAGTGGCAAAAAATTCTCCCAGACATAAAGATGTTTTCATCTGTGAGTGGATCCAGTGGTCTCAGGTGAAGCTATGACTGGATTACGAGTAACTATTTTTAATGTCTTTTAAGGCATAACTTATCCCAAACAGTGCTTTAACTCCCATGAAACAAAGCTGGTACAGCAGTTTTAAAGTTCAGAGGGCTCTTACTTCACACACATTGTTTTGTCCAGTCAGGGACACTGTAGTAAAAATGGTGGAACAAATATGGCAGCTTCCATATGTGCATTGCCCAACAAGTAGATATGACTCATTCTAAGAAAATAACAGCTGTTCTAGTGCACCGATTATAGATCAATAGAAACACAGTTTTGAATTACATATCACATTTTTCTGCCATTGACCTTTGTTTTTTTACACACTGTACTTTTAAGCTTTTTCTGTTGTAATGTTTTTTTATGATGTAAAACACTTTGGTCAACCTGAGCGTTGTTAGAAGATGCTATAGAAATAAACTTGGGTTGTAAGTCTGCAAATCCATTCTCCTCTGACATCAATAAGGCATTCAGGTCCAGACAACTGCTGCTCACTGGATATTTTCTTTTCTTCAGACCATTCTCTGGAAACCCTAGAGATAGTTGTGTGTGAAAATCCCAGTGGATCAGCAGGTTTTGAAATATTCAGACCAACAGTCATGCCACGTTCAAAGTCACTTAAATCTCCTTTCTTCCTCATTCTGATGCTCAGTTTGAACTACATGTCATCTTCATCATGTCTACATGACTGAATGTGTTGAATTGCTGCCATGTGATTGGCTGATTAGATATTTATGTTAACAAGTGATTGAACAGCTGGACTTGATAAAGTTGCCAGTGAGTCTAGATTTATTCAGTGATCAAGTCTTTATTGAAAATATTAATCAAACCTTGATACAGTCATTGTTAACACATGCTTAAGAATGAAAGAATCACAAGTTGGGATGTCGATTTGTTATCTGGATCAATCATGTTTCTTCCTCCTCCTTTTATTCGTGTGGAACAACTACAAATATTTCCATCTCCAAATAGGTTGTAGAACATTTCATAATTTCCAAAGATCGATTTATATGTCCAAAGATCGATTTTTCTTTTCTTTTTTTTAAAATGACCGTTTAATGTACTGCCTCTGGTTAATGGCAGTAGCTCAGCCACCCCGCTACGGGGAGATAGTGAGCTGGAAAGAGTGTCGGCCTACTAAAGCTAGTACAGTGCCAGAAGACGAGCAAGTGGGGCTGGTACAAGTAGTTTCTAAAAATTCAGTTTAAACAGAGCATAGGAAACATATATATCTGCCTCTAAGTACGTTAATAAATGCAGTTAATGTTCATGATTGAAGTGAAATTGATACTTGCTATTTTGTATGTTTGAAGTTACGACGTAGATGCTAGTTCTGTTAGCATGTCAATGGCATTTTCTATTAATAGTTAGCATCGAGCTAGCGGGTTAGTCGCTAGTCGTTTCAAGTTTTAAATGCTGACTTACTGTGCAATTTGCTTCACTAAATCATAATTTTGTGAAATTTTATTTATCATTTCTTTCCTGATATTTTGTATTTGAACCCCCAACCCTCGCTCACAGAAACTACAATAGAAATTTAAAATCATGTCAAAATCCTGTTCCCATCAATGACCATCCACCCCCCTCCACACATGCATAGTACATATAGTCCACCCAGAACTGTACCCCGTCCCACAACCTCATTACCCACCCCAACATAAATCCCTCCTCAAGCTTCCACTCACTTCCACTTCCCCCCTCCCCCAGAATTACTATTGTGAATTTAGCTTTTTTTATTTAATTGGAGGGTATGAATAATTTTGTGGACGACTATCTGTGTCAACATAGACAGAGGGTTTGGTCCTTACAGCCACCATTAACTACATTACTTTATTCATTTGTTGTTGAATATTAGGCCTAGTATAATACTGGCATCAATATGTTGCATAAGTACAGAGTCATGGAATTCGGGTAAAGGCGAAAACAGTTTTTCAATGCCAGCAAACCAAATTGAGATTGAATCGAGAGCGGATTGGGTCGGACAGATAAGACCGGATCGAAAATAATCGATTCAAAACCATAAGGATCGGAATCGAATCGATTCTTGAAATCTGAATTGATACCGAGCCCTGTGGTGAGCCAGACTGGAGAAGAGGGGGACCAAACCAAACCTTTTACCAATCAGTCCATATACTAACCCTTGGCTCTGGTGCTCTGTTCCAGCTGCGAGCAGAAGTTTGTACATTCATGTTATAACTTGACAAAGAGTGTTTTGTTTCTGGAAAAGCAGGAAGGAAAGTGTTGCAACTCAAACCTCAGTGGGGGGAAGAAAACCAGGGATCCTGAAAAACACCCGGGCCAGAACCTGAACTCAGACATCTCCAACTTCTCCACACAGACCAGAGAGCAGGCGTCACTTCCTGTATTGTTTGCTTTGCATGCCTGTCTTCAGCTGTGACAGGGTCAGTCTCCAAATCGCTGAGATAGATAATTGTGTGGTTTTAATTTGATCCTCTGCGGTGCGTCTGCGTACTTTAGAGGCTGCTCGGTGAGGAAAAGGGGGGGACGGGGGAGGGAGCGGAAAAAGGCACTCAGCCAGAAAGCTTCTGACAGAGAACAACAGAAATACGCTGGTCGAATTCAAAGCAAAAGGATGGTATCTGTTGCTTTTGTGTCACAAACAGACAGATTCCCTTGTGGATGCAGAATGGCAGAGGAAGTGTGAAGCATACTGGTGAGCATGAGGAAAAAAACTGAGTTCCTTCAGCACTTGGACAGCAGCACATGTATTTGTTTTGGCTTCACACGCTCATTACTTTGGATGTGAAATGGCAGCATGTGGTTAGAGGGTGGATCTTAGTTGAAATTTGAACCATCTTACTGGAACAAGCACATCAAGCTTTCAAATAGCAATGCTTCGCCTCAGAAAGATGGGCTCATGACAGACATAAAAAAATGAGCTCAAGTTACAGATAATGTTTTTCTGACAAGTCATTCAGACTGTTGCTTCGCTTCACAGTGCTTCAGTATATCTACTTCATTTGAAGCCCTATGAGCTTGGAATTTACTTGTGTATATACTTTTTATACAACCCCAATTCCAAAAGTTGGAACTGCTGTGTAAAGTATAAATTAAAGCAGAATATATTGATTTGCAATCTAATAAACTTACCTTTTGTTTTGAATAGAACATAAACAACATATCAAATTTTAAAGGAGCCATCATGAAAAATGGACTTATGAGCTTCAAACTATGTTACCGTATTTTTCGGACTATAAGTCGCACTTTTTTTCATAGTTTGGCTGCTTGTGCGACGTATAGTCCAGTGCGACTTGTATATCGAAATATATACAATTTAACATATTTCTATGTGTTAATTCACACTGACTGACATGAGCCAAGGAGTAAACGTTACCATCTAATGTCACATGTTGGCGCTTTAGGCTTGTAACAACTATATTCTGCTCCAAGGGAAAAGATCACAAAACGGCCTACAAACATTGGCAGTTGCTAGGCAACCGGTGGCAAAAAGCCTGTTTGTACTGCAGTCTACGGTCAAACTAAAAATGTATAGTAACCTGACGAAACAGAGATCGTCATGTTTTAAATTATATTGTATAAATCTGTACTTTGATGACGAATATAAAATACCGACGCACGGTTGCTATTTTGTATCTATTACCATTACACTAACTTGGCAAGGAAGTCATCCCCTAGAAACAACATTTTTCTGGTTAAAACATGGATATTATTCGTGTTGGACCTCATTTGAAATTTGCCTGAAAAACTTGAGTTAGAAAGTGGCTGTTTCATTTAGACTCTTTGTTAAAACAAAAATAGCCCATGGCAGTCTGCTGTTTGCAGCAGGTTCAGCTCCGTGTCGTCTTCACCACCTCCATACAGGAGCAACTTTCACTGGTCTGGATTAAACCAGGCCAAGATGACATCATCACTACGTTTGGAAAGGAGCTGATTCCAGCTGTTAGGGACTCACCTGCATTGCTGTCGGTGAGTCTCGCTGCTTGTGGAACGTTCTGCTTTGTTGTGTGTGAAATGCTGGTAGACAGCAGACAGACTAGCTAACTGCTAACAAGCTAACGGTAGAAACAAACGCCATCTGATTTACGAATCCCGTACTTCGTATTAAATCTCCAGGATGCGTTATTATGCCGCGTGAATGTTTGTAAACGGCTCCACCATCAGTTTTTTCTTCTTTTTATTTCCCGTGTCTGAGCAGAGGACGGCTGTCACACACAGCTACAGTGTTTACAGCTGCAGTGTTGTGATGCAGCCGTGAACTGATACAATAAATGACTGATCGCGGCGGTGATGCAGAAGTCACTTCTACTGTTCTGTTATCACAATGGTAACTGTTTACATGCATTAACATTATGATTTTTGCAACCGAACAAATACCAGTATTTCAACATTATATTTCCCCGACACTTCCACGTCATATCTTGACCTCATCTGCATATGAAAATCCGAAAATCACCCTACTTTGCCGTTTACAGAAAATGACATCGACTTATAGTCCAGTGCGACTTATATGTGGTTTTTTCCTCTTCATGACCCATTTTTTGACTGTTGCGACTTGTGCTCCGGAGCGACTTATAGTCCGGAAAATACGGTATTTCCTCATAAAAACTTCATTTAAGGTGTTATTTCCTTCATTCATGCATATTTGAGTAATCTATGAGCCTATATGGATTTTCAGTCCAATCTCGAGCTCCCTTCCAACGGCAGCCTTAGAAAAACCTACGTAGAAATCATTTCACCAAATTTACCAATTATGAAGCGCCAGATGCCCAATTTGTCCAAGAGAAACTTCAAACATCCGAACCTGTTGCCTGCTGCACAGCAATCTGCTGAGCTAAAAGTCATTCGATGCCGTTTGCTCAGCAGATAGTCGCCGTGTGCGCCGGATTTTCAGTTAGTTTTCTGCCTTCTGAGGCCTTGTGGTGGAAATCAAACATGTTTGATATTTTTTTCCTCGTGAGGCAAAAAAGTCACCATGTGCTCAACTTTCGCTGCTGAAGGCAGAAGTTCTAGTGACCAATCAAAGCACGTATGCTGATCACATGATTTCAGCCAGCAGCGATGTAGTCAGTTACATTTTAGAGGATAAATTTGTGGAAATGTGGCCAGACTATACCTGCTTATATGATGTTTCATCGGACTTCAAAAACATCCATCCAAATATCATCTCTGTCTGTTTCATTCATCTTTCTTACGTGACTTCTTCTTCGTCTTCTTTCGAGTTTAATGGCGGCACCAACTGGTATGATTATACTTTAGTACTGTATGTCGCATATGATTTACTTAATGATAAGAAAAATAAATAGTTAAAAATTAAATAAAATAACACAATTCAGTCTCTAAAAAGATTCTCAAAACTTTTCTGCCTTCTCTCTTTGGATCTTTTTGCAAAATATTAATCATGTCTTGATGTCTTGATTGTTGTGAAGACAGAGGGCTGCCATCTTGAAATCATGTGATCGGCGGACGCGTTTTGATTGGTTGCTGAAACTTCTGCTCTCGTGTGTGGCAGGCATATCCACCCTCTCTGAGAAGGAAGCAAAGAGCCGGACGACTTTAAGACAGGCAACCGATTAGCGAACAGAAGTTTGCTCCAGAGTTCAGAAGAAAAGCTTCTCTCTCTCTTTTTTCTTTTTTTTTTTCACATTTTTTAGCTCTAGACGACGGCAAGTTGGAAAAAATGGGGTTGCTTTCAGTGTGGGGGTTTATTTGTTGTACCGAACGATGGATTGACTAACCAGAAATGGTCAGATTTGGTCTTCAGGAGCAGAAAAATCTCAGCTTTTTGTGTGAACTTCACTCCTGACAGCTTCATGAATCTCGGACAGTAAAGTGTTTTCTTCTCTGGGACGCAGTTCCTACCATCAAAACGCTTCAATGCTAACCATATCCCAGCTCAATGCTAACCGTTGTCCAATGACTTCCCATTTACTCCAAAGCAGGGTAATACTGGCCGTTTCCCAACTCCTAGTTTGCGTACTGCATACTCGTGTACTTAATAGATTGGGACAACACAAACTTGTGACATCACCACAAACAGTGTGCAGCAGTGAGTAAGGGCTGCCTATCAACATGAAAATAATATTGTATTATTCTACAGTTTGTTATTTATTGTTGTGGAGATGTACTGAAACAAATAAAAACAATTAAAATAACTGCTCCAAAACAATTAAGTGGATTTTTTTTTTTGCCCAATGTGTAAATTATATTTTTTTCCAATGCATAAGCACATTAATGCAAACGGACAATCAGGTCATCATTATATGATCAGATACAGCTGTGAGAGGAAAGCGGGAGGAAGAGCTGCAGATAAAAGACCAAGAACAGGAAAGAACAGGAATGATCGCTCAGGTTTGGCTGTTGGAGGCAGAGGAGGGTAGAGGAGGCTGCCAAACGCTGTGTGTGTGCAGTTGCATGCTGGGATTTATATCTGGCCAAGTATGCACATGCCTCCTCTGATGCATGCTGGGTAAAAATGGGCGGAGGAAGTTTTCATCTGGAGATTTCCAGCGTACTTGACGAGAAGCGAACTTTTTAATGGAACATGACTTGGACCGCAGTGATGACGTTTCATTAACCCACGAGCACGCACAAGTACACACAAGTACACACAAGTACACACAAGTACACACAAGTACGCATATTGAAAAAACGGCCCCAGTCTTTCTTAATTCCGATCATCAGCACCCACCGCCCTGTATAACTTTGATGTGTTCCTACTTCAACACACCTGATTCAGATGCATGAACTTTCTCATCAAGTTCTTTGCAGCGTGTTAACGAGCCGTTCATTTGATTCAGGTGTGTAAAAGCAGGGTTGCCTAGATGTCATGCAGGGCAGCGGGTCCTGAGGACTGGAACTGAGAAACATGGGGTAATCCATTTGATTCTGTTGATCAGAGTCCGATCATCCATTAATATTTACAAATATATCTATGTGTGAATGCCAAATTAATTTCTGTAGTGGCGAGGGGAACATATTTAGCTTATCTATGCCTTTAGTTGACTTTTAACTTTTAGCTAGTCTTATTCGAAAATGAAGAAGGAAAAAGTCTTGTTTGTAAGTATTTCACATGCAGCAGATGAAGAAGGAAAACTGAAAGACGTAGACACGTCTGTGTGCAAACAGTGCGTCAAAGCGGTCAGAACGAAGTCCAGCAGCACAGCAAACCTGACGAAACATTTTCAGGACCGACATCCTGGCCTTCATGATGAATTCAGACAGGTTAGTTACTTAAGGCTCCCGTTTATTATGTAACTTAAAAACGCATTATTAGTGACGGTTAGCACCACTGCTAGTCTGCATTTCCCAACCTGGACCTTATTTCTAGGAATAGGTGTATTACCTTACCGGTAACATTTATGTGTCACTCTCATTTCTTCAGATGATTTTCACATTTCTCGCCGTCTGTGTGTGATTGCTATATAATGCGGGTGAAGGAGGCAGCGGCAGTGGGTCTCTATAACATTATCTGCAGCAGAACTCCTTCATTTCACCAATACTTTTAAGATGAATGAACGAACGAACGAGAACTGCTGTCCTGTTCACAACTGGTTGCTGTCTACTTGTACAGTTTAATACCTCAAAATATTGTTCTAATTATTTTTTGTGTGTTTACCTCAAACCAAAAATGGTGTCATTGTTGCTGTTATTATTATTATAATATTATAGTTTGCATAGAGTCAAAAACAGTTGTTTTTTTTTGCACTACCTCAGAAAACTGTTGTTTGTATATTTTTAGATTTTTGGATGTTTTACATATTAAAAAAATAATACCTCAGACAACCTTAAAATATTGTCAAATTGCCTTATATTTGGGTTTATTTTTTGCACTTATTTGCACATTTATTCAACTAGCATAAGATTAGAGATTTTCAAGTTCATACAAATATTTCTTACGCTTTTAAGAATATGTCTCTTTTTTTATCCCTTGTAGTATCGAAAATGGTATAGAGTATCAAATATTTTTATTAGATATCTAGATATTGAGTTTGAAATGTTAGTATGATTTTTTATCATTTCATAGAAAATATTTCAGAGCAGCTCGTCTCCCCCCACTGTAGCAAGTTATTACCACTGTAGCATCTCGTCTCTTTACTGTCTAAACATCTGGGAAGGGAGGAGACCAGCTGCTGGAGTTTTAGGAGAGCAATGTTGTCTCATTCTGGTCTGATGCAGGATTCTGGCTGCTCAACAGTTCTGGACCTTCCCTGTCAGATTTTTGCTTTTGTGAGGCTCCAAATGCTGTTTATTGGTGAGGCAGACAAACCAGTTCAGGACCCAGATTCTTCTCTTGTGAAGCCATGTTGTACTGGTTGCAGTACTCTATGTGGTTCATCATTGTTCTGCTGAAATCTGCAAGATCGTCCCTAAAGGAGACGTTGTCTGGATGGGAGCAGATCATGCTCTTGATATTTTCAAATCTCATCAAAAGACTCATTTTTACTCTCTTGCTTGTAAACCTGACTTAGTTTTGGCATTTTGTGTTGGATTTCTGTTTTATCCAGCTGTTTTTATTGTTTTTTTTTATTTATTTCTCTTTTAAAATATCATTTCGACTTTTATTTCTTCTCTGTTTTAGTTCTCTCGTCTGTACAGCACTTTGGTCAACATTTGTAGTTTTTAAATGTGCTTATAAATAAAGTTAACTCGACTTGCCCTCAAACCTCCAGCATTGATGGAGCATCATTAATGTGCAGCTCCATCCCATCAGATGTAGAATTTTCTGCTGTCTGCTGATAACAAGCTGGATGCTCCCTTTCCTCCTTAGACTGCAGAAAACGCCCGTGAGTTCCATCCATCTGACTAAACAGCAGTTGCTATTTTACCTCGGGCCATTTTAAATGTGCTTCGGTCCACAGAAGACAGCAGCATTTCTGGATTTGTACATGGCTTCTGTGCATGACAGAGCTTTAATCTGCATTTGTAGATTTCAGGGTAAACTATGTTCAGTCAGTCATGTCTGGAAGTCCTCCTGAACCCATACGGTGATTTCTAGTAGAGAATAATGTCTGGTTTCAATGTATCATGCTGCTTCATGGCCCAGAGATCACCAGCATCAAGTTTTGACCAAAGTTCGTAAAAAAAAAATTGCCATAGTATCCGGTTATGTCAAAGAGGTGAAGATGAAGCTAGATGGGCGTTTCCCACCATCGCCATCTTGCCTTGTCGTCACTCCCGGAAAATACTAAAATGGGCAAAGACAGGGCCGCTCCGAGCTGCTAGGCAGATGATTGACAGCTAAGCTGATGCTAACCGAGCTAATCCGAAGTCAACAGGAACAAACGCAGATAGACGGTTTAAAGGTATGGCACGCTCAGACAGGCTGAGGCCTTCCTGGGAGCCAGCAAGGAGCTAACTGTTAGCCTCCAAGGCTAAAATCGGCACTCAGTCTGCCACCTGTCGATCAAAAGGACACGCCGCTAATTATGTGTAATTTCAAGATCAAGTAACATCTAAACGGATGAGTTGAAAAAATTTTTTACCCCCGTCACAGTTGACATGAAGGTAAACTTGACCTATTAAACCTAAAATGATTTTTGAACCAGACTGTAAACATGTTTATTTCTGCTGTAAAGTTGGTATTTTTAACGTGGGAGACTCTGGGGATTGGCTCTGTTTTGGAGCCAGCCCCTAGTGGATGAAGAGAGAACTACAATTATCTCACTTTACTTCCGGGCTTCAGTCTTTTCCAGCAGAGTTTGCCCCCTGGTTTTGACTTTTGTTGTCCCGTCCACACAAAGACTCCTCCAGATTCTCAGAATCTTTGATCTGATCTCCGCACATGTTGGGATCCTCAAAGTCTTACATACAGAAATATTTTTGTCTCAGATTAGTGACCCTTGGCCCATCTTATCTGAGAGACTCTGCCTCTCAGAAATGCTCCTTTTACACCTGGTCATGTTACTGATATGTTGCTAAATAATGTGACTATAGTTGTCAAATGCTCATCCAGTTTTTGATTTGTTAATTACTTTGACTGCCTTTAGTTGCACGTGTTTAAGTTATTGTTGTGCTGCATCAAATTCATAATGAATTCCTATTTTCCATTAAATTGTAAAATGTCTGTTCCCACATCAATAAAATATGGATTTATGAGATTTGTAAATCATTACACTCAGTTTTTATTCACATTTTTTCAGTGTCCTTAATTCTTTTGGAATTGGGTTTTTGCTACAGTTTAAATAGAGACTCCAATAACATTCACTGAAGGATTGTAGCATTTCTAATTAGACCAAATGTCTCTGAATAGACAGAGAATAAACTGGAAGGGTTTCTGTTTTGGGATTTTTGCTCCAAATTGGCAGAATATCTAAACGTAAAGCCAAAAACCTGCTTTTAACCCCACAGCTCCAGTATTATTTCATATTTAAGAACTGGAGCGCTGAGCCAAACCTTTGGCTTGTCAGCAGCTGACCAGGGAATTTGAAGCTGAGCCTCAGCACAGGATTGGCTTCACACTGTTAATTTAATTTACCTGTTGAGCTCAACCAGCGGATAATCTCAGGGGTGACTCTGACTCAGACTAATGGAGACTCAACCCCGGTACTGCATGTTTCTGTGTCAAGGTGGGAGGATGAACAAAAGCCTCTTTTCCCATAATGATACCACGAGGAGGGATCCTCTTGATGTTGATGAATGTATTGACAACTGCTGGATGAACTGCCCCCTAAATACTGTGCATTTGTCTTTTGTGGAAAAGGGAGAGATGTTAATGACATTCCACACCACAAGTAAGTCAATATCTACCTGATGGATTACTGGGAAATTTGCTGCATGCATCCAAAACGACTGAGGATTCAAGAGAAATATTTCGGTGCAACGATTGGAAAAGTTGGTTCAGATATTTATGCTGCTCTCTAACTCAGTCATTCCTGTCAGACTTTCTAAAGCAGGCTGCTCTTTTAGCCTCTGCAACCTGTGGTTAGTCACAACACCCATTTGTGTGGAGGTTTTCAGGAACATCTCTGCAGGGGCATCATGTTTCCTGTTTTTTATGTCTCACTGACACAATTTTAACTAAACAAATGCAACCATAAACAAACATACACAAAAATTCAAGAAAGCTGCAAAAGCTCAAAAGAGAGGTCTGCAACGACGCAATTAACCCTTAAAACGAGATCACTGGTGCCACAGAGCAGTTTTGCTTGTCAATACGTTCTCGGGGGCAGTAGTTGTGTTGTCACTCTCCTCTGACCTCTGACCTCTGACCACAGGATAGTCTGGTCCAGACAACTACTGCTTACTGATATTTTCTCCTCTTCAGACCATTGTCTAGAAACCTCAGAGATGGTTGTGTGTGAAAATCCCAGTAGATCAGCAGTTTCTGAAACACTCAGACCAGCAACCATGCCACATTCAGTCACTTAAACCCCTTTTCTTCCTCATTCTGATGCTCAGTTTGAACTTCAGCAAGTCATCTTTACCATGTTTACATGGCTAAATGTGTTGAATTGCTGCGATGTGATTGGCTGATTAGGAAAATAATTTTGGAAAGGAGATCTCATAAGGTCTCATTTACTTCTAGACAAATGAGATCCACATGAGAGCTAAATGAGACAATGGCTTGTTTCTCCTGTTTCTCAACCTACAGACGGAGCTAAAGGTGTAGCGCTCTGTGGATAGACTCATCGACTGAAGGAGAAACCAGTCACTCGAACCCCCCCCCCCCCAAAAAAAAAAAAAAGTTCCACAAAAACAAAAACGTAACAGCTAGGGTTGGACATTGAGACTAACTTTCTGATTCTCCTGGAATCGTTCAAAGTTTTACATTTTGATTCCTATTCTTGATGCCGATTTTCTGGTACACCCGATTACGCTGACGCACACGGCACAACTCGGCGTCTTTGTTGCTATATTTGGGCGCGTTTTCAGATCTTCTGATAACTTTCTTTTAATAAAGCCGCTAGTAATAAGTATAGTGACATTTTCCAGTCTTATTTAAGACTTTTAGAGACCAACCTGAAAGAACTTTTATATACTGTGCGCTGCTGCGGCCCCTAACACACCCGAGAAGCTGCAGGAAGCGTCAGACACAGCAGGAGATACTCACCTCTGCTCCATGAACCAGACTGAAAAAAAAAACTCAGAGCTGCCTCTGATCATCACATATTAATGCCTCCAAGTGAAGAATGTGGAAAGAAACATTTAATTTTAAGTACTGTAACATGTAGTAGACTCTTAACTAGAAAATAGCCAGTATAGAAGTTTAAGTTCTTAAAATTGTGAACTTTAACCAGGTTTATTCAAGTTTGGTCAGGAATAATTCTTATTCTTTTCTATTTTTTTTAATGCGATTAAATGCCTTTGATAAGAACATAAATAAAGCTGGAGTTTACAATATTAGTATTTGTGTCTGTTATTTTAGTTGTCCACAAAAAAGAAAATATAAACTTTTTTTTTTTTTACTCTGTCCCTTAAAAGAATCGAAATGAAGAATTGTTAGCAACCAGAATCGAAAAGAAGGGAATTGAATTGGAATTGTTAAAATTCAAACGATGCCCAACCCCAAGAAAAACGTCAGACAGCATAAATAAAAGGAAGCACTGCGGGGAAAAGAGCTTCGGAGACTGCACACTTGAAAACTAGGGTTAATGATGGTTTGGCTTTCACTTACTTCCGAGCTTTGAAGGAAAGGATTGGGCTGAAGAGTGATGCTGCCTTTAGCCCGAGGGTAGGGGATCTCAGTTTGAATAGTGTTTACAAACAGAAACGAGGAAAAACTCCAGATTCTACCTTCAAATTTGTTCTCGACATTTATGACAAAAACAACATGAACCAACTTCATCAGCTACAGAGGATGAAATCCAACCATGATCCACCCGAACATGCACTATTGCTGTTGGAGGAGATGTGCTGAGTCAGACCTGCCAACACAAGATAGACAATTTAACATATTAATTAGCAACACTCCCCCCTAAAGTTTGATTTAATTCATTTTTAAACTAAAATATATTTTAAGGCCATTTATTGCTGCTGAAACTTCTGCTTCAGCTTCTGCTAATCAGTCATTTACATGGCACTTAACAGGTTTAGCAAGTTTGAAGTCTTGGGGGCAAAAAACATGTAATATGTAAAACTGAGTGTCTACGCTTAAAAATGCATGAAGCTGACTAAGCAAATGCAAAGAAAAGTCTCTTTACTGTAAATATCTGCACTTATGCACATTCAGATATGCATGCTACTAGATGTCGCTCCATGGGTCGGCTGAAGTGTTTTCAGATTCCTCAACATTTCCTTCTACAGGATGACGAATTCAACATTTTTTAGTTATAGAAGAAAACTTTCTCTACTTTTTAATTAGTTCTATGTGTTTTAATTACTCCACATATGATTAATTCCTGACGGTGATGCAAAGCAGAGATTGTATTTGGAGAATTGAAAAGATGAATAAAAACATGCTCATATGTTGAGTTTCCTCTAGGGTTGACTTAATAACTCGATAACTAAGTCATCTTATAATTATAGTTTCAAATATTTATGAACACTGTTTCAGCAGACTGGAAACTCTAGAGGGTATTTAAGCATGGAAATCCACAACCTTTCTTTCTAGCATCTGCCCATCTTCATCTGTTGCAGCGTTCATCTCCATGCATGACTCAGAGGGGCTCACATGGTCAGACAATAAAAGCTTTTGCTTTATATTTCATGAATCTTTCAGCATCTCCTGTTTTGTTCTGAGAAAAACAGTCACCTTCTTTGTTGTGAGGTCTAACACACATTAATAGTTTCTGCCAATAAATGAACTCAAATACTAAATAACTGGCTTTTAAACACCTTTCGACGTCTGATGTGAAACACATAAATAATTTAATCAAATAGTGGTAAATAATTGAAAACCCTTTTTTTTAGATAAAGTTGTGGAAAAATACTGAATCATAAATCAATAACAGGGAAAAGTTTCTATAATGGCTTTTTTTAAATGTCTTAATTAATGAAAAGTATTTTTCTTTATTTATGAGTCAAGTTCCAACTTGCTTGTGTAACATAAGTAATTGTTAAGAGTATTTCTGCAATGCAAGGATGTAAAAGCAGTCAGATTCTAATTTCTGTGTCACATGATGGTGGCAGCCTATCAGATATGAAATGAATGAATTGAAATGAAAAATATTTTATTGATCTCAGAAGGGAAATTCAACTATCATGATGATGTATCATGATAAATCATCATGATATATCATGATTATGCTGCTACTGTTAGTGATGATGATGATATTTTGGTATCTTTCAGTACTTTAATGCAGGCTATTGAACATTAATGTTTTTGGTAAATTTATAATAATACTATTACATTTTATATTGAACAAATTCCACTGAATAAAATTAATCTTATTTTTGTTTAACTTCTTCATCAATATAATTTATTAATGTTTTAAAGGCATTCCTTTTGAGTTCTTCTGTTCTCAAGTTTTACTTATATTTAATATTGCAGTTGTATTCAAGATATACAATCATGTGGTTTTCTTTAAAGGGACCAAAAGTATTGGTATCGGCCATTTTTAGAAACCTCTTCTGAATTATCTGTACTAAAACCTCTAAGCCTGTTTAATTTTTAGTATGGAACTGGATTGGCAGCCTGTCCAGGGCGTACACAACCTCCAATGTTTTATTTTCTCTCTCCTAAAATAATTCTAAAACAATATAATTACTTTTCCCAAAGAAAAACATTTCTTATCAACAGACATGTAGTGCAGTGAAACAATACAACAGAGTTTATGGATGGATGGATGGAAGGATGGGTGGATGGATGGATGGATGGACGGGTGGGTGAATGGATGGGATGGATGGATGGATGGATAGACGGACGGGTGGATGGATGGATGGATGGATGGATAGATGGAAGGTGGATGGATGGATGGATGGATGGATGGATGGGTGGGTGGATGGATGGATAGGATGAATGGATGGATGGATGGGTGGGTGGGTGGATGGATGGATAGGAAGGTGGATGGATGGATGGATGGATAGATGGAAGATGGATGGATGGATGGATGGATGGATGATGGATGGGTGGATAAAGCAGATGGGGTGGGTGGGTGGATGGACGGCAGATGGGTGGATTGATGGATGGATGGATGGATGGATGGATGGATGGGTGGGTGAGGATGGGTGGGTGGGTGGATGGACGGATGGATGGATGTATGGACAGATGGATGGATGGGTGGGTGGGGAGTGGATGGATGGATGGATGGATGGATGGATGGATGGATGGATGGATGGGTGGATGGATGGATGAGACAGACAGACAGATGGATGGGTGGATGGATGGACGGACGGATGGAAGGTGGGTGGATGGGGTGGATGGATGGATGGATGGATGGATGAACAGACAGACGGATGGGTGGGTGGGATGGATGGACGGACAGATGGAAGGATGGGTGGATGATGGATGGGTGGGTGAGTGGATGGATGAACGGACGGATGGATGGGTGGATGGATGGATGAACGGACGGACGGGTGGGTGGATGGTGGCGGCAGTGGAAGGTGGGTGGTGGTGGTGGAGGTGGTGGTGGTGTGGTGGGTGGGTGGTGGTGGTGATGGTGGGTGGGTGGGTGGTGGACGGTGTGGGTGGTGGATGATGAATGGGTGGGTGGGTGGATGGATGGAAGGTGTGTGGTGGTGGATGATGGTGGGTGGGTGGTGGCGGTGTGTGGATGGATGGATGGTGGGTGGGTGGATGGCGGATGTGTGGTGGTGGATGATGGATGGGTGGGTGAGTGGATGGATGAACGGACGGAAGGTGGGTGGATGGATGGATGAACAGACGGACGGGTGGGTTGATGGATGGACGGACAGATGGAAGGTGGGTGGGTGGATGGATGGATGGATGGAGGATGGATGGATGGATGATGGATGGGTGGGTGGGTGGATGGACGGTGTGTGGATGGATGGATGATGGATGGGTGGGTGGATGGATGGATGATGGATGGGTGGGTGGGTGGATGGACGGATGTGTGGATGGATGGATGATGGATGGGTGGGTGGGGGATGGACGGTGTGTGGTGGTGGAGATGGTGGGTGGGGGTGGCGGTGTGGGATGGATGGATGGATGGATGATGGTGGGTGGGTGGATGGACGGATGTGGGTGGGAGGGGGGGGGGGGGGGGGGGGGATGGATGGATGATGGATGGGTGGGTGGATGGACGGATGTGGGATGGATGGATTATGGATGGGTGGGTGGGGGAGGACGGATGTGTGGATGGTGGATGATGGATGGGTGGGTGGATGGACGGATGGTGGATGGATGGATTATGGATGGGTGGGTGGGTGGGGCGGGTGTGGAGGGGTGGTGGTATGGACGGATGTGTGGATGGATGGATTATGGATGGGTGGGTGAGTGGATGGATGAATGGACGGAGGACGGATGGATGGATGGATAAAACACTCTTCCTTCCAAGTACAAAGCATTCAATGTGGTCCATCCTCCACCGTATTGAAGATCTCATTGTTCTGTATCACCCACATGAACTCTTCTCTCAGTGCTGGTCTCTTTGTTGCTCCCAGATTTACAGGACTAGACTGGGAGGTAGAGCTCTGAGTTTTCTTTTTCTCTCTGGTGGAGCCAGCTCCCAGTTTGCGTCCATAATTCAATTTTTTTTTATTCTTTTATAACAAAACTAAAAACTCAACTCTTTCATAGTTTTTATATGATTGTGACTGTTGACTTTGCTATTGCAATTGCATTTTTAGTGTGTTAGTTTTTCATCTTTAAGTCAGTTTTAATTCTTCTTGATTGATTTCTTTTTCTTTGTCTTTGTTAATCACTCTGAATTGCGTTTTGACTGCTTGAATCAAAGTGCTGTACAGTATGTATGAAGCCGAGTGGAGTTCAGTTAAAAGTTGACAGATCAGTTTTGCTGAATGGAGCCTCAATGTGGAACTTTTAAAAAATTTAATCGATCTCACCATTAAATTGAGCTCTGATTGAGATGTGGTCTGTCACGGATCCAATGATCCAAAGAAAAACTTGGTCCTCCCTCTTTGTTTTGACATGAGAGGCACAATCATCCTGAAGAATGGCTTCATTATCTCTAAACCCAGGGCTGGAATTACACTGGGGTTTTGGGGGGGAGTCTTATTTCCAGGCATGCTTTGGAAAACAGGGTTCCCCTCAGAAACATTTGCTACTGTATGCGGCTGAAACAATCTAAAACGGCTCATTTAGGGATGAAAAGTTCTTTGAACTCTTCAGTTTGTTTGTTCCTCCAGAAAATTGCAATGTTGCCATTTAAAATATTAACAGAAATTCAACCAGACAAATTATTCAAACCATATTTTCCTGGTAATGTGAGAAATTTGGGATTGCTACATTTTTTATTGTATATATTCCACCCCTTAGTATTTGTTTTGATAGTTACAATTGCAGCATTGCAACTTTCCATGGTGTCCATGGTGATTACCTGGACACGGATCACCTGTTGTTTACTAAACCTAA